>JAOXJK010000002.1:35302389-35315746 GCA_025774025.1 Xenus cinereus | reverse complement strand
TCTCTGGGCAGCCTCTTCCAGGGCTCTGCCACCCTCACAGGAAAGAAGTTCCTCCTCATGTTTAGGTGGAACTTCCCTAAGTTCAAGTTTGTGCCCATTTCCTCTTATGCTGTCACTAGGCACTACTAAAAAAGACTGGCCCCTTTCTCTTGACACCAACCCTTTAAGTATTTATAGGCATTGATCAGATTCCCCTCTCAGTCTTCTCTTCTCCAGACTAAAAACACCCAAGTCCCTCAGCCTTTCATTGTAAGAGAGATGCTCCACGTCCCTCAGCATGTTTGTAGTCCTCTGCTGTACCCTCTCCAGCAGTTCCCTGTCCTTGAACTGGGGAGCCCAGAACTGGTCCTATGCTCCAGATGTGGCCTCACCAGGGCAGGGCAGAGCAGAGGAGAAGGATGACCTCCCTCCACTTGCTGGCCACACTCTTCTTGATGGCACCCCAGGATGCCATTTGCCTTCTTGGCCACAAAGGCATATTGCTGGCTCATGGGCATCCTGTTGTCTATTAGGAGACTGTAAGTCTTTTGACATTAAATTATAAACGTACCTTTTCCATATATAGATTCACATTGTGAATCAAAACTCTGGCATACTCCATAGTAGCAGTATGCCTTCATGTTGTCGCAAGGGTAACCGTTCATGACGTAAACGTCGTCCGGGCAGTAGGCGTTGCTTCCGTTGCAGTATTCGGGTAAATCACAGAAATCCATTTTCGATCTGCACTCTGTTCCCGCCACTTTAAACTAGAACCAGAGAGGAATGTCACCATGCTTTTATTTTGCAATGGTGGAAGTTGCAACACGAAACAATGACAACCGGGAACCTTTTGTGGCTTTAAGGAAGACAAAATCGTTTGTCAGATCAATTTCTTAGGAATATCCAAAAATTCCCTCCGTTTCATATGGTGTGAAAGTTCATCAAGTTTATGAGCGGAGCCTGGGGAGAACTTGGATAGATCGTACAAATGCGTACAAAAGTACAAATTAAAAAGCAGGCAACTGTGACAGGCTTTGGAGAAGCCTGGTGTTGCACAATGGAGATCACTACTGTGTCCCCTGATTGCTCCTGCCTCCTACGAGGGATGACACAGAGATGACATCGCATTTCTAAGCTACTGGCCAAGAGCTGTTAGACACAAATTCTCTGCTTACATGCTCTCTGCTGGTGAACGTAGAGATAATGTGGAAATACATCAAGAGTACTACGATAGCTCTTTTCAAACATTAATACTAGTAAATCGTATCAATTAGGCTTGATAAAGCATAGCCCACCTTGCAATTTTTGCAGCACAGTCCTTGAGCGCACTGTGATCCAGGGGTGAGTTTGCAGGTTGCAGCATCACAGCAAGGGTTAGTACATTCCTGAGGAGCAGCCATGGACAAGGGGACACAGTGCTTTTACTTTGCTATATAGCTAGGAAAGTACATCATCAAACCAAGCACACGGACAAAACAAGCTTTAAATACAGCATCTGTTTGGCACGTTCTGAGGTTGAGAGCCTCCTGCTCTCACAGAAACCAGCGTATGCTTTGGCTGGTTTTTTTACACCAGAAGTCATTAGAAAGACATTTGTTTTGATGTGTTGTGGCACAGGGGTACAGAAGAGGTTTTAACGCTTTAAATGGACACTAAAAGAAGCAGAACACTTTGTTCTTTAAATAACACTTCTTATCACCCCTCCCCTCATCCTGTTTTTCCACTACAACTCCCAGTTTGATGTCAAGAAATGTTGGTATCTTTTTATGACATAGAAGAAGGCCTATACGAAGGAACCTGGGTTTGCTGACAGCTTTTCAGTTAATTGCTGTCTTTTTTGAGATGCCTTTATTTTCTAAAAAATAAGTCAATATATCCCATTCTTTGAGGGACATTTTGACTCTGCAAATATGACCAACAAAAGTAATTTTGTTGTGGACAAAGTTTAAGGGTTACAGTTAGGAAATCTGTAAGTGCTCTATAGATGAGCAGTCTCTTTGATATAACAGAAAGATCCATTTTGCTAAAAACAGCACAAAACCCAATGGTGTTTCCACATACTCTGCACTGAAATGCTCTTCTTTCTTAGGCATTGGCTCAAAGTTTTGTGAAGTCCAGTAGCCCTCAACTGAGTTCATATCAAAATCAAAACATGATTTTAGGCTTTTTCTAAAGTGGATTTTCATATTGCTTGCAAAAAGGTAAATTTACAAGGAAAACCCCTCAGATATTAATGCAAATCAGGTATACCAAATAGACCAGTGTTATACAAGAAGTATAGTATGATATGATACGATATGATATCACAACAAGTATCCCGTTAAATTTCATTCCTTACCTGCGGTTTACCACAGTCACATTCTTCATTGCTATCGACCACATTATTACCACAGACAGGTTCCTTGTAAACGTGACTTGTTTTGGGAGGATTTCTAAGGCAGTTCCCACCTCCATTGAGAATAAGGTTCTCAAAATCATCAGCACTGCAGGTGCTGAAATTCCTGGATCCACTGGAAAACATAATATTATTTTTTTTTATTATAAATACTTTCCTTACAGGAAAAAGCACAACTCATGTCCTTAAAATATTGCAATCTATAATAAATACTGTATTTCGTAGTGTTAGGAGATCATGAGATACTTAATTTTTACTTTATTTTGCATTACAGTACAGCATTAGAAGTTAAAAATACTATATATAATATAAATCCAAGTACTTTTCAGAAGGAAAAGAGATCATCAGATTACCCATTCTGGTGTCCTATATAAAACAGGCCTTAGGAATTCCTTGTCTGTACTGAGTCTAAAAATGCTTGTTTAAAAAAAATAATTTCCAGAAAGACATTTGCCTTATCTTGGAGTCCCTAAGATCTCAGGAATGCATCTTCTTAGAGTAGTTTCATCCAGTGCTTAACTACACTGATTTATTAATATAAATGTGGATAAATAAAAGAACGTGATCTTTTTCTTGTAAGGGGAAGCCAAAGAACAAATGAACTGAAAGAAATCTAAGCTGATAGCTTTTGTTTAAATTAACTGTTAAAAGAATCTGTGTGAAGGACACAAGTTTGCACAAACCCAGTGGATATATATAAACCATTCTCAGCGTGGTAAAAAAAATAAAAGCAACATTCTATCATTAAAAAATAACAATTAGGAAAATCCAAATAAGTTTTTAGGGATGCCACAAATAAAGAATGACTGGATTAGAAAAAATGTGACATTTCAAATAAATTAAAATTAAGTCAGTGAATTCACCTCTGTGGTTAAACTTTTCAAACAACTCCCCATTCACAAAAGTTCTTCAAGATTCATAGGAGTTTCACAGCTCATAAGGTAGGTAAATAACGATTATTAAAATAAAATAACTGGAAATCTTACTTATCTGTGCTGTGCATAATATAGGATGCAGGACACCTTTTATCGTCATGTTTCATTCCGAGATTATGCCCCAATTCATGTGCAACTACTGTAGCATGACGTAACACATCGTTATGATTCAACTAATAAAAAGAATCAGTGTTAAAAAAACATACAACTAAAGACATTACTAAGTTTCTACCTAATAATTTATTCAAGCCACAAGTCTCTCAGAGGCTACGAGGACAGAATACTAAATTGTATTGAAAAGCGAAAGCAGCAAGAACAATTTGTCACGGTTTTTTTCCAGCAAGGCCAGATTCTGCCACTCTTTCTATTCATTCCATTATTCTGAATAATAACACAGTTAATCTGTCATGAAAACTGATCTCAATGGAGTTCTCAAAGACAAAAGACAAAGACAAAGACTGTTAAAGAACAGCCTCTTAAGTTTGTCCATGATCTTGTGGCATCCATACTCCAAGGACAGGAACCTCTGGAGATACCTTGGTGGGTGAAGGAGAAAAGGAGAAGGGTGAAGGAGAAAAGACTAGTTTCTGGCTAATTTTCCTAGATGTAAAGTTCTTGCCCATTTACGGCCTCGTGTAAAATTGCAGCCAATTTAGAACAGAGTGCATTATGTTCACTATCCACTTTAAAGAGTCAAAAAATACACATTATTTTGTAGCTATATTCCCATCCGAAAACCACTGTGGCTATGAACTTCAACAGTACAAGAATGGACTTTCCTTATACAACCTTGAACTAGCTCGATTACAAAACGGGGATAAAAAAATTATTTCAGGATTAAATCAGTCAAATGGACTGAAATGAGATGAAAAGAAATTTGAGAAAAACTTTTTTTAAATTTATTTTTAATATAAGTATAAAAACGTGCACAAGTCTTTACATCAGAAGTCTCGTAAAAAAAAGTACCACTCCAAGACCTGACTGACTTGAGCAAATAAGTCAACAAATTGCACATTATTTATTTCAGACGTTCTGGAAGGTATCTCTGTGGAAGCAAAGTCTGGCAATAGGAGTAGCTACAACTCTGGGCTTTGTAAGTTCCCAGGGGAAGCCCTCTGATGGCTCAGGTACCTCTAGGTCTCACTAGCAGCAGATTTATGACAGTTTAGCAGCTCCTGTGCTAGTTTCTTCCAACGTTATGTACTTACAGTGCTGATTGATCCTCCCTGGACTTGTGAGCAGACAGTACCTACAAAAGCCATTCCAATGGATCCACCAAAAGAGCTTCTCCCTCTGCAACAAAAGCAGTTTGAAGGTGATGTTTAAAGAGGGGCTAAAAGTTCATGATTTCTACTACAAGACACTGATGAGTCTGAAACAAATACTGCAAGGCAAGAGTTGGTCGTCTTGAAGTGAAGAAGAAACGTATCGTCATATCAGGGTTTCACTGTAATAAATAATGAACATCTGAATAAAAGAGCTTGAAAATAATGACCTAAATCTACTATGTCAGTGCTTCTGAGTTCACAGAATCACAGACTGGTTGAGGGTAGAAGGGACCTCTGGAGGTCATCTGGTCCAAGCCCCCTGCTCAAGCAGGGCCACCTGGAGCTGATGATCTAGAAAGACTTCATTACACTTTCTCGACATTTTTCCAAGTTAAAACAGTTTGGAAGTTGAGTGAGTTTTACTCTAGTTGTATTTTCATTCATACATGAATCCCAAATCGTATACATTAATGACACTGGCAGCATGGTGACTTTTTCCACTGAATGAACACTTACATTATGAGATGGCTAATATCATTTCGGGATCGTTTGAGAAGATTTTCCTGTCTCCAAGAAACAAATCTACCCAGTACATCTCCAGCTGAGCCATCCATTACAGGTATGCGGTTTGTATCTGTCCAGATCTCCAATCCAACCAAAACAATCTGGATGTTTAATGCTCTATACATCTGAAAAAAATATAATGATAATTATACCAGAGAAGTAGTTTAAAAAATTCTTGCATGTCTCCCTCTCTCTACACCTCTAGTGCACAGATTTATGAGGTGCCTTAAATGCGTTACAAATTGCTATATAACTTCCAAATATAGTTTCAAAATATAATTATTCAGATTTACTGCATTAGCTGTTCTTTTGAAAACTATGATAAAATAGAAAACTACAGAATCTCAGCAACTTGTCTGACCTACCCCATCAACGTAATTGATCAGCTCAACTGTTTCCTTTTGCACCGCAGCAGCATCAGATTCCTTCATCAAAAACTGTAAAATATCGTATGAGAACATCAGGGAAAATATTTTAATGATTTAATAAAATGTATGTAGCATTGGATGAAATCATTACCCTGTTGTTATCCACAACCACAAATAATTCCACGTAGCTTTTCTGTGGCAGAACAGCTCGCTTCTTCTGCAAATTAGAGAACACAGTAAGTTAACATAATGACTAATGAGTTCAAGGTTTTTTTAATTATCTTTCTCATGATTTTCATTTCATGGATTTATAAAGCAATTACGTATTTTTTTAATGTGGCCTATCAATTTGCCTTAGATTTCCAGATAAATACCTGTGTGTCAGTAATTCACTTCTGCTCAGACACTGGGATGCATGAGCTGAATGGCAGCTTCATGCCTTTCACATCGTACCCACAACTGTCTTGGGCAGAGCTCAAGATTGCTTCAAGCTACGTTAAACTCCCGTTGTGCTGCTCCTCTGGTGTAGGGTTTCCTTAGCAGTAATCCCACTGCTAAGTTTGGAATCCATGAACAATGAAGGCAAGAAGGAAGTGGCCTCCCAGGCCAAACCCACCTGCAGTGATACCATGCCAAAGCAAGAGCTTTGGAGACCCTTGGCTGCTGGACCAGACTGAGGAGAAGAGTTGGACTCAAGAGAGAAACAGAAAGGTGTTTACCCTCAAAAGCTTTTCCCTGCTAGAGGTACTGTTTGATAAAAACTCGTATTTCACAGACTGCTTCACAAGCATCTTGTCGTGATGAAGGCTGCCATTCAGCACACCGCAACGGAAGGGGATATCCTGTGTATCTTCTAACTGGTAAAACACGTGTTCAAACGTCCTGGATGTGTTGAGCGGCTCCATTCCATACCATTTGCCACCAATGTAGAGAATTCCTCTGATAATCATAAAAGAATGAAAAATTATTCCATGTTTTCCCTCATGGTTATGACTAGGTGAATGAATGACAGTTGGATACTTAAAAACTAGAACTGTTCATACCACTTTGTTGAAAAAATTATTATCTTAAATTGTCTTAATATAAGAGGTAAGTTCAAATGCCCAACAGGATCTCAAAAGACAAAATAGAACTTACTTAAAATACTCAATCAAACACAAGTGTGGGCTCCTTGAATGAGTTAGCAGGAAAGCCAAATTGTTACAAAATGGGTCTGGATTGTGGGTGATGCAAAGGGTCGCTTTTAGTCCTTATCTCTAGTCTCACTTCTCGCCCCGTGCAGCTAAAGTAATGTAGCATTTTAGAAAAAGATCCCTTCTGAGACAGAAAGAGAGGCTAAAAGCAATCAGCAGGGTGTTTATGAGGGCAACGGCAGCATTGCACTGCTGAGTGCAGCTAAGTGTAAAGATTTTGCGTTTGCCCGTGGCTCAGAAACAGCTCCTATATGCCCATTTGCTCTACCAGAGTCTTTCAGAAGCTATTACCTTGTTCTCCAGAATCTCAAAACTATATTTAGAAGAAGAATTCTCTAGTTAATATCTTGTGAAACAAGATCCTCAAAAATGTGAGTTCAGGGTAACCAAAAGATTTGAGTCTGCGTAAGTTTGCAGAACAACCAAAATGAAATATTTGTTCTGCTTAGTGAGATCCGAGGCGGCCTGAAATGACAGTATATTGACCATTTTATTCTTCATTTAAAGGAATGCCAGGAAATGTCATTATATTTTGTGAGTGGCATCTCACTGGGATACTATACATGAAAGACACGTGGGTGAACTTGATCCCATCTGTCTTTTCCTGCTTGTGAAAAAAAACATTAAACTGAACAAGGTTACTGCAACTGACAAGTATATCCAACGTCCAGCTGAAGAGCCCAGCGCAGCGAGCGCAGGGGAGCACGGACACACTCTAAGCACATGCTGAATATCTCATTTTGCCAGCTCACACGGACTGATTCTGCAGGGACAATACCACCTTCTTCTATGCATTGATCCATTAACCTGGGCCCTTTAAGTTTCTCAAATAAGTGTAATTTACTTTTATTTGAAACACAAAAAATGGCTTCAAATTTGGTCAAAACTTTTTCCACAGAAATGGTTTTTCTTTTGAAACATGCCCATTCATAAGACAGAATTGTTCACAGGAATGCGGGAAGGTCAGCAAAAGCTTAGTGTTTCTTCTAGAGAGGTACCTCTGGTCAAGACATTCACATCTAGTAATAAAGGACTCAGTTAATGGTGTTTCTCTCCAGCTGTATGATGAATAGCAACTGGTTTTTTGCTGTTTTACTTTGGTACTGCACAATGCATTATCCTGAAGTAAAGAGCAAGAGGTAATACCTAAGGCCATCGCACGTGCTAAGAGCAAGCATCGAGTCAGCAATTCCTTCAACAGTGCCATGGTAATAACAGTGAGTCTGAAATGCAACAAAACCACATAATTAATGACAAAATAAGGTTGTTGCCTTCAAATGCAAGCTAATTTTCTAACTAACCTTTTTATTTGCATGACATTAAGTCTGGTTTTGACAAATTTATGGAGTTTCCTATTCTAAAAGTAATCCCAATGTTCTTGGAGTAAAATATTACTTGACATGAGTACCTACAAAAGCATTTGGTCCCTTGGTTCTAGAAAACAATGAGCTTTTTAGTTTAACCCATCATCATCTTTCAGCAAAATCTTGTAATCTATGTTGCTTATTCGGTTCCTAAGCAGACTCCTCTCAAAGGCTGATCTGAGAAGATCTCCCATGCACAGAGCACCCAATTAAGTCTCACTGAGCTCACATGTGGTTGAAAGTCGAAATTAAATTCAAAAGTATTTCTAGGTCTTGTTTGATACGGGACCTAAAAACTATAGAGCTCTGATGCTGCCATTGTACCTTTAATTGCACACTATGCAAAGGCGACCTAATCAGGTAGCTCAAATTCAGCCTTGGCATAATCTCCTGGCATCTCCTTTTGCACCTTGGAAAACAGCGGTGCTGTATCACAGTGAAGAGCCCACTCCCGCAGAAGACAGAACCTCATGTTTTTTATCAGTGGTAACTGTTAAACAAAACTGCTACAAATGTGAAAATTCACAAAAGCCTCTTTCCCAGCAAACATATTTTTCTTCTGTAGATAACTTTATGTTCATCACTTGCATTTTCCCCTCCATTGGCAAAAATGCAACCAATTTTCACTGCCCTATTATAGAGATAAGGCAGTCCGAATTAACGGTTGCACATTCACTTTTGCTTTGAAAATAAATTTAGATGCGTGCACATCCTTGTTGTCATCCTCAGGTCTATCAAATTGTTAGTACAGCTTCAATTCTTAAAGCTTGGCTTCCCTGGTTTGAGGAAACTCTTACACAAAAGGGGAATTTTATTATGTACAATACCTTGTTTTTTGATTGTGTTGCCTCCAGTTTCCCATTTTCCCCATACGTATACAGCATAAAGTCTTCGCTAACAAGCTTTCTGGAAACAAAAATAAACTACTGCTCTTTTAAGTCTATAAAGCAAGAAATAAGTGAGGAATCCTAGTAAGTAAGTATTACATTCTGTTGGCAGCACTCATCCTAAATTACTATTAAAATCCATGCATGTGAAACAAAATACCTCAAAAAAGAGGTGCAGTATTTGGAAAATACCTTATTTTGAAATATTTTAATTAAAATAACCATAGAGTAGGACCTGAGCAGACTATCGTATTTCAGGGCCTGGATTATTACAGGCTCAGGAATGAGGAATAAAAGTAATAGGCAAATTTCTTCAAGTACACCACAACAACCCTCCCCTGCCCAGTACTAAAGAGCTGACGTTGAGCTGAATTCTAATATCCCGTAAAGTTTTTCTGAAATCTATCGTGTGGTACTAATAAAAAAATAATCAAAATAGGTTTCTGCACAACTGGGAAAAATATTATTCCCTCATATTTGCAAGGGACTACCATAATAGAGACACTATTTAACAGAGTTATTTTGTAATTACTACAACCTGCTGTTTAAATGGTTTCTTCTGAAATTTTTTAGTATAAAAATACTTGTCTGTATTTATGTAGTGTGCACATTATAGGCAACTAAATCCCAAGATGGAATGGTTTCTTAGAACTCTCTGTCACATACTTATTTTTCTTCAGTTTTAGGAGGTACGTTCCTTTTCTGGTTTTAATTGAGTAAGAAAGGTTGTCATGTGAATGCTCCTGAAAACAGAACAGAAGATATCACTTAATTAGGTGATTTTCTACTGGGTTGTGCCAGTTCCATGTTTTCTTTGACAAGAGAAGTACAACTGCTCTATAGGTCTTAAATACTCACTAGATTTACAAAACACACATTCCTAACCCTCACACCTTTCAAACTCCCAGCAGCACGCTCCACATGCTTTCCTGTGGAAAGTTTCAATTCTACGAAGTATAAATTTTCATGTGGAAGCCAGAAGGAAAAAGTACACAAACTGCACAAGAAATTAAATATGTCTGTTATTACAGATTTGTAGAGGGAATGTAGAAGAAACAAAGCCTACAGAAAAATGAAAATGTAACATCTCTGGTATTAAAAGAACAGAAAAAGGAAGTGTTAGTAAAGCTAAACCTAGACTACCACGCTGCAGTTCTATAGGCTGAGGAACAGACGGGCCTCAGACGCTAATGGAGAGGAAGTAGATTCAGGTTGGATAAAGGTGGTCAGACTTGGTTCCCTGAGAAAGGCACAGCCCGTGTGTACCCAAATATCACATCATGTTTGTGACACTCCTTATGCAAATCATCGGCAGCCAGATGAACGACTCACAGATTCTTCCTTAATTGGTGTGCACAGAGATGACTAATGCTATTTCAGTAACAGTTACTTCAATAATGGAACTCGCTATCTGGAACAAAGCTAAGCTACCTCAGAACTGAAGAATCAAGGCTCAGATCTTTCTCTTTTAACTTATTCATTCAAGCTGTGCGACTCTGGGGGACCTTTCCTACAAAGTGAGCATCAGCCCTTTAGGTGCTACATGGTTGAAATCCTCTGGTTATCCGAAGACCAGGTACAAGGAGAAAAAAAGCACCTACAGCTTGGACGTTAGTTTGAGTTCCGAGTTCAACATCTAATCTGACTTGGAGGAAATGGAAATATTCTTCATGCTCCTTCCCAATTCTGCCTTACAAGGCTGTTAACAGGACTAGAAATTTGGAAGAAGATAACTTAGAGTGAAATCACAGACTTTTGTGGCAGCAAATTTACTCAAAACTAGTTGAAAACACTAAGAATCTGAAGAGACAGTGTGGCACACTTTTCTTCACAAAAATAATTTATAGATACCATACATTGTGTGTGTGTAATGTAGGACAGTATTGTGAAAAACAGCAACATCAGAAGAAAAAATCAGAGAGAATAACAAACCTCATGAAAAAATGGGTGATGTTTCTCTCTGCCTGTCAGACTTCGAGGAATAATTATTTCTAATGTAGAAAGTCTGGATATCTGTTCAGATGATACACCTAAAAATAAAGTTTGAAATTTCTAAAGAATCAGGTTAAATATGACATTATGCTGGCATCCGCACAGTGGCGATTGCCGAAAGACCATTCTGATCCAGCCATAAATGGAGAAAGAAGAATTTCAGCAGTACATGGCCCAACTTTACAGTAGTATAAAGTCGCCCTCGGCCTCCCACATTTCTGTGAAAGGAATTTGTGATTGGAAAGATGCCACAGAATCACCCACTCAAAGTGAGAAGGAGGATTCTTCAGTGTAACGATGATCTCTACCTCTTAGATAACATCAGGATTTTTAAAAGCTAGGTGCAGGCAGCATATGTTTAATATTAAAGACTGCCATTGCAATCAAAATGTGGAAGTTGCTACTAGCAAACAGGTCTGCAAAGAATATCGGCACTCAGTATTTACTTCTGACTTTACTCTTGATTGACAATAACTCTATTATCTAAATCACAAAATCCATTCTGTTTCCTGAGCTAAGTGTATGTTCAACTAGCAGTGGAAATGCAGGTCTAACAATTTATATTTTGACACCTGAAAGCATGAAACCGTCTTTAATGCGTGTCATAAAAATATCACTTCCTAAGAAATATTTCAGGTGTTGTATCTAAAGCTAAAATCTGAAGCCAAATCATAAATGGAAATGAGTTAATGAAGAATTAGAAACTGTAGGAATTTCTCTCACATTAGTGGAGATTGAAATCATTTTCTCTAGGCTTTACTGTTGATGAGAGTGACAGTAACTGCAGTTGTCACAAGCAGTGTCCTGTACAGAAGATGATGTATTTACATACCTGCTACAACCTGGAAAAAAAAAAAAAAAAAACAACCACACACAAAGAGCTCAACTATAAAAAGCTTCAACCTGTAATCTTTTCCAGACACTTTTTTTCTTGAACACGATTTTCTCAATTAGCAGGTTAGCTAATAGCCTAATATATGGGGAGAGCAGTGACCCGATTTGAAAGGTGGGCATCATTATGATCAGGAGCAGAGAATACAAGAAGACTCGGAGAAACTTTTTGAATACGTAACAAAAGCTGAAAGCTTACCTTTTATCCACAAAGGCTTTCCAGTTAAAGTTAGTCCGAAAGTGAAGAAAAATAGGCTGTGTTTTAACATGATTAGATTTCCCGGAGAAACAGGTACAGAATCCAAGCAGACACTGTGTACCTGGCTGTGAGCTGCTCCACGCAGGAGAACTAGAAGAACGAGAGCCGTCTGCCCCAAAGGTAAACAACAGAAAAAGCACTCCGATACTTCATCTCTGCTAAGGAAACGGGAAGTAAAATTTAATCCATTAGGCTTGCAAAAAAACTGGTTAGACAGCAAATAAAAAGCAGCGCATTCCTCAGTGCTGATTGGAGAAAGAACACCAACCAGGGTCAAACTGGTTTATTCAAAATGATTTTGGTACCACTGTGAGATCATGAGAGATTAGAAACGTAAAACATTGCTACTGAGAGATACAATGTGTAGGATGTTTGTATTGGCTATTGTCAGCTCAGTAAAAAACTCTAGTATAAACCAGTCTACACTTCAAAATTTCAGCTTGTTGTTTTCCATTTTTTCATCTTTACTTTAAAAACATCAAAAATACAATGCATATGAACATATGGAAATCCCCCAAACAGGGTTTTTACCCAGCCCCTTCTATGTTAAAGATAATTCTCCTCACCAAAAGCCTGTAATTCTGTGCAGCTCATCGCTCTCTCAGAATCAGAATAATTTCCCAAGGCATCATGCAATCACATTGTCGCCAAAAGCAGAAAATAAAAGTTTCTAAGACTCGATGAACTTGCAACACATTTCAAAAGTATCAACCACATTTAGAAACTCAAAAAGGAGACCAATACATCACAGCTTTTATGCTAAAACATTTACATTCATTAATTAAAATTAATTAATTCATTGATTAAAACGGAGCAAATCCATTTTTCGATTGCTAGTAAATCACATAAAACAATGGCTAAGGTGAAAAAAAGCAGAAATGCCAAGTGCATCTGTAATATGAGTTTGTTCGAGTCCACCTCCCTGTTTTCACAGACCTAATTAACCTTCCTCAGCTGAGCACCGAGAAGAACCCGATATCCGCCTTCCCTGGGTTTATGCCGGTGCCGCAGCGTCAGGAGCAGCTTTCCCCGACTCCAGAAGCTGGGATCCTACTGAAAATTAAATGAACCCGATCTTTTATTTATGGTCTCTCTCCTTCCGAAGCGGTACGCGATTAGCATGAAATTCTGGATTCTGGAGCGGGTCCAGAGAAGGACAATGGAGCTGGTGAGGGGTCTGGAGAGCAAGTCTTGTGAGGAGAGGCTGAGGGAGCTGGGGGTGTTCAGCCTGGAGAAAAGGAGGCTGAGGGGAGACCTTCTCA
>JAOXJK010000002.1:35214903-35301329 GCA_025774025.1 Xenus cinereus | reverse complement strand
CTGGGGGCCGCGCCGGCTCCCCTCAGGCGTGAGGGGGGGGGCCGGGGCGGGCGGAGGGGCGGGAGCGGGCCTGGCGGGACAACGCGGCCCTGGCGCTTCCCCCCCGCAGCACCGAGGCCGTGGTGGTGGAGCGGCGGGCGGGCGGCGGGGGCCAGGCCCCCTGCCTGCTGGAGCTGGAATGCCGGCCGGCCGGCGCCGGGGAGATGGTCTCCGTCAGTATCCTGAGCGAGGCCCGGAACATGGAGGTGTACGTGGGCGAGGAGTACTGCGGGACCGGCCGGGGAGAGAACCTGGGCGCCGCCCGGGCCCCGGGGTGAGTGGCGGCCGCGGGGGTGCGGGAGGCGGGCGGGGTGTCGGGGTTGGGGGGAAGGTGTTTGCTCCTGGGTCCCCAGCACCGCCTGGCCCTTCTCTTACGGCTGTCTGTGTATCTGTAAGGTGCTCCCGCTGGTAAAGACCTGATGTCTGCACCGCGACAGCCACCCGGTTTGGTCTTTCCTGAAGGTCTGTGCAATACTGATGAATGGGCGAAGGCTCCGCAGTCGCCTGGGATCACCCTGGTGTCCCCCGCACAGTTCCTGGTGGCTTGCACAAGGGCTGCCTCCTCCATAAAGATACAAGGCTGCAGCTGTGCTAGTTACCTTTTTGTTCTTTTTGGAGTTAATTTTGGAACGTTTGGGAAACGTTTAATTCAGTAAGTTGTGAAGTGCTACTCTGAAATTCTGTTGTGTAAGAGTACAGAAGGAGTTAAGACAGGCGCAGCTTTTCTGTATCTTTTAATCTTTTTTGGACGGCAGATCTAGTCTCTTCAGCAGGTTTCTTTTAGCTGATTTTTATCAGAAGATCTCTTGTCTCTTTGACAATTTTCACACTTTTAAGAACAAGAGAGAAAGTGGAAAAAAAGAAGGATTTGTTTTCTCCTTCATTACTTGTTTCCGTGCTTTGCCGGGGCAATTAAAGCAATGTCTTCTTTTTTGTTTTTAAGTCATTACATGACACATCTGCTGCTTAATTAGCTAAATAAAACAGCCGACTCAGAGCCAAAGGGAAGATGTGTGAATAACGTACTGAACCTCAAAAGCTTCTCTAGTAGATAATGTACGTACACATAAAAATCCTTTTTTACATATGTATCCGATAAGATTCAATACAAGTTGCATAAAAGCATTAAAACTGCTATATCACATTAGAAATGTGTTCCAGTCAGTCTTGTTTCTTATCTGAATATTTACCAATATAGAGTATTTCTATTAAAGAAAAAAAGGACTTTTTACAGCGATGTCACAACTCATTTATTTTACTTTTCTAGTGAAACTGAAAAGGTTACTTTATACAGAAAGTACCTTAAGTTTGAATGCCCTGCAGCCTCCTGTAGAATTAAGGTAGGGAGTTGAACAGAATTGTTTTCTTTTTCTTTGCCTTTTTAATCACTTAATTGACTAAATTGCCTTGCTGTTAGTCAAATTGTTGTTTTTATACAGTTCGTCGCTTCATATAAACACTTAAGTCTGTTAGATGATACTTTGTCTTGATAGCAGAGTTCTCCTTTTAAATTTGTATCACAGTTCTTTTTTTATGAAGACTTGATATTTATATGAGAGAGATGATATAGTCTTAGAGGAAAAAAACTTTATAAACCAGATAAACTGCAGATAATCAACAGTGGCTATGTAATTAGAACTGCTAACTCTGATGCGGTTAAATAACCATATGAGAATCTGTATGGCCACTGCTCGTAAGTGTTTAGAACATGGAGGCCTGATTTATCTTTGGGTCATGCAGGCACCACTGTTCCAGTCAGAATTTTCTGAAGTGCAAGGAGAAGTCGGGTTAATTTCTCTGGAAAATAGTTCAGCATCGTTTTTCCCAAGTCTCAAAGAATAATGCAGTGTCTTATACATACAAAGTAAACATTAAACTATTTTTTTCTAACCAATTTTTTTTTCCTTCTTGCAATAGCTGCTCTCCATTGGTGAGAAAAACAGAGTACTCATCAGTAAAATAATTGTACAAGTGAAAACGGTGTCTGCAAAACTGGCAACTGATTTTCCTTCACTAAGCTCAAGCATAGATCTAGACAGAGTGCAAACTATAATGGACTCTATGGGATCTAAGTTGTCTCCAGGTGCTCAGCAACTCATGGACTTGGTCCGTTCTCAGCAGAAAGTAAGTCCTTGTGGTTTTTTGTAAACATAAATAGTACTGATCTGTGACTTTTCGTAACAGTTAAGCATATTCTAAAATTAGTTGGTGAAAAAGATTTTTGGTTTTTCTTTTCTTAACATGCACTTTCTGCCATTTTAATACTGGTTTAGCTATTTGCACCCTTAGATGAGTGTAGTGAAGATTGTATACTCAAGGAGTCACTGTGTGTGCACCAAGTCCAGAGTTAAGAACCCTGTATTATTTTTAAACTTCATTGCCAGCCTGCTCTCCTTTTGTTCGTTTCCATTGTCGCTGATTGTCAGGGATGGTGGGCACGTTCCCTGTAATGTTTGGGCTGCAGATATATGGCCTGGTTTGTCGTCTTTATGGTTATTAAAAGCACGTCACCTTCAACTAAAGGGAACGTGCTTTCTACCAAGCATTTACTTGATTTAGATCCTAATCTTGTAAAAGCGGGCTATTTCAACCGAATCCTGCATCCACCTGATGCTAATAATGTTCAGTCTTGGGGGCATAGCGTGGTAAAAATGAAGTCAGTAAAACTGTTTTGTTACTTTGTATGAAATAATTAACACCTAATATGTACAGGGGAAACCTTTTCCTGTGCTTTTCCCTAAGAGTACAATTCAGAACTACTTTTAAAATCTTTACATCACGCTAGTAGAATGTTGAGCTATAAAGTGTTTATTGTTATTATTGTATAATTTCCAGTATATTTTAATACTTAAACATTAATCTTATTGCTTTTCTTCCCACCAGAACAGTTTACCTCTTGGAGACAAACTTAATTGGATCTTTGGGAAAAATTCAGACTTGGGAGATGACCATGCAATAGATGGATCCCACGGTGCAGCTACTCAGACATCACCAGATCAATCAGCCAGTGAACCTTTATCTGTTAAAAATAATTTAAAAAGTGAAACAGTATATGACGACTTGAAAATAAGTCGTGACCTGAACACACAGGTACCTGAAAGAGGGGATACTTTTGATTCTGAAAGACTTACTACTCAGCAAAATACAGTTGACCTCAGAAATTATTTCAAAGTCATGGGATCTTTGCGTGCACAGGAGCAAGTGAGCGAAACCCCAAACGTAGCTAATCCACAGGTGCTTCTTCCTTTTCTTCAAAACTTATGCAGTCAGGTAAATCATCTTCGGCTAAGAGATGGCGATAGGCATTTTGGTAAAAATGCAGCAGCTAAAGAGGAAAGCCTTCAGAGTGTTGGGTAAGTTAAATTTGGTGCACTTACTAAAGTAGCAGTTTTACTGTATTTATTGACAAGTTTAAAGCATAAACAGAATACATAAGCATTTTATTCTCATTAACTGCAATAGTGAATCTTAAAATAAGCGGTTTTGAATGCTGTCTGGTGATGAACACGATTACAATTTTTCGGATGAGCTGCTTGAATATAGCAGTCTTTTTCAGAAGAAATCACAGAATCATTTGTTGTTACTAAACTGTTTGTATCTTCTCCCTCAATTTCACCTTTCATGATAAAAAAATGTATGGTCTTTCTTCAGTTTCATTTAGTTTGTCTTACTCCTCCATTACTACATTTTAATTTTGGCTACTTCTGCCTCCTAAATTCATATATCTTTCTTTTTTTGCACTATTTGCCTCAGTCTTTCTGTTCCACTCAGTGTATCTCACCCCACCGATCTTTCCTATTCTTCCTCATTTGTTGGCATCTACAGTGCAAGATTCCTGGCAGCAGTAGTAGTGCGCCGAGTTTGAGGGAACGATAGTGGGAATGGGGAGAGGTAGGAATGTTGCGTAGGAATCAGGGTTCTAACAGAGCCTGATTATCTCCAGCTCCTGGGAAAGTGCAGTACTTTTAAAGAATGCAGATGCAAAAATAAAGAATTGCATAGTTTGTATAACTCTTGAAATGCTGTGGCTGAGAAGAATAAAGCCTGCCATACTGACAGAATTTGAACACTGTGTATACTGTTGTGTGGGTTTTGTTATACGTAACAGCTGTCTAATGCATAATTGAGCCTTTGAAAAAAGTAAGGTTGAAAGAAGACAACTATATCCCCTAGCACGTTTAGAAAAAAATTCTGAGACTTAAAATGTGGCAGGCAGGCAAGGAATTTTACTTGCGGTAAAAACCTAATACCTTCCAAAGCTTATTGTCTAATAAATGAGATTTTACATTTAAAAGAAGTTCAAATGCCCCTTGTTGTTAAGAAATTGGTTATACTTATTTTTATATTTTCTCTTTTCACAGAGTAGAACAACAGCCTATTTGTTCCTATTTGGAAAAGATCATCTCCAAAAATATGGATCTGATGGAGAAAAAACTGATGGACTATATTGATCGCCAAATCCGGGCTCTTCAGACACATATAGATAATAAAATGGTTCTTTTAATGGACTTGGTTCAGAACTCAAAGCCAAACAGAATCTCACAAGCTCACTATGACTCTAACGAAGGGTTCTCTAATGGAGAGAGGTAGATGTATGTAGATAGAGGACTTCAATGTAAGTGCTTTAAGGGCAATTATACTTTACAAAGCTTAGTATTTATGGAGTTATAACTGTAAAGAACCTCAGTGTTGTTGACTTGCATTTTTGTTACTGTAATTCTCTCCACTATTGTACACAGTTGTTAGTTTTATGAAAGATCTTAAAAATGTGTGTTTGTTCCTAAATATAAGAGTTTTGTATGCCTTTTGTGGCTTATTTATTTAAAGAGCATTGCTAAAAGCTGTATGAAATGCCGTTTCCCAGTTTCAGTTTGAAAATGGAGAAGTACTCTAAATAAACTGAATTACAGCTTATCTTTTACCTGCATGTAATCAGTTCACTGTTTTGTCTTGTTTTTTTTGATGTGCAGTGTGTTACCACTGGAACAAAATGTAGTTTCTTTGTGCTTTTGGTTTATTTCAATGGCACTGGTGTTTACGATGTCTATTAACTCCTATGAGAGGAAGGGTAGTACTGGCGTTGCCTCAGCTCAGACTGTTTAAGGAGTCAGGTTCAGAGAGACAGCTTCACTTGAACCCCAGCCTGGGTTCTTTGAAAGCCTTGCTGGTTGTACAGACACCTAAGATAGCAATTGGCTCCTTAAGTGGTAGCTAAAACAAGACTGTCATAATTTTCTCCCTTTTACATTAGTTGAGCCATGCAGGAACAACTGAAGTCAAGGTATATTTAGCAGACTTGTTTTTTATCTGTGTTTCATTATCCTAAGAAATATAAGTTCTTCATTTGTGATCCCTCTCAAGGGGACGTTGTTGCCAGATACAGCAGATCCTACCCCAGCACGTTCTGTTTCACCAACCTTAGAAGTAGCCTTACTGCATCATATTTACTTCAACCTGTTGGGATCAGTTCTGCTTTCATTTGGGGAGGCAGGAGTGGGACTTGAAGTCCCTTTTTTGTGGAATGTCAGGCTTCAGACTTCATTCTTTTTATTGCTGTTTGAATTCTGGGGTGCACCGTTTAACTTGGACTGTACAGGGACTTAATGGTAAACTCCGAAGTTGGGTGCACAGGCGTCGGTTGTATTAGCTGTCTTCAATTCTGTTGAGCAAAAGCTATCGATGGGGAAGTGTTGACTCAAGAAGCAGCGTTGGCACTTACAATACAGTATCTTTATCTAGTCTATCTAATATTTTCTTTTTCTCCAGTAAAACTGATGTCTTTCGAAGACTGTCAGATCGTGATAGTAGCAGCCCAGAGGAGTAGATTTTTGAAGAGAGGATAATTTGAACAGACGTCTTGCAGTTGTCCCTCAGCTTAACTGGTGCCGGGTGCAGTTTCAAAGTGATTCAAAAAGCTAGAGAATTTATTCTTTTTTAAGAAAAAAGGACCTAAATTATCTTGTACTTTAGAAGTCTCTTTACACCTGTAAAGTTAGTTTAGATGTTTTCTAAGAAACACCCTGAGGTAGACACATACTTTTACAACTAAGTATTTAAGATAAGATTACTAGGTTGGGAGGTTTTGTTTAATTACAAAAAAGTTAAAATATGTTTCCAAGCGTTATATTACAAGGTGTTAGTTTATTGATTTTATTTTTTTATTATTATTTTTTGGTTGGTTTGGGTTTTTTACCTCTCCCCTCTTTGGCTGGCAAGTTGACACAAGTCCAAAGTATCCTGAAGTAGTTAATAGGAGTTATGGATTTTTTGGTAGCCATATCCTGCCTGACGTTTGTGATATTTTAGTATCACAGCTACCACAATGATAATATTTGAAATTAAAACCACAAATGAAAGAGTGTAGAAGCTGTATTGTTGCAGGTTCGGGCTTTCTTCAACGTCTGCTTTAGTGAGGAATTCTGTGTAGAGAAAGAACAAAAGCGGGATGTTTAAAGTTTTGAAGATTGAAAACATGAAGTTTAAATAAGCATTTTTTCAGATATTTTGGTTCTGAGGAGTTGACCCACACCAATTGCAAATTCTGAATCTGCAGTAATGACGAGTTGTAAAAATTGGTAATAAAATAATCGTGCAGAAGAGCATCACGATAGTAACAAATATTTTGGTATCACTGCAGCTAAGTTCCTGCCAAGCATTATCTTTAGGACTGGACAGATGGGGGACGTACTGCTGAAGCAAAGCTGGGCAAAAGACGAATTGTGGTTCTAACTCTCTGCCTTTTAATGATCCTTTAGCTGGTCTGTGGTAAAACTCATTATTTTTCTGTAAATCGTGAAAGATACTGTGAGAATTACTGGTTTTTATAATACTTTGAGTGTGATCTGTTTGCACTTGAATCCTTTTCACACTATGCATGTGTGCGGTTTCTAGCGTATGGATGCCAAGTCTTTCACCATTGAAATAAATGGGAAGACATATAAAATGCTGCTAGAGTTCAGAGAGGTTAATAATTATTTAAAAAAAAGGAAGAAAATGTTTATTACTACTAAGAGCATGATTAATGCTAAATACTTCTTAGATCTGACACCTGAAAGCGTGTGGCACAATGTGCTTTTCTCAGCTGAAGCTTTGTCCTTAATAAAAGTTAGAAGTATGGGTGTAGGGGGACTCACAACGCGAGCCCTTTGGAGTAGCTTTTCCTGTGTTTTGCCATCTGTTGTACATTAGCTCTCAGTACTCCTCTAGACCACTATAGAGTAGATTGCAAATTGTGCTGAAGAGCATGGCAGATTGGGGCATTAAAGCTTAGTTGTCTTTTAAATAGCGTTGCAGCTTTAATTTAAAAGCACTTTGATTTCTGCTCCAGTGGCTGTCCTTGTCATATTTTGGTTCTAATAGGCAATACCTACAGTCTGAGGATTTAACCTGGCCTCTGGGGTAAGTCGTCTGTGTTTATCATCTGGCATAGCTGTTCTGTAGTACCAACAAATATAAAAATGAGTGAAATAGAGTGGACTGTTAGAAGACACAAAAGGTTGTAACAAAGCCCTGACAGTGATCTGGAATGTGCTCTTCAATTAGTCTGTGGCTTTGAGGAATGAGCCCTGGTCCCTGTGTGTGCCTCATCAAAAAAATAGCACATTTGAAAATCTGAAACTTGCCATTTATAACTTTTTCTGAATAGATAGCTCCTGCAGACGCTAATTTTGTAATTTTTTTCTCCTTCAAAGAGCACAACCATCATATAGAAGCCCATCAGTCTGTCTGTTTGAGAAGTACTTCTCTGATCTCACAAAACACAAACTTTCATTGAACCCGTTGCTCTCATGCTGCGCTGGTTTTGAAACGGTGTCGTTTGCTTATTTCATAGTGGAACAAAGGGAACGAGATTTGCACGAAGGAAGAGCTTAATCAGATTCTTAATTTATGTATTCCTCTTACCTGAGCGGTCAGCAGACCTGAGATTTCTTTTCAGGCGGATGGGACCTACTATGGTATTCGTTTTCCAGGTGTATGAAGAAATAGCTCTTTTTTGCCTGGAGATACAGCCTTCGGTGCAGCGAGAGTTTGCGTTTTTGCTGTCACAAATCAAAATATCACACTGGAGATAAACCGATGGAAAGTTCCGCAGGAACCTGAAGGCGCTGAATTTGAATCTTCCGTAGTGTTCAAGTGGTGGGTATGTTACCACAGTGTCGTCTTTATTGCACCTGCAACAGAATTTACAGAGCTGTTAAAGCAGTCCATGTACAATAATCATTCTTGCTAACTACTCTTAACTGTAATCACAACATTATAACTAATAGCATAACTAGGGCATTATTTTTACATGTGGGCATATAATGATGTGCTTTTTTTCCTCTCCCTGCTGCAGTGTAGTGCTTGTTTTTCCTAGCTCTGTTTATGTAATGTCTTTAAATTTCTATGAAATTTAGTTTCCAACCACAGTCTACTAAAGAAAAGTGGAAGAGCTATGGTTGACGTTTAGATTATGTTCCCTGACGTTTTAGGAGATAGTCATAAAATAATTGAGAGTCTTACCCACTTCTGATTAAGTCATACGTTGGGGATCCAAACTCGGGTTGTGGAGATGCTATACAGGTGTCGACAAACACCAAAAGATTTGGGTCAGCGGAATGAAGAGTGACTTGAGCAAAAAGAGTTTGGTTCAAGTCTACGTAATAGGGGGACTGAGGCACAGGCTTGGAGAATGAGTCGGAGTTGTAGAATGACATGCTAACGTTGTATCTGCCCATGGCGGTGGTGTTTTGGATTATATCATTTTTCGTTATGTAAATGACTTCTAAGGTCGAATTGTTTTCCATTTTGCATTTGGCAATAATCTGTGCGCTCTTTTGGCGGGTGATGATGTTGCCGGTTGGAGAGAGAGAGATGATGTTGGTGTAAGTGATGCTGTGACCTTCGTCCTGTGAAGGGAATGGTATGAAGTGCTCAGTTGCGATTGTGTGAGGCGTGCAGTCGAAGGCAGTTGTACTGATGTTAGAAAGCTGCCCAGCTACGCTAATGGGAGGCTCAAGGTACCTTTGAAATGTGAAATAAGTTGTGACCAAAAAACCATTATCAACCATCCTCCTGTTTTATCAAAGCACCGAGCCACCCCGTGCAGTGAAGATGTTAAGGAAGGTGACATGGAGCGTGGAAAGTACCAAAGTTACACTTCAGTCACCTTTGTCAAAACAATGCTATGAACTAGCTCTGGGGAATCTTCACATCTTAGGGATTTCCCCCTTTCCTTGTGACTCCAGGATCAGTGCCAGCCATATCACTTGCAGGGAATGTTTGAGTTACATACCTAACATTGTGCTACTCTGATAACCTGGGTTGGAGAGGGAATTTGGCATTAATTTGTGTGGATTCTGCTGGGCTTCCTTTGAAAGGCTCATTGATCATCAGGTTCTTGAAGAGGAAAAAAATGTGCTTAATGCTTCAAGACTGGAAACGTGCAATGGGATGAGCTAAGTGAAACTAAATCAGCTTATTCACGTGCTATTCATAAACTGCTTTTACAAGCTTTTATCATTCATAATCACAGAATTATAGATTACCTATTGTTAGCTTGTTCACAGAGCTTTTCCCTCCCCCCTTTACCTTTTTAGTTGTTCCACAGCTGGCCAAGGGGAAGGAAAAAGTCACTGAATCTGTTACAATGGGGCTGCAAGACGGATCGCTCAGCTCTAGGTGGGTTTCATTATAACCAAGGGAGGCCAGGTAAGACTTGCTCAAAATAATTGTCATGCTATCTGAAGTGCATGTAAGGAGCGCTGCAGTTGAAAGAGAAATTAAAAACAAAAACCAAAACACATTAGCACAAACTGCTTTCATTTCTTGCTTGACCTAGATCCTTGAACTTGTTGCATGGTTCTTGATTTGTCCCGCTCTGAAATGGCTGATGTGCATTTGAGGCCGTGCAGAAATCGGTACAAAAATTTCACCATTTTTTGACCATGTCAAACTCATGCTGACAGTTTAATTTTAAATCCAGTAACACAGAATGAATTGCAGCCTTTGTCAAAGAGGAAGGGAATCAAAGTGCTGGTGCAGAATGGTGGGTGGGAAAATTGATTTATGGCACCTATCAAGGCTTTAGGCTTTTATTAACCCTTTTCCCCTGGGTTAACGAGAAGATGGGCACCCAAACATATGGAACCAATAAGGAAAATGGTCCAGCTCTGGGGATAAGAAATTCCAACACACTCGACCCTGTTTGACTAACCAGCACAGACCATTTTCCTTGGTGTCTTGGGGAACAAAACCAGTAAAATTAACCAGTCACAAAACGTTTATTTTTACATCTCTAGGATCGTAAATGCCCGCTTTGTCCAAAGGAAGGAAAGACTCAGATTTTTCAGTGGTGCTGGACAGAAAAAGGACCAAAAAGTGCAAGAACAGGCTTTTGCAGATGGGTCAGGTAATAACTTATGCTTTATAGGTGAGACTAATGTGGGATTTTTGTATGTGAAGAGGGTTAATGGCTACCAATGAAAAGGCTTAAATCCTCAGTATCAACCGTCAGTTCTTGTTGATATTTTTAAGGGAAGAATCACGGGTGGGAATAAGAAACATCCTATTCATGTAGCCAGTGAACTTACTGTCGGGCTCCACGGGGCCTGGCAGCGGAGCGCTGGTGTACTGAGCAGAAAATCCTTTGTAGGAGTTGGCGTAGTCTGTGAACAGCACAACTGTCATCACGTTCGAAGAAGATTCAAATTTGGGCTGGGCACGACCACACACTTTTCCTAGTAAGCTGGTGTTTGTGGCAAGGCCATCATAGACTGCCATGAAGTCAAACTGGCAGTTTTTGTCTAGTTCCAGGCTGTAGACAGAGAAAAAATAATTACAGGGACTCGGAGTATAGAGAACATTGCTTGTACTGGATAGAGGATCCAGTGCAGGTAAAATGTCTGATGAATTACAGTCAATTGAAATAAAAGAATGGAGAATAAACCAACACATAAATAGACATTATTAAAACCAAATAAAACATGGAAAATCTTTAAGGCAAGAAATACGTAGGAATGTGATTCTGCTTCCATTGAAATAACAAACATTTTGCTATTGCGTATATAGATATATATAAAAATAATCATATATGTTAAAGAGCTTTTAAAATTTAGGGTTGACTTATGTGGGTCTCTTGTGTCTGTCGCCAGAGCAAGGCTCTTGCCATTTTATCAGTCTACGTGAGAGCTTATCTCAGCGCTCGCTGCCCTTGATGTAAAGCACCAGCTGTCCTGCGGTGGAGACCTTCAGAACGTCTCTGTTCCTGCATCAGCAGGTGGATCCTGGCTGGGACTGGTGAGAACATTCTCCCCACTGTGCAAAATTAATCATCTCAGAGGGCTGTGGTCAAGGTGATGATTTCCTGTAGAACCCTATACATTCCATACTGAATTCTTACACAGAATTCTGCAGTCTGAATGTCTCCATAAGTGTTCTGGAAGGTACTACCCTTTGAATTCCATTGGTCTTGAGACTTTCCTCAGTGTCAACTGATGTAGGGAAAGGCAAAAAAGGGCTACCAGACCACTATGTATGGAGCATCAACCCAGTCCATGCCAGTTTGGGTTCCTTATGCTGGTGCAGCCATTAGCATTGATACTTGGAAGTACTTAAGCCAGTGCTGCACTATCTTCTTTGCCCAACGGCCAGCAATGCTGAGGGAGATGTACTTTGGGCGACGCTTGCTTTATTCTTCTTTTGAGCCTCAGTTCTAAATTGCAATTACAGTGCACCGTGATGGGTTTAAACACATTCCTTATGCACCAAAACCTTTATTTTTACTGATGGCTTTAAATTCAGATCATTCAGGGTAGTTTTAAAATGGACCTACACCTCATGGCTAGTCACAGTTTCACTGACTGGCACTGCAGGAGCTATAGGGTAATGTATGGTGATGTGAAACACATTGCAATTACTCTATCATAAAAGTCAGCATGGCATGTTTGTTTTCGAAGTGTATGGATATTCTAAAAGTTTGAAAGCACATGTGCTTCCTGGGTTTAAAGTTACGCCTTTAAACAGAATGAAAAAAAAGAGAAATAGATCATTAGGGTGTTTACTCACAAAAAATCCCGAAACTGTAAGTTTATCTTTGAGTTTTTTTCTGTTTGTATATGCCAGACACAGTAGGTAAATTCAGGGTAACGTACTGGGTAGTTTGGGCTGGTAAATGTACCATTGGGACCAGTTAATTGTCCCCCACAATTTTCCAGTCCTGAAAAGAAGAGTAGATGCATTGTTAACATAATGGTATATATAATGAACCATAAAAAAATAAACTAAAGATCTAAAGTTACATAAGTTGCAGGATTGTTTCTTTGGGATTCCATTCCTTTGGGAGTGATTAAAGATACTAAAGATAGAACTTCTGTAGGGAATTTCAGGTCAGGTGGATGTTACAAAATGAAGTCTATTGTCACTATGGTGCATCTGCAAGGCACAGTGCAGTGACATCTGAGATGGCTGTAGATGAGTTAGTTTTGATACTGTCAGCAATTTAGTTATATCTATATTTTGGGTAAATTAGATGACATATCAGAAAAACTGGTAATGAAAATGCTATACCAACCAAAAGAAGCCCTGAGAGGCTTTGTATTAGAGAAAACTATGAGGCCTTGGTCATGATCTATATGGAAGTGCAAAATCTTCAAGTTTGAGATTTTGTGGTAGACAAAGGAAAAATAAAATCAAGTCAGTGGAAACCTCAGAAAGGCAAATGCAGACTAGAAATAGGACACAACTTTTCAGCAGCACAGTTAAACACTGGAGCAGCATAAACTAGGACGTGGTAACTACTCTGTAAAATTGAAGCTTTTAGGAGCTTAATACCACGCTACTCAGATCAGCAGAAGCAAAGGATCTGGTCCCAAGCTAAGACTGATTTTGTCCAAGCTATTCTTAACTTTTAAGGAAAAAAAGTAAGGAGCTTGTTGAATGAAACCCCTTACTGACTTCTGTGACCTGTACTCAGCAGAAGTTCTGACTAGATGGTCTCTTTCTGGGTAAACGCCATAATATTTGCAAACTGTCTAAATTTAGTGAAAGCCTGTAAGTAGAAGTGGAGTCCCCATAACGCCTTCCTTGCAATCATTTTTTCTGAGTAAAAATGAAATTTTTTAGGCTGTCCAGCAAGTGCGCTATTATTTTGCTGCCTCCATCCTTCCACTGATTTTTTTTCCCCCACACCATTCTCTAGGGGCTGAAGGGCTGAGTGAGACTGATTAAAGATTCTGTTGATAGTCTCTAATTGTTATCTTTTAATGGTGCAATTCAAATGGCAGTGTTAAGTTCCGACTTACTTGTTTCTGGTGAAAAGTAGTAGTAGAAGGCAAAGAAGTATCGTGTGAAATCCGCTGAGTTTGTTGTTATGAGAAAAGTTAAACTCTCTGAAGATGATTCAAGTACCGGGATTGCATCGGTGTCATTACATACTTGTCCAAGAAGAGGCGAATTAGTTGAGGGACCATCATATATTTTAATACTTTCTGTTTCACAGCTTGAAGAAGGAGCAAATCTATTGAAAAAACACAGCGAGAACTACCTAAGCTCACTGATAGATATATGGGCTCTTTGGAGTCCACAACACAGATTCAATACAGAGAAATATTTGGAGGCAATATTTTTTATGTGCTGTATTCTAATGGAATAGAATGGTATCAAAACATCTGGAAGAAATACTTACTTAAAATGGGAGAAAGCGAGCCTAATTGTTTGATTTGTGTTCCTCTGAATTTGCCAGACGCAGTTTGCATTTGCATTTAGTTCAATCTTTAGTGCTTTGCTTTGCTCCTGGAGTGAAGCACCACAGCGAGGTCCACCTACTGGAGAACAGCAGCAACAAAAACCAGCTTGTGAGGATCTCTCTCAAGTTTTCTCTTGCAATGTTTTATCTGCCACTATGCAAAGACTCTGGACTCAAAAGTCCATCATGGAGCAGACATGTAAAATGTTGTACTATTTTTTTTCTTGTTTATATTATGAAAGAATCAAATAGTATGAGAATATTAAAAACTGCTTTTTATCCTTGTTTTCCTAGCAGCAAAGGGGAGCAAGGGCAGCACATATCACAGATGAAGAATGGAAAACTGGAAATGCCGAATGATATAGGACACCTCAGCAACTCTCTTCTGCAAAGTTGGCCACCACAAGCACCTCAAGCCTCCTGTCTTCCCTCCACTGAGTTCCTAAAGATCGTTGAATCCAGTTCTAAGTCTCAACTCTTTACTTATAAGCATTTGGGAACCTGCTCCCGGGGCAGGGAATCAAAAAGGCTCTTCAGATTTGAGCTTCTAGAGGACTATGTGTAGGACTACTGTTGTGATCCTCCGTCTCTGAAAGGATACTGCTAAAGAGGAAAAGCTTCAGAGAATGGCAACAAAGATGATCAAAAGTTTAGAACAGCTTCCAGACAAGGAGTAAGTAAATGGACTGGAGCATTTCAGGTAAGAAAAGATATAACTACCAGGGAAAAGAGGTGCTAGAGGTCTATACATTTATGAAGAGGGTTCACATGAGATAGATATGGTTCAGGATGTGGGGCTAGCTGGACTTGGACTCAGTTCTCTTTTGAATAAACACAAACCAACCATTGTTGACATCACTAACATCACTTAATATGTTAATAAGTTATGAAGTAGTTGTGGTAATGATCATTGTCTAGGAAACTTTACAAACAGTTTATAATCCAATAGGAATATAAGATCTCCTTACTAGTGTAATATTAATCTAAAAATAATGGTCTAAAACAGCAGGAAGAATTTCTAAATAGTGTACATTAAAAATTCAGACTTTCTGATGAGCTCCAGAGGATAAAGAAAGCTTTAGGAGAGGCTTTTCTCATCACATGTGAAACCTCCCAATTGTAAGAGCATTTCAAGGTCATCTTTTCCCTCCCCTCCCTCTGCATCCCTCTGGATCCTTCTGTAGCCAGGCACCACTAGAGCAGCAATACTTCATTATCCTACAGTAGCTACCCACTGTTCATCAGGTAAATTGCTAATTTGAGCACAGAATGCTGATCCCAAATTGAGCAACAAATGACTATCTATTGCTTCTAATCTAACAAAGGAAAAATAAGCAAATCTCTTTTAAAAAGCAACTATTTAACAGTTGAGTCACTTCATTCCTGTTACTTCAACACAGTATTAATTTATAAATGCAAATTTCCATTCCAGAATAAAATATCTTAAAAATCAAGATCTAAAGTTAAAAATTTGCCATAGGGAGCCATATATTGCAATATATATTTTTTTCATTATTTCATATTTTTAATATTTTATTGGCACACTGAGGTGTTACTATTGTGAAGCAGACATTAAAATAAGATGCAGTTTTAGAGGTATGTTTACCATTTTTCCCTTCTATAAAATACCTATTGCGCAAAAATTAATAGAATTTCACAGATGATAAAAAAAAAGGCTAGATTTCCATACCCATGGATTGTATTGAGTTGTCTTGGGTGAGAGCTAGAGCAGCTACGAGAGGCAGGAGGAGGAACTGTCTGAGTGCCAGCATTTTGGTGGCAGCTGGGGAGATTAGGCTTTTCTAACTTTTATACCCCCTGCTATTTCATAATCATATTGTAGTACATG
This sequence comes from Xenus cinereus, assembly GCA_025774025.1. NCBI lineage: Eukaryota > Metazoa > Chordata > Aves > Charadriiformes > Scolopacidae > Xenus > Xenus cinereus. Next base: position 35,285,718 of record JAOXJK010000002.1, on the reverse strand, counting down.
GTATCACGGAGGGAGGGCTTAATCTCTCAGATATAAATGAGAAAGTAACAGGTGGGTTTTTTTTAACATTTTTTTTTAATATGTACTGCGTGGAGCAGGTTTAACTGTGCTTTTGGCAGCTCTTGTGTGTTCAAAGCACATTTTTTGGCTGATTTAATTGAGTGTCTGTTCAGGTGTGTTGACAGGAGCAGAAATCATAGAATCATAGAATGGTTTGGGTTGGAAGGGACCTTAAAGCTCATCCAGTTCCAACCCCCTGCCCTGGGCAGGGACACCTCCCACCAGCTCCAGGGATGGGGAATCCACAGCTTCTCTGGGCAATCTGGGCCAGGCTCTCACCACCCTCACAGCAAAGAATTTTTTCTTAATGTCTAATCTAAATCTCTCCTCTTTCAGTTTTAAACCATTCCCCCTGTCCTATTGCTACCCTCCCTCATAAAGAATCCCTCCCCATCTCTCCTGTAGCCCCTTCAGGTACTGGAAGGCTGCTATAAGGTCTCCCCAGAGCCTTCTTTTCTCCAGGCTGAACACCCCCAACTCTCTCAGCCTGTCTTCATAGGAGAGGTGCTCCAGCCCTCTGAGCATCTTCGTGGTTTCCTCCGGACCTGCTTCAACAGCTCCATGTCCTTCCTGTGCTGAAGACTCCAGCGCTGGATGCAGAACTCCAGGTAGGGTCTCACCAAAGCTGAGTAGACCCCACCTGGAATACTGTTTTATATGTTCTGGGAGGGATTCTCAGACTCCCTTGGGAGACACGTTCAGTGGGTTTTTCTGTTTTTCCCACTTTCATTTGACGCATTTCCTCCCAGCACGTGTCTAATGAGTATCTGTTCCAATATATTTACGCTATTTTGTTTGTCTTTCCATAAGGACCAAAGCTCTTGAAATCCAGAGTATTGCATACAGCAGATCTCCCACCCTTAAAGCTTCAAGAGGCGGTGACAGCGCCAGTGCTGCAGATGTCCCCTTACCCTGGCCTTGGCTCGGTACCTGCCGGGGTTCACACAGGAGCCTGGCTCCGTGATTCTTTCCAATGCAGAGAGCTGGTAGCCCACAGCTGTGCAAACAGGCCTTCGTTCAAGTTTACTAGAAGAGCCAAATTGCAGCGCAGACCCTCGTGAAACACATCCAGGTACTTCACTTTCATAGAAATACATTTTTTTTTTTGTACAAACCCTTTTTTTTTCTGAAATATGATGCATCTGCAACGACCCAATATCTATAATCTCAGACCTTTTCTGCCTTTAAAACAATTCTCTATGATTTTTTAACTCACTTTAAGGATTTTGAATGCAACTCTCTCCGTCATGACAATGTATTTATACCACCTCTAAACACTGAATACATGTATAAAGATGTTGCATAGAACTTGAATTCCCTTTAGCTTCTGGAAATGCTAAATTTGCATTTACTCTGTATAGCCTTTCATTTCTTAAACCCACGCACATACTTGCAAGGAATTTTTGGATGCTAACATCTGTTTTGTATGCATTTGATGCGTGAACTGGTGTGTGGAGCCCTGCCAATCAGTGCTGTGTCCATCAGAAAAAAAAATGTCTATGGCTATGACAGCTTGGTAATTTACTCTGGTAGTTACAGGTTGGTAGGCAAACTGTTTGGAATTACTTGTATATGAATGATTAGGAAATTTTCCTGGGCTGGAGTTGATATTAAGGGACTGGGACCCTGAGCAGTGGCCCAGTGTTTCTGAGGGGCTGGCAGCTACACCTGCACAGACAAGTCCTCAGGAAAGTCCTTAAAGACGAGAAGCGCGTGGAAGGTGTTTTACAATTGCAGATCCTCAGAACAAATTAGTGTGCATTTTAGCACAAAGGAACAAGGATTCCGCTGTTGTGACACTGTTATTTACAGGTGCTTTCTCCCACTGCCTGCAGCTGGGAGTGCAACAGCAGGGAAAATGTGATTTCAAGCACTTTAAGTCATTACCTGTGAGAAGCAGAGCAGCGGGGTTATGAGTGTGATGGAGTTTTGTATGAACTAAGTAGGACTAGGAAATCTTCTGGCTCAGGACAGGCATTATGGTCCTGCAGGACGAGGACTTTGGCTGTGAACATTCTCAGGCAATGCCAAGGTTTAACCACCAGAGGAGAGATTAGATCTGGAGCCTTCCTGGGAGACCTGCGTGATGTTGGCATTTGAGATCTAGCTAAGTTATTTGTGGAGAACCTGAGTTTCAGAATGACTGTAGTCCCTGTTCTGAAAGGATGAAGCATAAAAGGAAAAATTGCTGAAAAAAAGTGGATTTTTTTAATCTTGTGTGGTGCAGCCTCTAGCCACCAGGCATCCTTGTTCAGTACAGGGTATCTCATTGTGAGTTTGAGTAATCGCCATATGGATACTCGCCATATGGAATCTGAATATTGGCCTTAAAGGTGCTTTTCACACTCAGGCCAAATTCACCAGATTATCAAAATTTAATCTGTCTCTTTCCCTGAGGTGACTGCTGTAATCTTGTACAATTCTGCAGTCGACAAGATATTTTTCTCTATTATGAACTGAAAACTATTAATTTCCTTTTTTTTTCCCACTGCCTTTCCAAGTAGGACAATTTAACATTATAGTGCAGAAACACTTTCTTGGCTCAAAGTGACACCATTTGAATAGATATTGAAAGAAAAATGATGAAGTGCATGCTTTAATGAAGTAAATTTAGATGTATAATTTTTTATAGTTCCAATCTCTAGTAATAAAACCTGACATATGGAAACATTATAATATCTTATAGGTATTGCAGAGATTATATCTCCGTACGTGTACAGTATTTTTTTCCAAATATTTTTGAGTTACTATTTAAGGTAATTGCTCAGGCATTTCTGGTTACAAGGGATGCTTATCCTTTGATTTATGTCTCTTTGTGAGCTCAGCAAGTGGCTTTGTGACATGTGCATCTGTAAGGCAGGTTCATCTTCCTTAAATGCTCAGTATTTGATCAATTTTGTACGATAGGGAGAACTGGAAGAACTGTGGGAGGGAAACAAAGTCTTGATGAGAAAAATCAGGCAGCTGATACTCTGTTACAAAGATTTATTGTATTTACTAAAGTTTAGGGTTTTACAAGTCTGGGATATAGATCCGAAAGATCTGAAATTAAGGAGCACAAGTACAGTTGAGATTAAAATACCTTTAGATTTACACCCCCTAGTATAATGTGTTTTTAGAAATTAGGAGCAGATGTGCAACACAGTGATCACGTACATGAGTGATCAACATAATGTTATGGTTAGAAGCAGCATTATTGGGGCTGTTATTATGAGACAATAATAATAATGACGTCCTTAGTTGTGCTTCTTTTGCCTCTCCACGAATAGCCCTGGTAGCGTTGGTAAGGATAACTGTACGTGTTGCACGCTAAAACGTTGCACCGTAGGCAACCTCCTGGGTATATGGCACCTCTGAACTTGAACCGGACAATCCTTCTGCCTGGTAAATAGTAGTTCCCACAGGCTGGGTCTCTTACACACCTGAGAAAAGAAAAAGGAAGAAAACTTCACATGTAATTGTCACCCAAAAATTGTGATGTGGTCACGAAGCCCATTTGTCTCATTGGTTACAAGAGACTTTCTTTCAGAAATGTCTAGCTGTGATGTTGATCAGAATTCACAGCACAGAACTCCTGAACACAGTTGCAACTGTATGGAATTTAAATATGTATGTTGGTATAGTATGTAACACAACAGATATAAATACCACACATGTATGTAAAAGTGTAAAGCACCTAGTGGAATTTTAAGTATGTGAGAAAAAGTTATTGTGTAGGCCTGTTACCTTTCCTAAGTTACTAGATTTTCTGAAGAGCGATGAAGAAACAATTCCATATTCCAAATCAACCAAAACCCCTTTAATCAGATGATGCATCCTTCTCTAATTTTTTTATATCATATGTGAAATACTGTCTGAGAATTTGTACCAATTCTTCTTCCCTGACAGAATATTATGGTGAAAAAAAAATAATAAAGCCAACTAACAATACTGTCTGTTTTTGTCCTAACAGCTACTTCATTTAAAATCCTGCTGCTTCCTGCAACGTCCCTGGACAGCCAAGACAACGCCAGCATCCCAGCCCCTCTGGCACCTCTTTGAAACCCTCCCAGCATCGTCTGGTGTCAGATCTCCGGTAAGACTGGCTCCAGGGGCACCTGGATCAATAGACAGGCAGCAGAAATGCTGCAGAAATAGAGCTGTTTTGCAAAGTTTTGCTATGACTAGCGTGAGTGTGAGTGATTAGTCAAATGGTGTTGCACCCCAACGTTTGAGGGGTGTAAGAACCTAGTGTAAAAACACAGCCAGGATGCCCCAGTTTGGCTGCGAGACCACATGTGGGTGAATAAATATTTACCCTTGTAATCTTATATTTTGCATCCCAGGTCTCCTCGGTCCACACAGGCCAGTCAGGTATCTTAATAATGTCAACCGCAGGTATGGAGGCAGATAGGTCAGGTGTCCTGGAGGAGAAGAAACTTCATGTTAATAAACCATATGTCAGCATCGAGAAAAACCCAGCACGTGTTAAACAGGAGTATGCTTTGCAAATGCAACTGTGGGCCTTGGTGCTGTAGCTGGAAATAGCAGCTGAGTGGAGAGGAAATTAATTTATCTTTCTTCTATGGTGCCCAGAGCCTGCCAGGCCACGAGCGGGTGTTTTAAATGTGTTTTTACCATAAATGTTGCAGACATAGCCCAGCTCATCCCCTTGATGCTTGCCACCGAGGATGGTCCAGCTGCCAGACGCTCCATCAGCAGCGTGTGGTCCCTGGGCAAGCAGCAGCGTCCCTGAGCTCTCTGCCTGCTCCCAGCCTCTCCCTCTCCCCGCTTTCTCCTGCACTCCGACACCCTCTGCCATTAAACTGCCAGGATTTCCCATCTCACATCTCTTACCCAGCGTGTACTGCCCTTAGGAAGGCAAGTCATTACAAGGAAGAAAGAATGAGAATACCTTACCTTGGCCAATAGGTCCTGGGTTTGGTTTTGGACGGGCTTTTAATGAAGAAAGATAAAAGAGAAAATAAGTAAGACTGAATGAGGGAAACGTGTGCTTGTATGTAACAAGTTAATACACATTGTAATGAGCTGAACGCATTAACACTAGGAAATGTTGGTAGTTACTCTGAGAAACAGAGTTGTCATGGTCAAAGAGCTCATATTAGGAAACTTGTGAAGCGTGAATACTGAAGTGACATATTACTAGAATTAATGGGAACAAGATTTAAATCTGTTTATTCCTTTGTGTAGGCAGACAGTCCCATGCTCAAAGGCTTGCTTTGCATCTGAAGTTCAGTTTTCTGTGTGTTGCCAACACAAGGATGTATGTTTTACCGATGCAGCTGGGTGCCTTTTACCTATTTGAAGCTCACACAGCCAGACTTTAAGGGAAAACCATAGCCTGCTGTCTAAGCACCCGAGGCAGAATGTTTTCAATTAATAAGCAGGACTTACAGTTCAGATTTTTCAAAAGATAAATCCCACAGCAGGAAACTAAGATTCAAACCAAATACTACTGAATAAGGCAGAAAGATTTCCACTGACTCAACTTCCAGTGGGACTGCAGCTTTGGGAAGCGCAGGGAGGCCGGCTTCCTAAGGGTGAAATCATCTAGAGCAAAGCTGTATTTATACTGGTGTTGCGTGTCTGCCTCAGTGATTTCCCCTTCCCCAGTACTTTTACCAGTGCAGGCATTTCTCCCATATTGATAACAGCATTTTCCATCCCTTGGAATGGAAAAGAATCCAAAGGAATTATCCCTGAGGTTAAATACTAGATCTATGAGATTATGCACACCATGGAGACGGGGAACCCTGCCAAGAAGGTCACGATTTTGATAGAGAAAAAGGAGTTAAACCAGAGTGATGCTGCGTTACTTACAAGTGGTAACGGCTGCTGCTTCAGGAGTAGGAGAGGCTGACGCAGTGGATGAGTTTGTCACTGTGAGAACAGAAAACATGAAATTAAACATTGTCCACGCTTCAAATACATCAATGACTCACAGAAAAAGTAGTAAACTGCTCACCACGGTTCAAGAAATGACCAGAAATAAATACCTTTATTTTCAGCCGTTGTGGACTCAGCCAGGGCTGTCAAAAAGAAAGTAAAAGCCACGCTTCAGTAACTGTGTGAGCAAAGCATGGACTGTCAATGGGGAGGGAACCAGTACTTTACTGCTGGGATCAAGCCTTAGACCAGTTCTACTGAAGCTGAAGCCATACGTACCTGCTGCTTCGGGGGTCGTGTTTTCTGCCAGAGCTGATGCGAGACAGGAGAGAAAACAAAGCCACAGGTTAGCCCTTGTGCCAGCAGTGGGTGTGTGTGAGGGACCACAACCCCAGGAGACCTGCATGTCTCAATGGAGCCACAGCTCCTGGAAGATGCTGTTACTGCCCAGGGCTGTGTTAGGAAAGTCTGCCCAGAGCCTGAGCAGCCTCAGGGGGAGGAAAACCCATCCCCACACGGGCTGCCTCTGCCACCGCCTCCAACAGGCTTCTGACCTGCCGTGTGAAAGGCTCCAGAGAGCCGGGGGATGTGTGATAAACAACGGTTTGGATGCTGCAGCCTCGTTGGGTGCTGAATGTGGCCGTTCCCGCAGGAAGCGCAGCTCGGATTTTGCAGCGACGGGGATGCGGCTCTGGGAGATGCAGGGAGGCCACTTCCTCAGGATGGGATAATTGAGTGCAAATCTGAATTTATACTGGTGTAGTGTGTCTATCCTGGTGGTTTCCCCTTCCCCAGTACTTTCATCAGGGCAGGCATTTCTCCCATATCAATACCAATAGCATTTTCCATCCCTTGATTTGTGTGGAAGCCTAAGGAATTATCCCTGAAGTTAAATACTAGATCCATGAGATTATGCGCACGGAGACAGGGAGTCATCCCAATAAGATTGGTTTAATGCCTTCATTCTATATCAAAGTCACAAAGTAATGCTGCCATACTTACAAGTGGTAACAGCTTCTGCTTCAGGAGTTGGAGAGACTGGTAGAACAGATGAGTTTGTTACAGTGAGAAGAGAAAACAAGAAATTAAATATTGTCCATGCTTTAAATACATTGATGGCTTAAGATTCTATGACCCACATTAAAAACACTAAACTAGTAAACTGCTCACTACAGTTCAAGAAGTGACCAGAAATAAATACCTATATTTTCAGCTGTTGTGGACTCAGCCAGGGCTGTCAAAAAGAAAGTAAAAGCCACGCTTCAGTAACTGTGTGAGCAAAGCATGGACTGTCAATGGGGAGGGAACCAGTACTTTACTGCTGGGATCAAGCCTTAGACCAGTTCTACTGAAGCTGAAGCCATACGTACCTGCTGCTTTGGGGGTCGTGTTTTCTGCCAGAGCTGATGTGAGACAGGAGAGAGAACAAAGCCACAGGTTAGCCCTTGTGCCAGCAGTGGGTGTGTGTGAGGGACCACAACCCAGGAGACCTGCATGTCTCAATAGAGTGGAGATCAGCTACAGCTCCTGGAAGATGCTGTTACTGCCCTGGGCCCAGGTATTGATCCCGTACGGATACCAAACCCCTTTCTCTCCTCTATTGTGTGTGGAAGCCAAGGGAGAGGTAATTGGGATTGAAGATCCCTGAAAATTGTGGTTACATCCATGAGATTATACACTCAGTGGAGACAGGGAGCCAGACAATACATGATCAGAACTCGGGCTGACAATGAAGCACGTAAGCCAGATTAATGCTGTATTACTTACCAGCGGTAGCATCTTCTGGTTCAGGAGTAGGAGAGACTGTTACTGTGAGAAGGAAGAGATGAAAGTGTTTACTGTCTGCATTTTAAATGTATATTTGTGTATCCTCAGCTGCAATATCACACGAAACCATGCGAGTAACCAGGCTGCACTTGTCTGCACGGCTGAATGTAAGCCCAGTGTTGCTGCACATGGCTGTGAACACACAGGCTGCGGTGACACAGCCACCACCATGGTGTGAGTCCCCCCTGGAAAACCCAACAGCGAGACCCTGAGCTTAGGCACGGAAACAAATAACCTGGTCTAGTGGGAGATGTCCCTCCCCAGAACTAGGTGATTCTTAAGGTCCCTTCCAACCCAAACCATTCTATGATTTTATGATAATGGAGCTGGAAAGGACACGGCTCTGGCAGCCAGCATTGCTTTGCCAGGGAGGCAGGCACTCTGCTAAACCCTGAATTGAGACTGAAAATGCCACAGCTAATTCCTCAACTCAGTCGGGAGCGCTGTGCGAGACAGGGATCCTGCTGTCCTCCACGGTCTGACAGCACCTCTGCTCACCATGGGTCACCGTTAGTGACCAGAAGTAAATACCTATTGTTTCAGCCATCCTGGACTCGGTGGGGGCTGTCAAAGAGAAAACAAAAGCCGCATTTCAGTCATTTTCCCAACATTGAGCGAGCAAAGCATAGACTGACAAAGCAAAGCAACGTCATCGTTACATTTCGATTAGGCCTGGTATAATGAGATCCCAAATCCAGCTACATTATAGGAGTTTGCCCCATAATTTGGCATTTTTGTAAACCAGGGTGTGGTATTTCCACCACCCTTAAGGATGGATGGAACCATTTGTATGGCTGTGTGTACCCCCCAGAGGCAAAAGAGCTCAGTGCAGAAGGACACCTCTGTCCACAGGTCCCACCAGGAGTTCATGTTTACCTGAGCATCTTGCATTCTTCAGGGCTAATGAAGAAGCTAAGGGCTCTCTTACCTCCCAGAGAGCACAAATTTTGGCTCAGTGCTGCTAAAATCCAGAGGAATCAGCACTCTGCTGCAGAATAAGCTGTATTTGACTAAACCTGAGATGATAGATAAACGACCACTGAAGGGCTCCATACCTGGTGCTTCAGGTGTGGTGGGCTCCAGAGGGACTGTCAGGAGAGAAAATAAAAACCATCAAAAGCAGGAAAGCCAGATCAATGCTTTCAGTTACGATGTGAGACAAGCAGCAGCACAGTCTGGACTCTCCACAAAACCATGACTGAGGGATGCTTTCTGAAACCTTGGAAAAGGCTGCAGACGTTCCTGCCTATCCATTGGTGTTTCTTCCATGCCATGCCATACTCACTGCCACCCCATGTGATGACTACAGCTGGGACAGAGAAGCCAACCTGGTGGTAACAGGTAAAATTTCTGTCCTGCCTCCTCACCCAGGCTGAAATCCAGTATGAATTGCTGTTTGCAGTGAAGTACCCCCACCACTGGAAGATCTGCCAGAGCTTGGAACATGACCCACCCAGAACTCCTTTTTAAATGAAATAAACCACGTGCAGCTTGGCAAGGTTAGTTGGAAAATAAACGTTTTGTTCTGTAAATTACCAAAATGTTTAAGTAAGTATGGCTCGTGCTGCTGTACAGCCTCTTGGTAAATCTGAGGATAAATGGTTTGCAGCATGTGGACTGTGGTGGAATGAGCAGAACTGAGTGAATGAGGAATTCAGGCTGATAGTCTGAACATAATTTCTCCTTAAATTCTTCTCCCTTGGGCGTGCAGCTTATGTACAGCATATCAGAGATTTGTTGCCGTTGTTTCTCAAATATTCATTGTAATTATCTGTCAGTAACCATCAACTAAGAACAGTGCATGGTACCAGAAAAAGGGGAGAGGAGAAGAAATAACAAAAATAAAATCCAAGTGAAAATACGGACCTCTTCAGAGGGGTAGCAGAAGCCTTATTCACTTCTTCAGGAATACGTAAGTCTCACAGCTATTGTTAGTCATTATATTGTTATAATACAACATGACAGCACAGTGTGAGCATCACTTCCCCATAGGATCTCACTTTCTCTTGGACAGAAACAGCCAAGTCCATGAAGACGCAGGGGCCTGAGAGCCTACACTGTGTGTCTAGGATCAGGCACACCGCATTCATCTACTGCCAGATCCTCCATCGAAACAATTTCCTTCTGCATCCTCAGCTGGTAGGAATTTTCTTAATTTTCCTCAATAGACATCACATAAATACGACTCCGATCTTGGAAAATGAGTACAAATTTGTAAAGAGAAGAAAATACGTTTATAAAAGTGCCTGTTTTATACCCACTGACACAAGTGCTTTGAGGCTCTCAGACAAATAGGCTTTGTCGCAAAAGCAGATACCAGGTTGGCCCGGCAAAACCCGCTGGTGGTCCTCTTTGGAAGAACATGCCTATAGCCCAGCTCTTCCCTCTCTGCTTCCCCCAGACACAGGTGGAAGAATCCTGTGTTGGAAGGATGAGACAGCTCCAGGATGTACAGAGCCCACAGGGGCTGGTCCCACCTGTGACCAGGGGGCCCTTGACCATCCTTCTTGGCTCTCATCATCCTCCTCTCTCCCTGTATGGCCACTGCCAAGGGTTCCCATTCCCACAGTGGCTCCAGCCTTGCGCCAAGCTTCTCCTTTCACCCATACCGGCTTGAATACATGGCTTAGGAAACTTAATTCACATTAAATAAATTGGAAAAAGTACCTTCACAGATAACACCAGCGTCTTCCTTGTGGTAGCAGTCGTGTGTGCCCAGACCCCTGTGAGAGCACTGCTCCAGGGAGGACTCGTCCCCATTGCATGCCACGTTGTCCAGGAGGATATCTCCCGTGCCTTCCCCAAAAAAGGCGTCGATTTTGGCCGAGACGGCCGCTCCGCAGCCCAGCTGCCTGCACACAACCGCGGCGTCCTGCATGTCCCAGTCGTCATCGCAGACGGTTGCCCAGCTCCCGTTGTGGAAGACTTCCAGGCGTCCCGAGCACATGTCCCCTCCGTTCACCAGTCTCAGGGACATGTCTTGGAAGAGCAGAGGGAAACGCGTGGGCACTCGGCAGCCTGAGAAATGGGCTTTCCGGGTGCATTTATCAAATAGCAAAAGCTGACTTTGTTGTGTTGCACAGGAAGTGGCAAAAACATGAAATTAATCTTATCATAACAAGCCACAGTGTGTCAGTTCATCAACTACCATAAATCCTTACTCTCGTAGTGTGCCATGTACACCTGGGAGTAAATATAAAGATTTTTTTTCCTCTTTCAGTCTTTGATGTATATATCCATAGCTAACAACCATTTCTATTGATACTGGTATTCTTTAACATCAAAACTCTTAGATAAGCCTCAAGTATCTCAGAAACTCATCTTACATGCATTAACTTGCTTTCAAATTTCTACCTATAAAATTTTTGCCTGCCTACCAGTCCTTAAATTACTATATAAAAATGCCAGCTGTGAAAGCTTTGCCAAGACCCCTCTAGGGAGAACTCACCAGCTGGAACGGGCTCCGTTGTGACCGTGGGAATGACTGGCTCTAGGAGAAGAAACAGAAAAGTGAATTTCTAGGTTTACTACAGAGGATGCTAAATAACGTTCCTCAGTTACTATGTGAAAAAAGAGAAAGTAGGTAGTGACCCAGAGCTGCTCATTGATCTCCGGAAACATCATCACCCAAAGGGAGAAGGCTGCAAACCCTTTTTTGAATGTCAGGTGTTAATGGTTGCAGATACCTTGCAGGCGTAATCTTTAATTGAGGTCTTGAGGTCTTTACTAAAAAATCTAAGTCTATTAAAAATTTGCTTTGGTTTTCTCTCCAGGGAAAAGCATCCTCTGGATAAGCTGTAAACTAGCATTCTTTGTTCCAGGTCTCATCCACAACCCCTTTCAGACAGTTAAATTTCACCTTGGTGCCCACCACGTGGATGAGCTTTGCCTATGGACCACCACTTGCCGTGGCACCGGCTGCACAGAGGCTGCAGTGACCTGGGCTCTCCAACTGCATGCGTTTGTCCGGTCAGAATAGACAATTGCTGGGAAAACTGGGATCTGATTTGGAAAAATCCTGGAGGAATGTACTAAAAATTATTTCCTACTAAATACAAGAAAAGGAAATTTGATTTCCTAGTAATGGTTCATAATTTACGGGAAATCAGGACTAGGAGGACTGAAATATAGTAGTGATGATGTAAAATTATGATTCAAATAGTAATGCATAAAGCAGCCATGTAATAGAGTAGGAAATGGCATCAGATAAGATTGCCAATGATATTCCAGGTAGCCAAAGGATTTGAGAATTAAAATAAAAAATTTAAACACAAACCTCCGTGAATAAACCAGATGAGTTAACAAAAAGAAAACATGTGGTAAAACACAGCAATTCTCATAGGTCTTGGCTTCATGCCTGAAACCATCCCACTGATGGAAACAAGGTTGTGCAGCAAAGTCGTAGCCTGGAGGTAATGACCTTCCTCAAAAAGCAGTAGTTTAGGAGGGACGTGCTCCCGTACCTGCACAAATGACGCTGGCGTCCTCCTTATGTCGGCAGTTGTGGACAGCGATCCCTCTGTGGGAGCAGTCCCACAGGTTGTCCTCATCCCCTCGGCACTCCACGTCATCGAGGAGGATGTTCCCGGAGCCTGGACCAAACTGGGCTTCAGACATGGCCAGCAGAGCTTCTCCACACCCCATCCTCCTGCAGACCACCTCGGCCTCCACCAGCCCCCAGCCGTCGTCGCAGACCGTTCCCCAGCTGCCGTCATGGTAGAGCTCCACGCGACCCGAGCATCTGCCGTCGCCGTCTGCCAGCCTCAGGGACAGTGCGGAGGCATCTGTGGAGAATGAGCCCACATCAGTGGTGTCCATCCATCTGAGGTGACGGGCACAGCCTGTCCTCAGGCCGTCCCACCCCGGAGAAGACAGGAGCTGGTAGCCCACAGCGTAGTCTGCTCTGACAAAGGATCCTCCTCTGGATTTCAGCGCTGTTGTGGGATATTATGAATGCTCAAACCCATCTTTCTACATGTGATACCCAACGTGCATGGACAGTAGTCCTCTTCCCTGCTGATCTGTGGGGAAAACGATCCTCGCCTGTCAACTAGCTGCCACCTCTCCTCACTTTGTGTGATAGAGGGAAGGTTTTCTGCCTTTCCTTTACCATCACTCTCATCTATATCATAGTGCTGCCTAAAGGACGAACACGAATAACCAGAGCCAGCCTTTTCCTGGGATATGGTTTGGGTTTTTTTTTTCTTTTTTTTTTTTCCTTCCTTTAAGTAATGCCTGGTTCAGCTTCTTTTCCCATCCTCGCTAACTCTCTGGCATAACAGATGGTTGGCACAGCATCATTTCCCCAGAATAGTAGCAGAGCTATTTCTACAGACCAGGCTCATTTCTGAGAGCTGGGTACTTACAGAATACTCCACACATTTATCTCACTTTCAGAGAGAAAAGCTTTTAGAGATCTGAAGTTCCAAATTAGTTTTATGGGCCTGGAGTGTATTTTTCTTTCAGAGAAAGAAATCAGAGACACCGCCAACAACGTAATTGAGTTCCTCCTAGTTTGTGACCATCATAAACTGCCCCAAGTATACACACCTGTCTTACTCCTCGGTGGGTCAGTGATTACGAGGTGTTCATTTTGGGACATTTTGCTGTCACCTGGCAGCCATTTGTAACCAACTAATGCACATCCATTCAGAATGAGGGCCATGTTTCCTAGGACTCTCTTTCCCCCTTAATTCCTTTTTGCTGACCATGATCAAAGCTCCTTCCCTCCGAGTACCATGCTTATCATTTCCTTCTGCAAAACTTGGCTGTAAAGAAATGTCAGCAGCAATGGGCTTGGCCTGCTTCCCAAGATCAAGGTCTAAGCTTCTACAAAACTGCCAAATACAATTTCAGGGAGAAAAAATAATAATAATAGAGACAAAAGATAATTAACCTGTTAATTTAGGCATTGAGTATTCACCAGCAACAATGAAAGGTGTTAAATAAAAAGTTTAAGAACTGAACAACATTAGCTATTTAAATCCAGGTGGGAATAGTGAGAAAGAGGCAGAATAAAAATTCTATATCCAGATCTTGACTTAAATTACAGGCAGAAATGAATTTTTTGTGATTTAGCTGATATTAAAAATGGCTTTATTGGGAGGGAGGCATCTTCCGTATTAGAGTTTCTAAGAAAATTAACTATACAATTAATCTGAAATATGAACATCAATCTGAAATTTTGGGGGCCACTTTTTCAGAAAATAAAGGACTGATTAAGTAACACTCCCAAGAATCTTTAATGTATTCTTGTGGGGGTGTCTACAGCTGAAAGGAAACTTTTTACTTTCAGCAAATTAATAAAAGAAAATAATTGGTATTTGTATCTCTTAGAAATCAATGCTTTGTGTTTAGTTAAGTGCAGAATATAAGGAGCTGGGAACACTTAGTTTTCCTGAGCTTTTAACCCAAGGAACAGTTTACCTACAGTTTGTACAAATGAAAGTAATGATATTATTAGTTAGAACTATAGAGGAGCCTTTTTTCCCCCTTAATTGTTGAACAACATCCCTGTTATACAGAGTGCATAAATAAGATTAAATTGTTTGCTCAAATACTTGGTTGAGTAGACACAGGGAAAACAATAGTTACAAGCACTTAGTTCCATAGTAACGAGAGTGCTCTTAGGAAACCATATACACACCAGGTATTAAGTTCCTTAAGCCTGTCTAATAGTCAACAGATCACTCTTTTTAAGAAATTCATGTTCGACTTCTGAAAGCCAAGCAAATAAAAGTAAATCTTGAGGGACCACATTCATTTCTCGGTTTCACCGATGTGTGCGAAGAAGTGCAAACTTCTCTCATTGAGCTGGAATAGAGCCCAGGCTGAGTAAGTAAGGCAAAATCTGATCACAGGTCCATGAGACACTCTTCAAAGTAGGAAAGTTTTCATTTCTGTCCTTCTGAAAGTGAAATAACTGGCAGGAAAAAGGTAGAAACCCACCAAAATTTCTTCTTCACTGTGCTAAAGATTTGTCTGTTCGTATTTAAGATGGTTGTAGAAATTAGGACGGATAGATCCTAGATCTTGAACGTGAAAATATTGTTCGAAATAAGGTTAATGGGTGGAGCAGTAAGAAAAGCTGTATTACACTTTCCAGTGCTGGTACCACTGACACTGAATCCCAGCTCTGAACTTCTGGCAGCACATATAAGGCTGTAGAAGACAAGCAGTGTTAAAAAAAAAAAAAAAGGTTGTAAAGAGAGGAATTATCATTTGCGTTGGTAGTTGTCTATCACGTTATGCAGCATCTTGGGCTAACAGATGGTATGGGTGTTAAACAGCCAGCCACAGCTACCCCACCGTACCGAGATCCTCAGCCCTGGCCACTGAAACAGGAACAGGACAGACAGAGTGGCAGAAGGAAAGGCAAGATCTGTGCACTCTCTGGAGGACACACTGAGAACTCAAAATGATCTTCATAAACTGAGAAAATGTCAAAAATCAGCAAGCTGAAATTCAATAAAGATGGGTGGAACGGGCTGCTCATTGGAAAGAGAAAACCAAGGCACAAAGGCAAAATCATCCTTTCAGCTGGCACAGAAGGACCATGGAAAAACTGGAGGTTGGTGATGTTAACGCTGCAGTGAGCCAGTCCCACCTCCGTTGTGCTCTTAGGGTGGTACATGGGAGCTACTCATTAGAGACCTCAGCTGCTCAGTTGGTGATTGCCCATTTAAGAAAGATAGACATCATGGGGAGAGCTTAGATGAATGAATCAAGAGTATAATAGTCTTGAAAATCATGAGGAAAACTTTAAGGAGCTGAATTTAGTTTACGTGGGAAGTGTCTTTCACTATTCTGAAGAGGGTTCTAAAGAGGGTGGCCACCAGTTCCTCTGCTCCCTGGAGACCACAAAGACCTAAACCAGCAAATGTAGGCACCACAGAAAATGTCCATCAATAATAGAATTTTGGATATAGTGTTCAAAGCATTTTTTGTGTGTCTTGAAAATATCCATCAAGTTCAGACGTAAAGTACACACAGTCATTTCCCCTGGTGGAAATTTGGATAGGAGTTCAAAGCCTACTGCTGCTATCAATTTCTGCTTCATCAGAAGAGGAGGTAGGACAGCATGTGGTGGATAGGAAGGTGCCAGCTCAGCTGATGTCTGATGCTAAATGGCCCTGTCTGGTGAAATTCTGATTTTTAGGTTTTTTAATACCTAAGAAATTATTTCATAGATTCATTAAAACAGCTCATTCACTAAAAATATGCAAAGTGTCTTAGCAAACAGGTGCCAGAATAGGAATTGGCCCACCAAAGAGAATGGGGAAATGGTGGGACGTACGCAAACACGTTGAGCACGACCAGCACTGACGAAGGGCTGGGACAAAGCTCTGTGTAAATTAATTTCCCCTCCCCAAGGGGGGCCACAAATTGATGCTGAGGAGGACTAAACAAATGGGACAAGACAGGGTATGCTCAGGTTTGCCTCTTTGCCACCTCCTGTTTGCAGCTCAGGGACTTTCTGAGCTCCAAATGACACCTTGCAGGGTGATGCAGGACAATGACAAGGGACACAGGCAGGGGGGTTGGAACTCGATGATCTTTAAGGTCCCTTCCAACTCTAACCATCCTATGATTCTATAATCTGACTGTTCCTTACCGTCCCTCAGCGTGGACAGCAATGCTGGAGTTGTCAGTGGCTCAGTCCTGTCGGTGACGGGGGCGGATGTGATCGAGTCGTCCGTTTCTGTGACAGAACAACTTGTTGAAGCTTTGAGGGAAACAACGATAAGAAAAATAATGACCAGGAAAAAAATACATTTTGGGTTAAAACTGTCTGGATTTGTCATTTTGCTAGAAAAGCGCGAAAATACAGGAAGCTTTGTTTCAGAGAACAAACATGGACTTATCCCTTGTACTTCTACCTGAGTCTTTATCACCACAAAATACCATGATAAATAAATATTTAAAATATGGATTTTTAAGTTTCTTAGCTACTGGAGAATGAAGCAATGTGTTGTTAGCCCTCTTTATTAATACTTCATTGCCTACATTTTTCATACAGTATGGATTTTCCTTAGCTCACTTAAACTGAAAATTGATTTTGCAATCATAATTTTATCTTTGTAAGGTGTGCTTAGGATTCCTCGTGCAGATGCTGCCTCAGTCTCCTCATTTATTGAAGTGGATGCAGAGGAGGAATACAGGGGTGTTGAAGAGACTGTGAAAAAGTTGAGGAAATACATTATTGGAGAGAAAGA
Source organism: Xenus cinereus (assembly GCA_025774025.1). NCBI lineage: Eukaryota > Metazoa > Chordata > Aves > Charadriiformes > Scolopacidae > Xenus > Xenus cinereus. The sequence goes on along the minus strand of JAOXJK010000002.1, from coordinate 35,268,730 downwards.
TCAATCTCCTTGGTGAGAGAGTCCAACAGGGATGAGTAGGAAAGTACAGAGAACCAGCTTCTGTGCTGTGTCAGGTGGTGGCATCTCCATCTTCAGGACTGGCAAAGAACTGTCAAGGATTATTGAATCTATAAGGTGAAGATGTCACGATCGGATTTAATCATTGATGCTCTCCACTGTAACGTATCCACTTTTGCCCAGACAAAGGAAGTGATATTTGGGCACTTTTGACGATGCCTAATTTATGCAAAAAGTAAAAGCAGCTTAAAGCCCCATACTGTTCATAATTACATATCTCCCAAGCTTTGACAGCCCGGTATGTTAGAAATGAAGTGCTTAGAAGCTGGATTCTTTCTTCACTGAGACAATTAACTAGCAGTTGACTGATCCTAAACTTTATACATTTATTGTAATCCCACCAATGTATTCTATTTTAAACAAACTTAAATGCTATTATTATTATTATTATTAGACGTCCTGGCATAGTGTCTGTTCTTACCTTCAGCAGCTGTAGAAGGGATTTCTGTAGCTGTGGTACCATCATCTTCTATAAGTGAGATGGGTGAAACAGATGATTCTGCAGTATTTTCAGAGGCTGTGAGAAGGAAGAAACACAGAAATGAGAAGGAAATGAGAGGGAAAGAGCATTCAGGTGTGACTGAAGTCAGCTCTTGATGAATTTAATTGCCTTCAGGCTTTGTAGAAAAGGGACTCTCTGTATTAGCTGTCTCCCACACCCACTGACATGGCTCAGATGTGGATCTTCATGTTAATGCTTTGCATTGCAAGCATCAAAAAAGTTTCAGAATTCTCTCACTGCCAGTGAGAAAAGCGAAAGGAGTGTGGAGAGCAAAAATAGAATAGAGTGTTGTAATGTGGCAGTAACGTTTTATTGGTATATAGTTTCCCAACACTGCAATGGGGTATGTTTTGTCAACTTTATTACGAGGTTCAAAAAGTGGAATAACAAAGGGCATTCTGGTTGTATAGAGGGAAATGTTAATTACAGCTATTTCTAGCTTGTCTGGCTGGAAGTCTCTCTCCCAGAGGTGCAGTGGAGAAAGGGTGGAGAGGCTGTCAGGACTGACACTGAAATACAGCATCTGTTTTTCCTGCTGTTCTCTGCCAGATCTCCTTGCCCTGTGGAGCAATCTCCATCAGCAGGTGCTGAGAGGGGCGGGAGGCTGGAGGGAGAGCCAGCTCTCTCATCCCCAGCACCCTGGCTTGGGAGAGGCTGAGAAACGCTCAAGAGGGAGTACAGGACCCACCATTCCTCCTGGACTGGCTTGATAAGAAAGCCCAAGCCTGGAGGCTTATAAATTGCTTAGAGTCCAGATAGGTGATGTTACAAATGGTGAGAAACGTGGACCGAGTGGCTTTTTCCCGAGTTGGACCTCTTAAAGAAATAAACATAAAGATAACGATTTCCTTCAGACTCCTTGGTTCAAATTCTGCGCTATTCAGCTGCCCTCCAAGCAGGCTTTGCATACAGCACCCGCAGCTCCCGAACGCAATGGCGGCAGCAGCAATGCCAGTGACAGCCTGCCCGCCCTGCCGGAAAGCCAGCAGGTTGCTACCAAGTTCCTAGAGAAGCACTAGTCGCACTGCGAGACGGGGATTTTACCATGTTTCTTGGCATCTCCACTCACGTCCCCTCCTAACCAAAAAAACTTATTACCGCACCTTGCTGCGTGTTGTGCGAATGCCCTTTACCTGTCTGCGGCCTAGTCAGGATTTCTGTTGTCTCGCCGTCCTCTGTGATGGCGGTGGAAGCAAGAGAGGCATCCGTGCTACCAGAGGTGCCTATAAGGGTGAGAAATTAAATGGTTGCAAGTGGCAATTAAAAGCACAAGTGTGATTCGAAGAGCTCGTGGCTTGCTTTAGGTCTCGGGCTTGATAAAAAAAAAAAGCAAAACAAACTCTTTATCAGATTGGTAAATAACTGGAGAGGCAGAGGTCCTACTGAGGGAGATGGGCACAGATGGCTGGCTCTGCTCCTTCATGTTTCTGGAGTTTTTATGAATCCTGGACACACAAAATCAATTGTAAGTGTAGTAATTATAGCTGCAAGCTCAGAGGTGTTAATCATTAAATACCTGTATTCCTGATACATCCCAACAGATATTTTCAAAGGAAAGATGTTATAAGGGGATTGTTTCTTTAGAGAGATGTTTAATTTGTAGTTTTCTGCTATGAATATTTTACAGATTTACATGGTCACATCTTAATCCATCTCAAAAACCCAAATTAACAGAATATTTGGTTTAGATAGCACTTGCAAAATGGCCATTCTTACCTTCATAAACTGTGGTTTCAGGAACTGACGTGGTACTTTCCTCCGTGACAATAGTGGAGGCTGAAACTGTAACAGAGACCAAGAGAAAGTTGAGGAAATAAAAAGGAGAGATTTGCAGCAATTAGGAGTGAACATGCGAACTGAAATTTGATCAAAGTAAGTAGATTTGGGCTTTGCAGGACAGTGAGTCAATGCATGGCCCTTTATTTTGCTGGAAAAAAAAAAAAAGACTTTCACTGTCATTTAATATTTAATAATAAAGATAGTACATATTTCTGACTGGATTATTTTACTACTGAAGATGCAATAATCATTTGGAAAGATGCAATAAGGAATGAAATTTTTCTTAGGCTTTTTTCAGCACGCGAGTGTGCCTCACCTTCCTCAAGGGTTGTCAAGGTCCCCCAAGCAGATGATGTCTCAGTCTCTGCTGGGCTTGAGCTGGGTGCAGAGGAGGGATCTGCGGAGGTGGCCAGAGGGTGGGGAAACATATTACTAAACAGAATTGCCACCATGGAAAAGAAATGACATTTGAAGGATCTGTGAAATCTTTAATACTTCAGGCTTCATGGAAAAGAAAGTCAGTTCTTTGGACTTCAGCTTCTGGTAATGTGGCTCAGAAGAACATCTTCCAATTAGTAATTATAAGTGAACTTAGGAGACTAATGCAACCAGTGCACCTCTCAGAAGGGTATAAACACAGCTTATTTCCATTCTACCTTTGCATTAACTTAGGAACCAGGAAAAATCAAGCAAGATTATTAAACAATTGAAGGTGAAGTAAATATCCAGGTAAGAGTGCCTCAATGAACTGATTGTAAAGATCTCACCACACATACACGCAGTCTTGACAACTGTATATGCAGGTAGACTTAATCATGTGCCCATTTTTCCCTCCAACCACATTTTCCTATGAAAATGAAAACGGTGTTGGCCATTGGCGCTTCCAAGGCTAATTCCATGCAGAGTTGTTAAATATTTTTACAGAATTCAGTGTTCCTCCTGTCTGCTCTAAACAAATTGCATATATGGCTCAGAATTTCCGCACGTGACATTTGCAATGTGGTTGTGTTTTTTTAGCCTTGCCTTTGCCAGCAGAAGTCGGGGGTTCTGTGGTAGATGTCGCAACAGTGCTGTCTGTGGAAAGTGTTGATGCAGGAGTGGAAGTTTGGATATTCATTGAGGATTCTGGAAGTCAGAGGAAATAAATTATTAGAGAACTGTAAGAATCGTCATGAAAACTGCAACATTCTTGAAATTAAACATCAGGTTTTGTGCAGCACTGGGTGAATGCACCTTAATTTCTGATAACGCGAGTGACATTTCTGTTGATCAACTTCAGTTCTAAATGAACTTCAGAGATATTTGCCAGTGGTGCCATCAGTGCAGAAATAGACGTGCAGAGTTTGTAGCAACAGTCCACGGCTACAGCAATGTGTTTTTATGGGTTCAGGTCTTGAGAATAAGTGGTTTTGGGAACCACGCTTCTACTTTTGGGCTGCATATAATTGAAAACTACATTTTTGTGCCCAGTCCTTTGTGGCTGTGTATTTTGAAGAGCATTAGTAATTAACTCAACATTTTAAACACCCAGGAAACATGATTAACATCCCTGCTTTAAGGTTTCCAGGGTGCTGTGATTGTTCCAGGAACAGTAAAAAACCAGGAGCCAGAAACTTAGACATGGAGTGTTAAGACTCGCCTCATGTTTTCCCTAATTATTAGTAGATGAGTGGCAAATACAGTTCCTATGAGCAACCCAAAGAACAGAAATAATGTTACAGTGGATGAATAAATAGTAATTTGGAGCAAAAACTAGTAATTCAGACTATTGTTTTCTAGAATACTGTCTGCCAAGGAGCCGTAATCACATGATTTTTAGATAAAAATTAGTCTCTGAGCATCTGGGGACACTGTGAAGAGCTAAGGGATTCATGTCTCTTACCTGTTGGTGCAACTGTGGAGCGTTCCACACTTGTGGACATCAAATAAAAGCAAAAATTTATGTTTATTGTGCAGTTGTTTATATTTCTTCAAAATAAGCTGCTTCTAGCAGTCTTTAATTTCAGAGTATTAATTTTTATTTTCAATTCAGACATGCCTGGTTCACACCTGCCTCTATCTCCTCTTAACTGTTGCCTTCCTTATCTTGGGAATGGCCTGTACTCTGATGTTGACTAAAGTAGTCCTGCACTACCTTCTTTTCACCATTTTCATACTCAGTGCTCGCTGCTACCAATCTTGGACATCCTTTAGCTCCTCAGTCACGCAGACCAGCCCAAATACAAGGAGCCTCCACGTGCACACATTTCATCTCTAGTCTGATTTCCAAACTCTGCTCTGATGTTTCTTGCCTTTATGGTCAACAGGAAAAGCCAAAGAGACCTTTAAAAGTGCATATCTTTTCTTTTTTGGTTTTTTTGTTTGGTTGGTTGGTTTTTTTGGGTTTGTTTTTTTTTTTTACTACCTGAACAGATGACGCCGACATCCTCATTGTGTTGACAGTTGTGTGTGTTCCAGCCGGCGTGTGGACAGTCCCACAGGTAAGATTCGGTTCCTCTACACCGCACATCATCCAGGTGGATGTTTTCGCTGCCGGCACCAAAGTAAGACCATCCCAAGACAGAAACAACTTGGCCACAGTCTAGTTGTCGGCACACAACACTGCCGCTGTTCAGGTCGAAGTGGTCGTCGCAGACTGTCCCCCATTTGCCTTTGTGGTACACTTCAATCCTCCCAGAGCATCGGTCCCTTCCAGACATCAGTCGCAGTTGTGGTTGTTCTGTATCCAAAGCAAAAATTGACAGGTAAACATCTCTATTTATTTATTCCCAGGGTATTCAAATGTCTTATGTCTAAGGTTGCATCCCCACCTGTGCAGGGGTCGGCTGCCCAGTGTTTCTGTGTCTCCAGGACCCAGAGCTTACTGGGGAATGCCCATGGATCGCAAAGCAGCTCAGGGCAGGGAGCTGAACCATTAATCCACAGTGAACCACATGATTAACCAAATTGGTGTGATTAATTCAGGCCTGTTCACATGGCTCTGCTGTGTCCAGGACCTGCTCCGTCACAGTAGGTTATCGTTGGCTGCGCTGGGGAGATGATCAGGTCACCCAGAGCTGGCTCATGTCACTCTACAGGTGTGCCATATGTTCTCACCCAGGGGCACATCTCGCCCTCTTACCTTTGGGTCCAAATGTGTCTTTTATCCAGTCTTTAAATTTGTCCCAGCCTCCCGATGAGTTCCACCAGAAACCATTTGCTGCGGCAGATTAGAAAGAATATTAGCATGGATGTAACATATCACAATTTTAGGTATATTTTATGTTTAGCTTTGTGCTGACACAGAGTTAGATACAGTGAGTGTTGGTATGTGGTGTGTTTTTAAAGCTATTCTGTGGTTCCTCCCTGTGCCTGGAATGACGTGCTCCTAGCTGAGTGGAAGGTGGCTGTAGAGAGCCTTATTTCGTGGCAGCACAAAGAGCAAAGGGATCTGACCCCAGAAATCCTTGTGTATGTCCTTCACCTCCAGTGAAGACATGGGCTTCTGGGAGCAGAGCTCTGCCCAGTTTCACTGGGGCAGCAGAAGGGGTTACTTACCTTTGCCATACGTGGTGACCACAACAGCGGGGGCTGTGGACCATTTATCTGGGCACACCATGACAGCTCTTTTGGCTGACAGCTCCCCACCTTAGCTTAAATCTTTGCAAATGCCTGCTCCTGTCTGCATGGGAAGCCCAACTTTGTCTAACTCTGCAGTGAAGAATATACTATATACTGTTTAAGGTGTTTAAAAATATATGTTTGATTAAACCAGACCAAGGCATCATGGTTCAAATTCCATGGGATGAAATGGTCTTCCAAAACAGGATGCAAACCTGTGGTCTGGTTGTGTTTGATAATCTGTAATTTTAGTCACATAAATGCCTTTTAAAATCTACTTATATTCACTGAAAGAAAAAAGGATTTATGCAGCCAAGGGGTCAAAGCAATGTTTTCAAATGGCATCTTTTAAAAATAATATCCTTGCCCTTTCAGAATGAGCATGCTCGGAAGAGCTGTGCCTGATTCAATCACTAAAATAGGGAGAAATTTGGGGATTTTTTTCTTTCTTTTTTTTTTTTTTCAAATTGGCATTTGATCTTCAGACAGTCACTTTCGCAGACTTTTACTCTAGTGATACTAAAGTCTTGGGTTTGCAAGACAGGATCGTAGGTGATTTTTCCAGTCAAAGTTAATGCAGCCTACATCAGGTCAAATCAAAGACAAAAATGAGCCTATTGAATAAGAACAAAGATTATAGGATTGCTGAAGTGCTGGGTTTTGACCACCTTCTTGAAATGCAGCTTAGTCCTCTTTGATGCTGAGCTTCCCTCTGGGCTGCCTTTTGCTCTTGTCTTATAAATAATTCAATATAACCAACCCCTTAATCTATGAAATTATCTCTTTTGTAAGGGATTGACAAGGCTTTATTCATGGTCCCCACGCTGATAATTAAAGATCAAAGTATCTCATTCAAACTAGCAAGATTATAAGAAAGTTTTGGGGTTATTGTTGTTTGATGTTTGAAGGAACATGGCACTGCAGTAAAGTACATTTCCACCTGGATCTGGCAGGTTGCTCTGTGTTTATTTTTCTCTCTTTCTTTACATTTTTAATGTACAGTATAGAAGGATTTAAATTCAAAACTAGAATATTAGAATAAGAATGTTTTAAGAACAACTTCCCCAAACTATTCTCCTCACAGAATAGAAATAAAGAAAATAGCCTTCAGCCTTCTTTAACCTATAACCTTCATAGTTCATATTTTGAAATAAAACCTGTGGATTCGATATGAATTAGCAGACCAATTTAACCATCAATTTTATGGTACAAAGCTTGTCAGCAATATTGTAGGAGACTCTTTGCCACCACTTCCCAGCAAGCCAGTCTGTATTAGTAACTAAATTTCCCTGCAAGCATGAAAAAATTTTGGACACAGTACCTGGTTCAGACAGAAGAGTTGTACTTAAGAGAAGCAACCAGGTGAGGCTCATGTGAAGGTCCATTTTCATTGCCGTTGTCTGATCTAACCCAATGCACTTTCCAAATTTATACTAAATGAGTTGTGGTCTACACCAAAGGTGTGTGCTGCGCAATTTGATCCGTCTTCCTGAACTTCCACATCAATGCCAAGGAAGTGATTTACTGACTATTTTCATTTCACTGGGTACATCCAGACATCCGGATAAGTAGATCCAGATCACAGCGCTGTTCCGGACTGGCTGCCGAGATTTTCCCAAACACTCCCCGGGCACCTTTGTGTTGATGATGTGGTTGTTCCAGGAAGCAGAGATTTACTTTTGGAGATTAGGCTGTTTGGTAAGGATTCTCATACCACCAGTTCAGTTCGTTTCGAACTTACAACCGTGGTAAACCAGATTAAAGTGGTGTGGGAATTCTGCCAAAAGAAGACTAGCATCCTAAAAATGTCAGGAAAGCCTCAACCAAATCTGCCTGCTACAGATTACTCCTGTAAGAGACAGTTTCTATGCTTTTTCATATTTCTCTAACTCCTCTTTAGCCTGGGACTAGATCCCTCCAGCATGAGTCAGACCTGCAGATAACTCTCTCTCACTTCCAGCCAGGCATCTCTATGTGTACAACTGGAAAAGATTTACCTCTAGCAAAGCCATCGATCCAGCAGGATTACTCCAACCACACAGTTTTCTCCCCAGCATGGGGTGGTGGTGTCAACCCCACTGTGGCCTCTGATACCCCAAAGGATGCCCCCAACTCTACCCGACTACTCTATACTGGCAGGGAGAAGATGAATCTTGACTAGAGAGATAAAAAAAGCAAAGCTAAATTTTCTTAGCTGATTTAGAAATGAACATAAATGCTTTTCGTATTTTCTTAACACACTACGATGTGTGATATGTGTCTATATATCCATGTTCTTGCCTTCACAATAACCTCTTGAGCAAAACTAGTCACGTCAAGTATCTAAACTCCTAGTTCCGTGTGTGGATTACTTTAATTCAGTGTCATTTCCTGAAGTGACTAAGTGGATTTATGGTAGATCCTTATCAATATATTTCTATCCAAATAGCTCTAATCTGGGCGAGAACAGTATGGTATGTACCATATATGGATCTCACCTTAGGTTATTTTACACCATATCTAAGAAATAATGGTGGTAGGTATGAATCTAGTAAGGGTGGATTTTTACAGTTTATCTGTTGTGATAGGTGACAAAGAATGACTGGCCATTGCAGGTCCTGTCACAGACATTGAAGGTGCCCTCAGAAAGGAGGTGGTAAGCCTTCAGCCCAAACCTAAGCAAGCAAACTAATCCCATGTGGCAGGAACCAGCAGTGATGACAGTAGGACTGACCTTTGTGGTCTTGGACTAGCAAAGCTGTTTCCCAGAACATCTTCTTAAACAAATCTATCGAGATTCCCTCAGAGGTAACAAACAGCGTTTGTCTGTAGTGAAATAGTTTTACGCTGGAGGTTGGGTGTTAAACTTTCTTCACAGAGTGAAGTTTTGCTGCACCGGCAAAACTGCCCCTCCCTGGAAATAGCCTTTTCCAGCTTGTTTGAACTACATATGAATTTCAGTGTGTATTTTGTATTGTGAAATACGAACACACAGAGGTCTGTACACACAGCAGTACCTATATTTGTATATGTGACATGTTGTCCATAGGACACCTTATGCTAAGGGACAAGTTCTCCGTGCTGCTCTGCAGCTCTGACAGGCCAACTTCCCCAGCATTCGCAAAATAAAAAGTAAGTTCACCAAAGGCATTTAAACATCTAGTTTTCATGGAAAAATAATGTTATAATTTCCATAAGCGTCTGGGTGTAACATAGTTTAAGCAACGGGTAAACGTGAAGCTGTTCTGGAGGCTTCCACCACTGGAGGGCAGCGAGGCCCTGTCCTGAGGGAGCGAGCTCGTCCCCGGGTGACACACTCTACCACCACCCGGCTTCTGTAGGGTCCGTAATGAGGACTCCACTCCAGCTAATAGCTTTAAAAGTAAGCAGCGGTGAAAATAAACATATGCATAAGACAGCCACAAACAGCAAGACAGTTGTTTTTCTTCCTCACCAGTCTCCTGCCAAGGCCAGAGGAGATGTTTCTGTCCAAATGGAGATCAGGAGAAACTCTGACCCACCTCAGGCATCCACCTACTTCAACTTCCCTTGCAGTTCTCCACTCGTTAGCACTTAATGAGGTTATAAACCATGACACCTGATGGCTCTCATATCTGTTTGTAGAGAATTCCACTGAAATATCTTTAAAGGAATAAACTAAGGCTGTCTGCCTTCCTCCTATACGTGTATTTCGTATACAAATACCCATTTGTATTTCTTCTTCCCTGAAAAAAGAAAATACTAGTGTGTGTGAACTCACAAAAGGTGTGCTTTTTTCCATGCTGTAGTAATGTATTTGTTATTTCTTTAAATACCCTTACTGCACTTTTGAGAGCATTTCTTATGCAACGAATCCTGCTTTTTTGCTGAACCTGTGGTGTTCCTAACAGTCTGGTGATGGTCGCGGTTAGTGCCCTGGCACAGGAATAACACAAGGGCTGACCTGGGGAGACAAGGGAAATATTTCTCTCAGGTCATCAAACACTATTGGTAAGGACCTGCTTAGATGTTTAAAAAAATAGTGTATTTTGATGCATGATTCAAGCATTTAGTTAAATCTAATAAGGACAAGACAAAACATTGATTTTTGAAGAAATGTCATGCATTGTTTCATCACTTGTATTTTTTGTTTCAAAAAGCAGAGAAGGACTATCTTCAGAGGGACTTTGGAGGCCTTCAAGATGTACATGTAAATGAAGGTTCCTTATTTTTTCTACTTTGGAAAAAAAAAGGGGGAATGAACATGGGGGTAAAATAATATATTGTCAAAGAGCGGCAAGGTAGAAAAGAGACAATAGGAAAAGTGAGCAAGCAGGGGAGCCAAAGGCTTCCTTCTTTCTGCTTTTCCCAGCCCAAATCCCTCAGGGGCAGCAGAAATTACCCAATAACACCAGTCCTTGCTCCTGTGTCCACACCTATCTCTCCACGCCTGAGGTTAGCAGGGCTCTGGGTGCAATGTGTGTGCAGCAAAGGATGATGAACAGCTGTTGTACAGCTTTGTGGTGTCTTTTACATTTGGAAAGGCAATATTCTGTTGAGGTTTGGAGACCCTGGGGATGTGCCCTCTTGCTTGCTCCTATTAAGCCCCACGATCTTCACTGCTGCTGCTACCCACGCCACCTCTATGTAGATCTGTAGAGCCCTAATAGTTGTTGCTTCACTGTCCATACATATTCTCAATCATAATTAAAAGGCAATTTCTTTCAATTCATTCTTTTCCATATTTTCTCTCTGCCAGCCATTGCACTAAATTCAGCCCTGATAAGTTCTGAAGTGAAAGGTATTTTTGCACACTGAAGAATGTGTAAAGAAAAGGGCAAAAGCCCGGGTGAAACAAATTGCATCCCTGATAATCTTCAAACAGGTTCCCAGCATTTATGGTGAATATATTGGTAAAGCAAAGTGGAAACTTTACGTGTGAAGCCATCTGCCATGGACAAAACGGAACATTGAGTGCTGGGTTCGGCTTCCTGGTCCCAGAGGAGAATTTCCTTGGAATAGGGATGTCACTATCCAGCCTCTGGAAGCCCCAGACCACCCCCATGAATCCTGCGAGGGGAAATCTTTGTCAGAGATGAAGGCTATGCCAATGTAAATGGGTATCGGTGATCTTGGCTCTGCACACAGTAGGACAGGTCATTTCATCCTGTTACCCAACTAAGGCTCTGTGTCCACACAGGTTGCTTATCTTGGCATCTGCTGCATTCTTGCAGCTTTTCCTGCTTTTCATGTTCACCTGGACAATTGTATCATCTTAATAAAGAGGTTTTTCTCAGCTTCTAGCAAATCTCTTCAATCTCAGCCGGTGCCAGCAGGTGGTTAGGGGTCACTGATTTCCACTGATTTCAATCTATTCACTCCTTCTGATACTTCTCATGAGTAGCATTCAATTAAAGAAAAAAATTAATAAGGAAAATTCACAAATGCTTCTCTGGAGAAAAAAAAACCTGGGAATTGTGCCTGCATAAAACTCAAGGATTTTTTATGCCATTTTTGGGTCCTAGTGGTGGACTTTGGCAGGGCCCTTGCATGGTTCCTGCCATTCATGAGCCCCAGTGGCACCTCTGAGGGAGCACTGGCACTTTGATTTTCCTCAGAAAATTAATGTAACAATGCTCTGGGTCTGTTTCTGAATAGGGTAGGTGTAGGTGCAAAGCTGCATCAAATTTAGATCTGTACTTACTGGAAATAATAATGATAAACAGAACTCATGCTGATCTAGCTATTTTTTATTAGTTACTAATGAAAGATGATTAAATGAATAATTACCAAAATAGAGAAGATGAATAGTAGAGAAAATAAACAACAAGAAAGAATCAGGCTAACTACATCAATTAATTAGGAAAGCCTTCCTCCCTGCATGAGTCCTCGGTGGCTTGGCTGCAAGAGGAAAAAAATGCACTTAAAAGAGATACACAGATTGTTATTGTCTGTACACTGGTATTTTTCCCAGTGCAGGCTTGCCCAGGTAAGGCTGCACAAACACACATGCAATAGGTAGTGGAGCTACTAAGAGACCAGCAAGGAGTGCTTCTGTGAGACTACCTGAAAGGAGGTTGTCCAAGGTGGGGGTCAGTCTCTTCTCCCAAGTAACAAGTGATGGGACAAGTGGAAACAGCCTCAAGTTGCACCAGGGGAGGTTTAGATTGGATATTAAGAAAAATTTCTTCACCAAAAGGGTTATCAAGCATTGGAATGGGCTGGCCAGGGAAGTGGTGGAATCATCATACCCGGAGGTATTTAAAAAACAGGCAGACGTGGTGCTGAGGGACATGGTTTAGTGGGGGTTTTGGCAGCGTTAGGTTGATGGTTGGACTCAATGATCTTAAAGATCCCTTCTAACCTCAACGATTCTATGATTCTATCTTGGAGAGGCACCTTCTCCTGCCCCATGCACCCCTCTGCCCTGGGGAGCAGCGCTGGGCGGTGGTGATGATGAGTGTGGGAGGCTAAGAAGGCATGACCAGGCTGTCTGACCAGCATGACCGGCACTCTGTGAAAAAGCAGATGTTCTACTTAACTGTAACATTTTTGGCAACTAATACAGTTAGAGACTTGGTACGGAAAAAAGAAAGATGAGTAGCAAGCAATGTTATGCAATGGAAGCATTTATTACTTATTGATGATATTTTACAACCACATCAGTCAATACAGGTGCCTTGGGTATGTATGGAAAACATTTCTGCCTATCCTACCGCAACATACTAGGGTGGATTGAGCTGAATCTCTAGTCATGAAAATGTTTCTACTGCATTAATCTGCTTGTAATTGAGTTTATTTGAATACCTGATTGTTTCCAAGTATGAAGAGAGAATTAAAGCACAAGACTGCTAGACGTCCAACAGAATGCATATAACGTGAGAATACTGCAAGGAAGGCTTATCGTTAGATGGATTAGATATACATATCATTTTCTGAAAAGTGTTTTGACGTGAAGAAACAGCACTTTAGCTAAGGTAAAGAGACATGGTCTGGTGGGAGAAATTATTGAAATGAAAAAAATAAAACAGCAAGTAGCTGAACAGACAATGTTGGCATCTTCATTGTGGCCACAGTTCATTCATCTGCTCCCACAGATTATCAGTTGTGGGAGCATTGCCACAGATAAGCTTCATTCCCTCAGCACTGCCCATCATCCAGGAAAATAACCGTGGAGCCTTCCCCAAACTGGGGAGTTTCAGTTGTTGAGGTGGTGTCTGCAGATGACCCGAGGATCACTAATATCCCAGAAATATGGCAGACTCTTCCTCGGTGTCCTTTGTAAAAGTTTCAACACGTCCCTCATTTTCCATTTCTGCCATTCTCCAGCCACAGAGATATTTCTGGCAAAGACAGAGCAGAAGTAAATTACACCCTATCCCGACTGTAACCCTAAACTCATGCCAGGTGTAGGTCGGTGTTGCAAGATGGACAAGACTTGAGAAACACCTATTTTGCAGAAAAGGGGCTATTCATGCAGCCTGACGTGGTACTTGGAGCAGGCAAACATCCCTCTGGTGTTACGCTGTGCTTGCACCATAATTAAACAATAAGGTACAGAGGCTGGGTTTTTGTAAGAAGGACAGAAGTGGCCATTTGCTCTGTGCAGGTTCAGTGAGTCTTTGGAGTGGCAGAAGACTTTCCGGAAGGCTGTGTTCCCCGAGAACCACTTCTAAAGAGTCTAAGTAGGCACGTGGGAGGGACGCTTTGCTCTTCTGTGATGAATTTCTGACAGTGTGTCAAGATTTTCATCTGTTAGCAATGTGATTTGCTAAGCAGGGAGATAGGCTAAGGGAGTCTGGTTTTCTTTCAGTGATAAGTTCTGAACTGCACACCTTACAGTCTTTTTAAGGTGCTTTCCCAACATTTGAGTCCTGTATAATCTACATCAATTAGCGTCAATTACATCAAGAACTATAGCGTGGTACTTTTCCGTCCTCTTTGAATAAATGTTGTCTTTTTTCCCTTTGCACCAACCAAAAGCAAAATGCACTTACCACTAAACACCCAGTCCTTAGAATGATCAATTAAAGAAATTATAAGACTCACGAGATGTCCAGTCTCCTCTAGAAGCTGCAGGTTAGAAACAGGAAAATATGAACACAAAAATTCATATCTTAGCCACTTCAGTTGCATTTCAGAAGAAATTAATTAATTAATTGCCAGCAGCAGAACAAATTCTACCATAGAGCTTTGTGGTACCAACTGGTAAATTACTCTTTTTATAAGCCATCTTTAACTGCCCTAATCAAGACAAACATTTTAACTTGTTTTGAAAAGCCAGTTAGTGCTTATTTATTAAGAATGCCTTCTAAGTTAAAAAAAAACCCCAAACATAACAGCAACCAAAAACCAAAACAAAACCTTGTTAAAAATTATTCCCTCTGCAGAGGCATGGGAAGGGTTCAGTTTGAACACACCCCCAGAAATCTGGAAATCTGTTCTATAGCTGGTGGTATCCAATCAGCTTAGAATACGTATGGGAGTAACACCCCTGTGAAACCCAAAGTGTGAAGTGTTTGCCAAGGCTTCTCCAGTATCTTGCACAAAACATAACACGTCTCCTTCCTACACTCCCATCAATGTTGCTGACTCACCACCAGTAGCATCTTTTGGGCATCCCAGAGCAGAAGACCTTTCCTCAGCACGCAACATCGCCTCTGGGTCCCAGTGACCACCTCTGAAAATTGTGGAAGAGAACAGAAGAAAGCAACTGGGCTCTCAATTCACTTCTGCCTTCACTGTGCTTCTCTTCTGTTGCACCTCAACAGCTCTGTTAGCTTTGTCGCTGTAAGCCTTGTTTCAGGCTAATGATTAGATTTTGCAATTTACACAATTCACAATTTTACATAAATAAAACTGTATCAAACTGGCATCTTCTCTGTGCCCACAGTTATGTGCTGACCATCCTGTATAAGAACATTCCCACAGGTCAGATTAATTTTCGTGGTGCTGCACATCATCCTGGAAAATGTTCTTTGATCCTGTAATGAAATGTGCATTTTCCAGTGTAAAGAGATTTTCCATGTCCCAACAAAGCAATGCAAGTGTTTGCCCCATCCCTGGAGGGGTTCAAGGCCAGGCTGGATGGGGCTTTGAGGAACTTGGTCTAGTGGGAGGTGTCCCTACCCATGGCAGGGTGGTTGGCACTAGATGACCTTTAAGGTCCCTTCCAACCCAAACCATTCCATGATTCTGTGACTTTCTAATAACTAAAAATCTCTTTTCTCCTTGCATTTTAATATCACTTAAGGGACTTTGAGTTTCATTAGAAGGCAGAAAAAATCTCTTAGATATGTTTTGGTAACTCTACCCAACAGATAAAATGAAAAATGCTGTTTTATGCAATGCCTTTTCTTTTTTAAGATTTTGGACTTTTAGCAACCTGGTCCAATGAAGAAGTTTTTCACAGACAAAAAGTCCCATCCTTTCAGTACTCTGGGAAACCAGATGTACATTTCAGTTTCACTTATTAATTCTCCTTAAAGATTAAAAATCCATGGATAGCCTCATGAAAGCTATGTAAATCAGTATTACTACTTTCATTGTGGTCAAAATATACTATGTTTTAATAAATTCTTCTCATACCTAAACTATTGAAGAAATTAAATAAGATGTAAATTGGTAATAATTTAAACAGGAAGTTGTTTATGCTAGGGAAAATTATTTCAACGTAGAAATGGCTAAATAAATACGAACTTGAAGTTGCCAGGTATTTCCGTTCCCATAGAAGCTGTGAGAGGAGGAAACAGACAAAATATACATTTTAGCAACCACAGTTTTTGTAAAATGAACTATATTTTTAGGTCAGGTTCTTCACTGAGAGGGTTGTCGGTCACTGGAACAGGGTCTTCAGGGCAGTGGTCATGGCACCAAGCCTGTCAAGGTGTTCAAGGACCATCTGGACGATGTTCAGTCCTAGGGTTTAGTTTTAGGCAGTCCCTGTTATCCTTACGCATCCCTTCCAACTCAAGATATTCTATGATTTTATAATAATGCTTCATCTTTCTTTGCAAACCCTTTTTTTATTTTGCTTCAGAAAGTGTTCAACAACTGGCAAATTGAGCTCTTTGTAATCCATGTGTTCTGAAGGTGATAAAAATGATGAGACATGAGTTTATGAGCTGACTTTCCTTGCTAGCAGCTTGGAAATCAGTGGAGAGCAGGATAAGACTTCGCAACTATTTTACCATCTGACAGATATTTTAAAAAGTTGCCAGCATTAAATTTGGGTAAGGACCTAGAATGGCCAGAAACCTGAGTATGGCACTTCCTTCTGCAGAGGGATCTGGTCCTTTCTGTTGCTCCCTGCCCCTGGGTTGCAAGAGTTATGACTCTAAACCTTGGATTTGCTTTATCCTGATGATATAACTCAAATAAATAGTCTCCAGGCATTCAATAGGAGCTTTGTCAAGGTGAGGCACGTGGCATTAGGACCTCCAGATCATGAAAAGCCTCCTGTGTGAAAGCTTGTTGGTTCTCTAAGGGCAGAATGTGCTTTGGGATTGCTTTTTGGTTCTCCTACTTAGTCTTGGTAACAAGCAAATAGAATTGGTTAATACAGATGATTGAAATACCATGATAGTAGCATAAAAGCATTGGATGTACTCTGAGTGACATTGATTAAAATGCTCTAAAAGCTTTTGAATCTCAGCTGGATGGAAGTTTTCAATGACAAATGCTGATTTAAAAAAAAAAAACAAAACACAGGAAATTCTCCGTGTAGGAAATTCTCCCCTTGTTACTGGCAGGAGACCTGTACTGCTGTTGGGAAAAGGGTTTTATAGTTCATAGGAACACTTTTTAATTTGATAAAATTAAAAATTAATTATGACTCTTGCACTAAATGAAAATTAGCAGAAATTATCTGTTTACCCACTCTGCCAGAAAAAAAACACAACCCACAAACCCAACTCTTGGCATATTGAAATGTTGTATTTATAAGCTTATTTATATTTTTAAATGCAGAGTGGTATGTATTTTGCACATAAAATGTGTTTTTAACAAATATTCTTAGCTCCTTGCTGGGGTCAGTATATTTTTGTCTAAGTCTCTCCAGTGCACTAAAGAAAAATCTTTACTTATCATTATGTATTTTTTCCTACAATACATTCAAATACAATACAATACATTTGAAGATATAATTTGGTGGCATCTTCGGTCCTTCAAGCCCGTGAAACACCCACCATATCTACTGCTTTGAGTGGGCTTTGATGCAGGTTACAAAATTTGCCAATACTGATTTTAGAGGAAAACACAAGAGAGAGGGAGGTAGCGCCGAACAGCGTAAGACACGGTACCTGGCCCCTGAGACATCCTCCGTGCAGCAGCAGCATCCGAACGGCGGTCAGCAGGGGACTCGTGTTAACCGGGTTCCCTATAACGCTGATAAAACACGGTTCAGCATTTATACCTGTGTAGATTTAAAGGGGTGTGCTCTGCAGTTTGACCAGCCTTATTTATTTTTTTTTTTTAAGTTACTGATTTCATACAGTGGAGATGCCTTCAACATTTAAAAACATTCTCTTAATTTTTTTTGGCAAGAGATTGTTTATAATAGCTTGATTTTTCGATTACCTTAATTATTGTTCGAAGCCCTTCTCTTCTATGGGAGCAGGGATTAAACCCTCCCCTTGGCGTATCTGGTGGCAGCCACTGGCCCAAGAGGAACCAGCTGCAGGCAGCCAGGGGGAAAATTAGTGATGCCAAGTGAAAAATGATGGCAGAATTTTTCCACCCCTCAGTTTCCCCGCTGTCCCAAAGTGGAGCTGGGGGTGGTTGTCTTCCCCTGTCCCCTCGCAGACCAGACCCCCCAGTTCACATCCACGGTGGTGGCTTTGCCCACGGTCTACCATGGTGGCTCTGTGGGCTGAGAGGGTTGCAGGGATTCGTAGCACCTCCTGCCCTGGCCCACTTGTGGTGTCCAGGAACATAGACAGAGCGAGCCCCAGCAAGGAAAGCCCTTGTTTGGGGAACCTCTCAGGGCTGAGGACTTAGCCCCATGCTCCCAAGGTTCCCACAGCCATGCCCTGAGCACCACAGAACCTGCAGCTCTAAGCATTACCAGGCAATGGACTGCCTTATCTGTTAGGAAACAAAATGCTGAGTGTTTTTTTTTTTCAAAATGCAATGCCAGAAACCCCTCAAAACTGTACAAAACCCAGTCTGTATTTCAAACAGTTAATTTTCAGCTCAGTCTGTAAGTGTCATCCCAGCTGTCACACTTCACAGCCTTGGGGAAACACCTCATGTGACGCCTGGATTAATCCTTGCAGGGTTGGCACAGAGCGGTCCTCTTGTCTTCCCCAACAATACACTCCTTAGAAAAATCCAGTGAACTTTGATGAAACAAAGAGGGCTTGTTCTGCACTGGCAAGGCTCAGATCAAGCGTTTACTCTACATGCACAGCGTGCAGCTTTCAAATGCGCGCTGCCCAAGCTGCCCAGGAGCTCTAAAAGAAACTGATGCAACAGGTTTTGGCCACCCTCCTGCAACTGCGGCTTCACAGTTGCCTTTCTGAGCCTACGACTAGGGATGGCAGGATCCAGGATGCTGGAAAGAAGGCCTGGCTTTGCTGTATTAATATTAAATCATGCTCCCTGCCACCTGTTTGCATGGGAGAACAGAGCCCTCACATCAGCATAAATCAGGTTTTTTTGGTATCTCATGCAAAAAAGGTCTCCTGGAATCCAGGCTTAGCAGCAGAAGGCGGCAATAACTAGTGCTCAATGCTTCAGAAACGCCTCAACATCCCTGGCTGAACCTGCGTATAAACCTTTGTGACCAGGTAACTTCAGCAAACCTGGAGCCCTCATGTCAGTTTTGGGCTAGCAACCGGTCAGGCGCAGAAGAAAATTCAGTCTTTGTACAGAGTGCCTGGTTTCACGCAGCGCCTAAATTAAAGAGAAAATAAACAGAAGGGATGAGGGAGATAAGGCAAGGAGTAACAAGGTCTTGACAGGCACTAGGAGGTTAAATTTGTGGTAGGAGAAGGGACGAGACGGAGGGAAAAGAAGCAGAAAAGGAAAAAGTCATATGGAAAAAACATAAGGAACTGACTTCATCTCCATTCCAGTAGATGGGTTTCTACTGGACGTTGACCCCCATCCTAATAGACGGGTTTCAGCCTCTAAGGCTACCAGGCAAGACTTATCTGACTGCAACTGCTCAAACCTCACATTTTATCTATTCTGTTTAGTCACTCACACACTCACAGAAAGGTTCCTTAGGCTCAACAGGTTGCATGCCCATGTCTGAGGACAAAACACAGTCCTCACAGCCTTTAAACTGAAAGAGGAGAAAAGAGAGAAGCCATATTTCTGAAACAATAGTTTCTGAAAACTAAAAAAAAACAGCAAAAAAAGAAGACAACAGTCATTCAAACTTGGCAGGCTCTTTAGAACAGCAGCAGTTTCAATTTATTTCTACATTACAGCCCGTGACTAATTCATTCATTCCAGAAAGAAAAAGGAAAAATCTGCTTGGATGGGTACCAGGTGATTCAGGGCAAAAGAGGTGATCCAAGTGTTATTCTAGGAAATGAAAACAAATCTCATTCCCAGTGAACCAGCTGGGTCACTGATGAATTTCCTCAGCTAGGCATGACTTCACTAAAATATGCTTTTTGTGTCATAGTACCTGAGTCTGAGATAGAAAATCTCCTAAAATACACAACCTGCCATGAGAAATTTAATATCTCTTTAGTTTTTCCCAGCTAGATATAAAGTGCCAAAATGAATAAAAATTAAAGTAAAAAAACTTACGAAAACAAAGCTACCAAAATAGAGAAAAATAAATAAATAAGGAAAATCTCTTCTCCTTGTTACACAAGGCATTTAACAGAAATTGTGCAAAAAAAAATTACTGCGCTTGGGTTCAGGGATGCTGGACAGCAAAGGACTGCAATTCTTTTTGTCTTGAATTGGTCACTAAGAGAGGGCAGCGGTGGGTCAGCCTCAAGAAATGCCTTTGCTGTCTCCTCTGAGTTTGTTAAATGTGGTGGACAATTCAGCAACCCCGCTGCAGTGGCTGGCTGCCTGATTTCCTGCTGAAGATGGATTCCAGTGCAATCCTGGTAAAAGAGCTTGCCCTTGGTTGGCAAGTCTGATGGAATTATTTAACAAAACAAAAGAAAATTGTCACTCAAGTGAAAGTGATCTCCAGAGTATATTCATTTAGTTATTTGATTGGAATTTGGTGCGATCTCAGGCATTAAAGGGCACCTAAGTCAGAACTGTGAGCAGAGGGTTATGTTTATTTGCTTAATCCAGCTTGATAGCAATGAATATTTGGGCTTCTAGGGCAAGGCATGGGGAGAAAGTAATGAAAACAAGAAAAATTGTGTGTCTTACCCACACCCTGCAAACACAAATTACCTTTTTTTCACTCTCAATCTACAAAACACAAGGATTTGTTATTAACAACTGGAAAAGGAATCTACTTGCTAGCTATGGGATCCAGGAAAAAACCCAGTGTTTATTTATACCCAATTATAAATATTTTTATAGTATTTTCATGGGAAGGAGGACTACAGAGCTGAATTACCTCCTTCATACTCCAGAATTAGAAGAGAAAGATAAACAAGAGACCAAAGAACAGGAAATTCAGCATACAAACAAGCAAACAAGAACTTTGTTTCTGAGCTTTTCTTTAACCCCAATGCTGGCCAAACAGGTTGCATGACAACACTGGGAACTGTCAGGAACCCATAAAGTCCATACAATATTATTTCTTACCAAAACAGGTGTATATATTTGCAACCAAATTGCTACAGATCCATTCTCTTTCCATGAAAAAATCCTTCTTAAGTGCCACCTCTGGGAAGCTGTTCAGGGGTTTGCGGTTTTGTTGGAGTTATGAACACTTGTAGCTACATCGTCTGGATATATGAGGTGTAATTCAGTAATTATCCCCTCCCAACACAGCTCACACTACGCAGGGTGATACTTGTAAGGGATTTTAGCAGGATGTTGCAAACAACATCCTTAGTTGGTGCTGAGGTGGTTGGTTGAGCACATACTACTGAGTGAACACGTGCATACTACGTGGTTGAGTAGTGACAGATGCACTCGGAAGAAATTAAACAATCTAATACCAAAGTCAGACAGTTACTCAAAGCAAAAACCTGCCCAGTGATGGCTGGTGTGTCTTCTCCACAGGTGGAGGAGGTGACAATGCCAAGCTCATTTGAAAAAAGCAAAGGCAGTGGCCTCCACAGGCTCCTGGTTCTTGACCTCCTTGTGTTTGCAGGCACCAGGTGTCACTATGTGGTTGGCAAAACATTGATCCCACACAAAACGAATAGATAAAAACCAAAACCAAATGTCGAAATAAACATTTTAGTTTACATTTTGGCTTTGATCCTCTGTATTTTCAAGAAGGACATGAAAGGCAAAAATCCCAGATCTTGTTTTTCATGTTTTCATGCACCATTGGTAAATGTTTGTGTGGGATTTGGCTGTTTGCATTTACAGCATATTTCAGCTTGATTTATGAATGCGTACAACACACTCCGAAAGGCTGGGTAAGTCCTGAGACGCCAAACTCCTCATAATGACAAAGCATGCAACCATGGGGGGTGGGGGAGGGAAAGAAATTAAATTATTTTATTGTCAACAACAACCAAAAGTATTAAAATTGGAAAAAAAACTATTCCTTCTGGAAAGGAGACATGAAATGTCTTTCAACATTTAAATGACATTTCATTGAGACCCGAAAAGTCTCCTGACTGAGATTTGATCTCTTGGATGAGATTTGCCTGGTTTAGGATGTATATCAATGGGAAGGTTTGCAATTGATTTCACAAGCCTTTAGATCAGATTGTGTGATTCAGCCTTAAATATTGCAAAGAAACCACCTTTGACAGCTCAGTGTCTTTTGAATTTGGATTTATTTAATCTAAAGAAGTGAAAACTTAATGCAAAAGACATCAATCTTCAACTAGGTAAAATGCACCTAAAGGGAAGAGGGACAAAATTACTCCCAATGGCCAGGAGGGACAGGGCAAGAATGAATGGGCTTGACCTACAACAGTGAAAATTTAGGTTAAACATTGTGAAAAGCCTTTTCAACAGTGATTCTAGTTTCAGTAGTGAGTCTTGTTGAGCATGAGAAGAGATTGCCTAGGCAAGTTAGGGAAACGTCTGTTGGGAAGATGTTGGGCTGAGGTGGTGGTGCTGGGGGTGCAGAGAGAAGCTCCAGATGATGTGGTTTTGATGCTCAGGGTGAGCAGCAGCACCCATGGCCGAAGAGGAGGTGACACAAGGGTGGCCGGCACTGAGGATAGAGGCAGGGACCTAGCAGCTCTGAGGGAAACAGGCTGTGGTGTTCATGGGGACAAGTGCCACATTGTGGAGCTAGAGGGAGACCAGGGCTATAGTAGAGATCTCAGGAGCAGGAGGTATGTCTCTTGAGAAGATAACAGAAATAACTAACTAGATAACACTAAAATGGTTGGGGAACTTTTTCTAGACCTCTCAGGGCATGATGATTTCTATGCTCTGTTGCTTCTCAGCTTTGCAAACATGCCTGTCATCAGTGAGGAACCAAGGAGTCTTTCAAGGCTTTCCCTGTGACGTTTGAACACTTGTTTTACCTTTGCTGCTAGGTTTAATTTTATCTTTTTACCTGTCCTTTACAAGATTAACTCCATGAAAATGCCTTGCTCTAGCTGCACACACAGAGGGGTGCCCAACACTCGTACAAAACAGAGGCACCTCACACCTCTTCACAGCAGTATGTAGAAGTGTTTCAAAATGCAACTGATGGGCAGAAAATTGAATACTGGAGCAAAAGCTTTCTCTCCAATAACATGGAGAAAAATACTGGCTGTAGAAGACAGTTATTCCTCACTGTCATGTAGGGGAAGCTCCTGTCACCTTTCCTGATCTCCTCACCTGTGGTGCTGCTGTGGGAAAAGCAGCAGATGCGGGGCCTGCTTGGGTGGGAGAGGATGCTGAGGGACTCAGCCACCTGGTTTGGAGGGAGCACAGGGACGGGGGAAACGTGGAGAGACAACTCCTGAGGACTCCCCTGAACAACGTGGGTCATTTCCCTTTTGTTTGTGACACCCGGGAGAAAGTACTGGAAACCCAAAGAAAAGGCATTTCTGAATCAAGAGTCAGAAATCTGGCTTCCTACATTTTTCTGTAAATTTACATGTGTGGAAAGAAAAAGAATTAGCTCATTCCTTTTGAAGCCTACATTCAGATATTTAGAAATTTCCTATGTAGCATTTCAGAAGGAGGGGCCTAGTCCATCACTTTGCAAATTTTTAATCCAACAGACCACACTCTTCAACACAGCAAAACCTTCGTTTGTGTTTTAATCACATAGACATTAATTTGAAAGACAAAATAGAGTTACTGCTTTGTAAACATTCCTTCCTTTGATTTTAAATTACACTGCTCACGTAACAGATTACTTTAGCTTGGAAATATCTGCATTTTATAAATAAGCACAATAAGATCCATTATTGTCTCAATAAGAAATTTAGCATTAAAAACAATGCTCAAAGTTATTAGAATATTGTATAGCCACAATTCCAGATGCCCTGGTAAAATATTTATATTTCCTTTCCAGACATGACCTACTACTTCTCCCAAAATTAAATCATCTCCCTTTTTAATAAACTTTGAAATATTTAGTGATGCCTCATTCATATTTTTGCTTCAGCTTACATAATTTTGAGACATTAGATAAACGGTCTTAGAAGGATGTGAGAAGAGAATTAAAGAGGAGAAAAATGATATAATGATTGTACCCAACAACTCGTGACATGAACGTTGAGATTATTTCTTAATCATTTAAGAGATGTTAGGATAAGAAAGTTATTTTAAAACTCTGTAACAGGCTAGGATTTGTTGTAGATAAGATATCACAGCTTCTTACAAATGGCAAATGTGTGACTGTCGTCAGTGAAGCATTTTGTGAGGTTTACCCTGTAATCATTTAGCAGATGCTGCTGACCTTTGATCTGACATTATCCCATGAGAAAGTGGTTTCTTCGGTGCGGATCTCGCAAGAAAACCGGCAAGAACGAAAACGACAACTGCCAGGACAGCAACAGCGACAATAAGTGGCGCGAAGGGATTATCACCAGCAGCGGGAACCACCTGGGGATCAGGCACAGAAACGTCCAGCCCTGCGAGGGAAGGCAGAGGGGGTTTGGAGTCAGTATATTACAGATCGGGGCACAAAGAGCTGCTGCGTTAAAAGGGGTGATTCCCAGATCGGAGTCAGGAATAAGCTGACGTATTACAGCTTCATTGATTTAAACTATCTGAACAGGTTTTACATTAGCAGGGATGGCAACTTAACTAAGCAAACTTCACAAGCTGAGGGAATTAGTTTCTCAAGAAGGCTGGGAGTTTGCTGGAGCTGGCCATCACGTTACACAATCAGGCTGGAACTAATTAGTTCAATGGAGTTACAACACTAAAATGGGTTACATGCTGCCTCTCTTTTGGGACAGCCAAAGCGGTTATATTTTTTTACGTATGCAGCTGAAAACAGAGGTTTTGCAAGGTGCTGAAAGAAGAAGAGGTTTGTAGAATACCAGGCTGGATGGGGCTTTGAGCAATCTGGTCTAGTAGGAGGTGTCCCTGCCCATGGCAAGGGGGTTGGAACTCGATGATCTGTAAGGTCCCTTCCAGCCTAAATCATGATTCTATGATTCTATATTTGGGTTGGCCAAAGCACACCTTTTTGTAGTGAAGTTAGCAAAAGCAGATTTCAGTGACACGTGTCAGAAACACAGAGCTATGGCTTTTCTAAACAGTCTTAGAGTAAACATGAGAGATATTTATATGACTTTACCAGCATTCCTGCTCCCTTCTCGAAGCTTCAGTGGCCCGACAACCACATCCACTTTTTCCTCGGCGGAACTTGTGTCTCTCTTGGACCTGCTGACGCAGCCCCGGTAGCAGCGGGAGGAGTAGTCCCTCCACCTGCAGACCACCAGCTCACACCGCAGGTAGACCGACGGGTGGCGGCTGATGAACTTGAAGGCATTAAATTTGAACCGAGCAAAGTGGCTGTAGGGGGAGGAGTACGTAGCACAGGAAGAGTCTCTAACACACCTAGAGAGAAACGGGAAGGAATGTTACTCTTCCTGGGTACACACAGGTACATTCCTGCAAAAATGCAATGGATGAAAACAAAATTATATCATTGCAAGGTACTAAGAACACAATGTGATAAAAATAGAACTTCTATAGCACAGTATAGACTTTAAAAATGTAGAGTTCTTTAAGCAGCTACAGCACTGACAACTCTTTATTTTTTTCCAAGAGGAGACTATAAGTGGTGAAGAGAAGAGGACAGACTCTTACTAATGCATGTGCTATAACAAGGAATAAAAAAAATTAGTCTAACGCTCTAATTAGTAATTTAGTTTTTACTAAAATATTTAACACCTAGGAAGATAGATTCCTGCTGCCAGTTTTCACTAGCTCATCTCCTTTACCTCACTCCTGCTAGATCGCATTTTACGTACAGGACAAGGATGAAGTAAGTGAAAGGAAATGTCAGTAAGGTCTAAATGTAATTTCCTATTTCCAGGCTCATACTGTAAATATAAAAAATCAAAGACCACTTTTAACATTCTGTTGATAATGAGATCTAAACCAATTCCGATTGGCTCCATTATTTTAAATAAATGCAGATAGGGTGTTACAGATATGTTTCTAATGACTTGAGAAAGCTCTTACCCATTCCTGATTATGTCATAGGTCAGAGTGTTAAAATCACGAGGATCAGGTGATGCCACACAAGTGTCCACAAAGATGGTCAGATTTTGGTCAGAGTTGTGAAGAGAAGCTTGAACGTACACATTTTGGTTCAAGTCAATGTAGTATGGAGACTCATGCACTTGATGCAAGAATGATGAGGAATCATAAAAGTTGATGTGTGTGTCGTATCTTCCAAACTGATTTTCATTCACATCTACGGTGTCCTCAGCAACATACATTATTTGCGTCCATGTGTTCTGTAGCATTTTGCAACTAATATGTAAGTGAATATCCTTTTTCCTCTTGATTATGCGCCCAGAAGATGTAACTTTGATCATGTTGGAATAGTTGATTGTATCATCATTCTGCTGCTAAACATGTAATTTAAAATGAGGAATTACATTTTTATCACATTCCATGTTCTAAGCTTTGGTAGAGTAACATGCAATTTATAAATGTAGGTTCATCTTAAACTCTTTAAACCAAAAAGTTTTATATTGGTCTTTTCAGCTCACACATTGTAAATAAACTTGCCAAAGTACATAAGTAATGGAAATAAGTGGAGAAAAACTTTGTTAAATCCAAGGCAGAGCCAACTCATTGAACATCTGTACGAAACACCACACTCATCCCAAACCTGTATAGCACTTACAAGGCTTCATCTACTTTACATCATCTTTACTCCCTAGAAACCTCATTTCTCTTAAGCATGAGGATTCCCTAAACCATGGAAAGCTAAAGCAGTTGTTGGTTTCCTTCTTAGCCCTGTGTACCACGGTGGCCCTTTCATGACTCTTTTCAAAGTGGATCCCGCAATTCAGTGTGCACAAGGGGGACCGTACCTCTCGTATCGTCCCACAGCTGTTGTAGGGGATGTTGAATATGACCTCACGTGTTGTGACTGTTGGTGTACAGCGGTTGTCGTACAGGGTGACCATCTGCGCTGAGTAGCCTTGAGACTGGAGATAGTCTCTGCTAATCACCGCATGCATGTAGTCAGGCAAGCACTGAAGGGCTGGTTGAAGAAGAAGAAACAATATACTAGTGACTTCAGCAATTTGTAAATTATTAAAGTTGTAGTTCAACCAAATGTTGGGGTTTTTCTTAATTTAGAAGGTAGGCACTTCATGCACCAACCCATTGTATTTCACATGCATCATTTAATTTCCCTAACGTCTTTAAATACACACAAATATTTATTTCGCAAACAAAAGCAATAAACAGATTTGTCTGTTGAGAAACACCAACCAGGAGCTTACTCGTGTTGTGATCTGCTGGAATGGAGGAATAGTGAGCCTGAAACCCTCTGAAGGTGTATCTAGAATCACTGTGAAAGCGAACACTCATCATGTTTGAAGAAGATGTGTACGTGGGAAAGGAACCAGAACAAAGTCTTCCAAGAAGGGGGGAAGAGTGTGGAGGCCCATCATAGACTTCAACGTAGTCATACTGGCATCTGCCGCTTTGCATCCTGGCGAACAAACATCAGCACCTCGTCAAATGCATTTCAGAAGCTCTGATTTAACTGCTTAACATGTGATAAAATCTTTCAGTGCTTAAAGTTTTCATGGCAAAGGTTTTATTCATTTTCTATGTAGCTGTAGAGAAAATACTATAGTAATCCAGATTTTGTTCTGGTCTTCCAGCTGCTGGATGGTATTGAAGGCATCTTTAAAATTGGGAACTTTGCCTATTTCAAATAAGTTTTGAAACTTCCCAAATAAGTTTTGAAACTTCTCAAATAAGTTTTGACTTTGCTGTTTGCCCAGGGAATCAATGTTTTACTTACGCAATATCTCTAAATGTGAGCATAACACGGAAATTGTTCTCCACCTGTATTTCCCACACACAGTCAGCGTTGTTTGGATAACTTCCAGGGTAGAAGGGGCTCTGCAGCATCCCGGAGGAGTTTGAGACTGAGCCGCCACAAAAATATGGTGCTACAGAAAAAAATGGAAGAGAATTTACTTACAATAAATTGCTTACTATAAGTTACTTACAGGACTCCTCAAAATTGTACTTGAGTTGTACATGTCTCATCTACAGCTGCTGAAAATCAGGTCTCCCGCTGACTGCAGGCGATACTCTGAATGACCCAAATCAAAACAAATATTTGGTTTTGCTTTAGCTTTACTTTCATAAGTTGTATTCAGGATTCCCTGACACATCCACAGTGTCAGACTACCCTCTTCAGGCTGGGCTGGTGACACTTGGACGCTTTCTGCTCTGTTCTCTCCTTTATGCAGTTGAGATCTGGTCTGGGAGGTGTCATTACAGTCAAATGGAAGTATCTTCCTGAAAGGCAGCATTCCCTGGTTACTCTGCTGCTTCTCTTTATTCCCCTAAGGACTTTGGAGGACAAATAAGTTGCAAATCTTCTAGGAAACTCTAATTTTATGGTCTCGGACTGTAAGGACCCCAGGCTGCTGAACAAAGTCCTCAATATATCTCATTTCTCCTATAAGTGTAGCTGCAAAAAGGTTTCATGTTCCTGCCAGCATGAATGACACATAATTCCTATGTTAAACCCACAGATAATCCTAAAAGTTTCCTTATACACAGTGAGCACAAGCTCTGAACTTAATTCCAACAAGATGTGAGGCATAAAGGCAAACCCACCCCCCCATTTTATATTCCTCCACGGGGACACCCCCCAGTGCAGCACTCTCCTCTCTCCCAAGGATTTTGGGATCCTTGGGCTGTTGCAAGCTTGGGAGCATCAGCTGTACCCACACACTGCCCCTTTCCCTGGTGAGCCTGAACAGGTTCTCAGGGACCTTCGCTTTGTACCATTTTCTATTGCAAATGGTCAAGCATTTGGTCTAAAATCTTATTTCTAAGACAAAAATAGCAGGCTGAAGACCATAACAGCTCTAGTAAGCAGAAGAACCAAAAATCACCCATTGCACACAGCTTGTCTGATAAACAGCCTGTGACTCTGAATGCAAACAGAAAACATTTCAATTAAATGGCTATAATTTTGAAAAAGAAGACATGTTTTTTAAAGGAAATTCTAAAAGAAGACAGATTAAGTTACGCCATCAGGGAAGCAGATAAAGACAAAGATGGAAAATGAAAAAAATTCAAGAGAAAAAGTGATTTATGAGCGCTGTATAGAAATCATAACAATAAGGAAACTTTATCACACACTCGAAAAATCAACGTGAATAAAATTTCATTGTGCCTGTAGTCCTGGCATGGTTTGATGTCATTGCCCTTTAGATCTTCAATGCCAAACAAAGTACATGTACCACCCTGCCAATACAGATGTATGCGGTTAAAAATTAGAGATTTAGACAACAGTTCCAAAGCCTTGAGCCAGCCAAAGGACCTGGCGAGGAGATGGCTTGCCCACAGCCAACCAGCGTAACTGCAAAATAAGTGTCACTGAGATGCAAGGGAATATCACAGCCTGTCTAAGAATTATCATGCAAGTTTAAAATGATACTGCCATAGAAACCAAAATCAAATTTAAAAAAGCCTATCAGGGAGACAGCCCGCAAATAAAAAAGAAGAGAAGAGCCATGGAAGAGCATTACCTGAGGGAGGTGCTGGGGTGGCCAGAGCAGCTGTGGGTGGGGAAGAAGAAGAGCCACAAGTCAGATGTGTTGCTCAGGAGAAAGGTTCCGAGGCAGAGCCATAGCCCCACGTTAGGGCATAGGGTACCATGACGGGGATCGTGGCAAGGAGGGGATGGGGACGCAGGGAACCATGAGCTCCATGGGAGAGCTGGTGGCCTCCACTGCCCACACACCTGCACAGATGACGCTGGCATCCTCCACGTGCCTGCAGTTGTGCACGCCCCAGCCGTTGTGCCTGCACATCTGGAGGGAGGGCTCGTCCCCGCGGCACTGCACGTCGTCCAGGAAGATGCTCCCGGAGCCCAGGCCAAAGTGTGCGTTGCCCGGGGCGGCCATAGGCTGGCCACAGCCCAGCTGCCGACACACCACCCGGGCATCACTCAGGTCCCAGCTGTCATCACACACCGTCCCCCAGCTGCTGCCGTCGTACATCTCCACGCGGCCCTCACAGCTGTTCCTCCCACCGGAGAGCCGCAGGTGGGCACCTGGGGTGAGGGACGTGGCACTGGGTTAGGGTCCCTCCAGCCCGGCCACCACAGCCCCCACCTCTTGGCTGTTTTGGAGATTTGGCCACAGTGACCACAAGCTGGGGTGGTGCAGACCTGAAGGGACCAGGGGCAGGCAGTGACTGAGCAAAGACTCTGACCATGCAGAAGGCAGATGCACAGTGAGCAGGGACCTGCTGGGGTGGTCCGAGGGAGTTGCCTGGGGGTCCTGGGGGCTGCTTGGGCACTTGGCATTTGCAGAAGAACCCTTTGTACACCTTGACCCTAGCCCATCCCTTGAGGGGGACCACTCATGCACCCTGGAGATGTTTAAGCACAAGGAACGTGACAGGGTGCCTCAAAGGGTGCTGGCCACCTTGGTTTGACATTGCAAAGCCACCGCTGTGCCCTGGTATCAGGGCAGTGACCTGCATCTTGGACCGACCCAGCAGGCATAGGGGATGGATGGAAGGGCTTGCTTCCATGCACTTGACACTTGCTGCCCCAGAGCCAGGAGCCACGGGGTGGCTGGCAAAGCAGGGCTTGGACCTGTCGCCACCGCAGCAGCTCAGCTCCTTCCCAGCAGCAGCCCCCAAACCATATGGTCCCTCACCATGGGCAAAGGGGAGCAGCAGTGCTCTGCTGGCCAGGCTCAGGCCAGCATGTCCCCCTTCCTCTCCTCTCATGTCCAACTGGGATCTGCTACAAGGCTGGGAATTAGCTGGGCGGGCATGAATTACCTGTTGTGTTTGGCCATTCAGCAGGAGGGGTTGATTGTACAGCTGCAAGGAAGAAGATGGAGTGAGTGAATGAAAAGGCAGCAAATGCAGCAGACTTGTGGCAATGAATGGAAACGGACATGGACATGGGCATGGACACGGGCGTGGACATGGGCACGGAAATGCAAGGCTTGAACACTAATAGGGGAAAAGACCATGGGGCTCTGTCCTGCCATTGCCCCTCCAAACACCAGCCTGACATGCCCCCAGTGCTGCCCCATCCTCCCCGCGCCACGATCCTGCAATCCTGCCCTTTGCCACCTCACCGAGCACCTACACCTTCAGTTGTGGAGAGCCTGCTGTGCCCTCTGTGTGAATAAAATGGGGCTTTTGCATGACACGTGCTTCCAGCACCAGGCAGTGAAAGCCCCCGACCTCACCGCTTCACCCTGGCTCTACTGAGGGAGGTAAGCATGGCTGCTCCCAAGGGAGGGCACCCAAACCCGCCTGGTGGGATCTGCAGGAGAGCTAGTGGTCTTCACTGCCCACACACCTGCACAGATGACGCTGGCATCCTCCACGTGCCTGCAGTTGTGCACGCCCCAGCCGTTGTGCCTGCACATCTGGAGGGAGGGCTCGTCCCCGCGGCACTGCACGTCGTCCAGGAAGATGCTCCCGGAGCCCAGGCCAAAGTGTGCGTTGCCCGGGGCGGCCATAGGCTGGCCACAGCCCAGCTGCCGACACACCACCCGGGCATCACTCAGGTCCCAGCTGTCATCACACACCGTCCCCCAGCTGCTGCCGTCGTACATCTCCACGCGGCCCTCACAGCTGTTCCTCCCACCGGAGAGCCGCAGGTGGGCACCTGGGGTGAGGGACGTGGCACTGGGTTAGGGTCCCTCCAGCCCGGCACCCTGCTGTCCACAAATGAACCCCTGCAGCAGGGAGCCTGCATGGTTGCTGCAAGGCCAGGGCTGGGTCTGGTGGGCGTGAATTACCTTTTGAATACGGCCAGCCTGTGGTGGGCACTGGAGCTATGGATGTAAGTAAGAATTTGCTGTCAATGAAAAAAGCTCTGAGCACAGTCACTGCATGTCATGCACCCCAAAGCAGCCCATCTCCAAGGAGGCCCTGCCCTATGGCACCTAACATTACGTGGAGGTCTTTCATTCAGCTGAAGTGACCATTGTGACTTCTCTGTTTCACACAACCATCTGCTTCCCTGGGCAGGAAGCACATGCCCATGGAGGTCTAACTTGCATTACAAAACACTTGATGCAGCAGCTTTCTCTTTTCCAGTCACATTCTAAATCCCAGAATGTGTCTAAGAAATAGGAGGAACTGGAGGGGCAGAATGATCTCCTGTCGTAATCCCCTAAATTGCAGTGAGAGGAAATCCCTCTCCAAACAGTTTCCTTCACCAGCAATGGCTACAGAGATCCTGGCCTCAAGCCTCAGCCCTCTAGTGTACCAGCTCTGCTCCATGCTCTACTTGCACTCTCACTGTGGACTTGGGTGCCACAAATGGCCTAACTGGAGTAGGTCAGGGATGGGAGACTCACTCCACTGCAGTCAGGTCTGGGAAGGGAGATCAGGGGTGCTAAGGAGATCAGTGAGTGACAGCGGACAGGGTTACCTGGTGTGCTCCCCTCTGCTGTGGTAGCCATTCTCGCTGTGGTGGTTGTCTCTGCTATGGGGGTTATTGGCACTGGGGTGGTTGTCGCTGGGGAGGTTGTTGGCACTACAGTGGTCATCTCCACTGGGGAGGATGTTTCTGCTGGGAAGGTTGTTAGTGCTCTGGTAGTCATTTCCACTAGGGTTGTCACCTCTGCTGTGGGGGTTGTTAATGCTGTGGTGGACATCTCCACTAGGGAGGTTGTCTCTGCCATGAGGGCTGTTGACGTTGCAGTGGTCATCTCTGCTATGGAGGTCATCTCCAGTGTTGAGGTCATTGGTGTTGGGGAGGTTGTCTCCTCTATGGAGGTTGTCTCTGCCATGAGGGCTGTTGATGCTGCACCAGTCGTCTCTGCTATGGAGGTCGTCTCCAGTGTTGAGGTCATTGGTGGTGGGGAGGTTATCTCCTCTGTGGAGGTTGTCTCTGCTATGAAGTTCATCTCTGCTGTGGAGGTTGTCTCCAATGTTGAGGTCATTGGCTCTGTGGAGCCCATCAGAGTTGTAATGGTGTTTCCTGTGAATATGGAAGAAAAACATCATCCACATGAGGACTGTACTGGTGCAATGGGTACATCTGTATGTTAGCTACAAGCCCAGTTCCTCAAGGATGAAGTGAAATCAAGACAAATTACTCTGATGGCATACACCATGTTGACTGGAGAGCACAGAGCTGGGTAACAGTCAATTGAAAATTTTTCTTGAATGTGATATTTCCAGATGGTGATAGCAGGGAGAGACACTGATGTGGCATCTACTCCCAGCCATAGGACACCATGGCTTAGGTGTGGCCGGAGACCGTCCTCTACAGGCTACTGCCATGGAGCTGGGAGCTGTAGGGTTGCTGGCAGCAGCAGGGCTCGGACCTGCCACCATTGTGGCCACCCTTCTGCAGAGGCTCAGGTCATCCTCAGGAGCAGCCCAGGTGGTGGTCTTGAGGTGGTGTTCGGTTCAAGGCCAGGAGTAGATCAGATCGTTGTGACTCACCTGTTGAATATGGCCAGTCTGTCGTAGGCACTGGATCTACAAATGCAAGCAAGAAATAAATGACATTTAAAAAGACACTGAACACAGCATGCATATGGTAATAGAGGTATCGGAGCCCTCTAAGTGCAAAGCACTGGTCTAGGTAGCATTTTCTTCCAGCATGAATTCAATTCTCCAGGCTCTTCTTCTTTGAGGAAATGTGGAAAACTGCAATACATAAAAAACACCTGAACAACCTGTTGTCATCAACCATGTCCCAGCTCATAACGATCTGTTTGTTAATATGTTGTATGTTTGTATGAAAATAACATACAAATGAACTACCTTTTCTTCAAAAAATAAGGAGAAAGTAAAGTCAGAAAACAGCAAGGTGACAGAGTACTCAAAATGGATGGATGTGTGTACAGAAAAAGAATATTAATGGACCTAATCTTGAAGGAAAACTTGAAAAATACAGAAACAATACAAAGTGAGTTGTCAGCTATGGCAGTCTGGGCTGTGGCTGTGAAATTATTGTTGCCCATAATGAAGACATAAAGGCTTGTGATAAGATGAGTTTCACCAAACCCCATTCCTCCCCGATGAACATCCTCTATCAGACATGGCTTTGCCTCTAATTTCAACTTGTTTCCTTATTGTTTCCTTATTTCCTATTGCAATGCCTGCCTGATCCTTGGGTTTTTTAATTGCTTTGCATGGAGTGAGCAATCACAGTTTGTATGCTACCCCAGTGAGAAAATGGCTCAGCAGGGTCAGCAGAGTGAAAAGACAGGGTTGTTGGAAGACCAGAATCTGCTTCCTGAGAACAGGCCTTTTCAGAGGGAGTGTCCCTTTCCACAGACAAAAAATTCTGCATCATAAAGTAGAATGACAGATTAGACATATATTTGATATATCTTTCCAACATGTGCCTTGAGTGAATGAAATGCTGTCTCAGAAGGAGGGTATCTGCATACCCCCATGCCAACACATTGTATATTGAGTGCAATTTATAGCAAAAGTCTTTAGGAAAGAAAAATGTGACAGCACCTGAACAGACAACACCAGCATCTTCGTAATGGGCACAGTTGTGTATCTTCCACCCGCGGTGATTACAATCTGACAAGGAGACCTCATTTCCCACACAATTCACATTGTCCAGCAGGATGCTGCCTGAGCCTTGCCCAAAGTAAGCGTGTCCTAGAGCTGCAGTGGCTGGGCCACATCCCAGCTGCCTGCACACAACCTGGGCATCGGAAAGGTCCCAGTAATCGTCACAAACTGTCCCCCACTGGCCGTTGTAATAGAGCTCAACGCGACCTTCACATTCGTGTCTTCCATTCACCAGCTGGAGACGGGTCACTGTGGGAGAGAAGGAATTGAGCACAAACACAGTCAGACAAATAAGCTGGAAGTGACCTTAAGAAGTCATCTATTCTGTTCTCTTGCCCCATTGTTCCTAGTAGGTGTTTGGTGTCATGGTTTCAGTTGGGACAGAGTTAACTTTTTTTTATTAGCAGCTGGCATAGAGCTATGTTTTGGATTTGGGATGAGAAATACTTTTGATAGCCCACTGGAGGTGTTAGTTTTTGCTGAGCTCTTGAGGCCCTTTCTGCTCCTCACACTGCCCCACCAGCAAGTGGGCTGGGAGGGCACAAGAAGTTGGGAGGGGACACAGCCTGGACAGCTGACCCCAACTGACCAAAGGGATATTCCATGCCATGTGACACCATGCTCAGAAAATAAAGCTGGGGGAAGAAGAAGGGACTTTTGGAGTGATGATGGTTGTTTTCCCAAGTAACCGATACATGTGATGGAGCCCTGCTGTCCTGGGGATGGCTGAACCTGACTGACAATGGGAAGTAGTGAATGAATTCCTTATTTTGCTTTGCTTGCATGCATGGCTTTTGCTCTACCTATTAAATTATCTTTATCTCAACACATGAGTTTTTTTTCTCACTTTTCCTCTTCTGATTCTCTCCCCCATGAGCTGCATGGTTCTAGCTGCTGGCTGGGGTTAAACCACGACACTTGCCTAGCCCGATATTAAATGTCTGTGAGGAGAGAGGTGGCACACACCCTTTTTCTTCCTCTCTTCCAGATCCCAAAATCTGCTGCACATGTTTTATGCAAGGTTTCTACAGAAAATTTAGAGAGCAGGCTAAGCACAAACTATTTCAGCAAGAAAGGAAATTGTTTAATAATAGGAAAAGCATGATAGGAAAGCAAAGGAGAGAAAATGAATTTCAGCAACTGACTGAAATCTAGGTAAAATAGCATTAAGAAAATAGCACTGATTTTTTTTCCCACTTTGTTACTAGCAGAAAAATTGCGTGTTTTAAGAACACGTTTCATGGTTATGTATTTCTTTTTTTTATTAATTGCTGTCAAAATGTTTTATGCTAAAGAACAAGGAGACAATTTGCATTGAATCCCACTGGAGTTCAGGATGTACAGCACAGCTTTCCTGCCCGCAACCCGTGTCTTACCAGGAGCATGTACAAGCACCTCTACGTGGTGTTCAAAGCCCCTGCTGACCTGGGCGCAGAAGCAGAGCAGTGGCTCAAGCAGATCACCAAGGCTTTGGGGACACAGCAAGATGCAGCTTCGACAGCCAAGACTGGCTTTTTCCTAAATCTGTGCTCATGGGGCTGCTACGGTGCTGCCGTGTGAACATTACCAGGCAGGTAAATTGCAGTTCATGAGATATTATGCACTACTGAAGGATAACAAGCAGTGACCTACTTTGCTTAAAATGATGTCAGAATTAGGCCAAATGAATCCTTCAGAAAAACTACAGAATTTTAGAGAAAACAGTAGCCATTCTTTGTTTTTCACCCTGCTTTACACAATTTAACTAGAATTTCTCTCCTTCCTCTAAAATTTTTAGGAGAATTTTGAGGACCTAGAGTCCACATATCACAACAAAATTCTAGAGATTTTAGGAGTGATTTTTTGGTGGAAGAATTCCAGTAAGTGTTCAACAGAACTGACAATGTTCTCAATGGGATTACAAGAATTCCAATAGGAATCCACTAGCTTTATTTCTTATGTGCCTGTAAAATGATATTAGAGTTTGAAACAAAGAAATACCTAATAACCTGTCACGTATACATCTGATAACTGCCTTCATTCAGGGAAAGCCCATCTGCTACCCAGTTTGAGTTAGATTGTTTAGACATTCTGCAGAGAACAGTATGAAAGTCCTGATTTGAGAGATCCATTTTTTGGTGAAGAATTCTGCTAAAGACTTTACCACTAAGTGTAAGTGAGCAAATAAATGTTGTAAATTAAGATTTGCAGTATTTACACTTTGGAAATGAAAACACGCATGCTGCACTTGTTATATTTTGCATTTCTGCCAAATACATACTTACTAAGCATCGTTATTAAACACTGAATAAGTCAACCAGAGCAAAACAAATTTAAGAAGTTAACAGCTCCAGGATTGCTTCACTGCATCTAATTTAGCAGGACTAAATTTGTCCTTATTTGTACCCATTTAACCCACGGTTCAAAGGGAGAGGCTACAAAAGTGGCCCTTGACTTATATCCGATTCGTTTCCTCAAATATCTATTTGGACATTTTAAAACCATACTCATAAGACTTTTGAGAAGTGAAACAGCAAACCTGCCAAAAAATCAAAGCGGGATTAGGAAATTAAAGCTGATCTTAAAGAGTTCTATTTGCTTTCATTCAAGGCCTGTCATCACTGTGAGAGCGTAACCATCTGCTGAGCATGTAGTTAGAGAGGCTGCGTCCTGCCTCACGCTTTAAAGGTGTCAAAAAGACAAAAGCCTGTGATTATACAAATAAAGCTCTTACTCTGACCCAGGAGAGAGAGTCGGAGCTGGGGAATGAAGCCAAGGGCAGAGAGAAGTGGAGCAGCAAGAGCAAAATGGTTTATCACCAGGCAAGCACAGGACAGATAAAGAAAACTGGATGAGATGAATGATGGCAGTATAAATTCTTACAAAGATGCTTAAATAACTTGTTAAAAAAATAATCTGAAATTATTCTAGCATATACATAGAACTATTTAGCTCAAAGTAACCTAAGTCACTTGGGAGACAGAAACAAATCATGCAAAGAAAAAGTCAATGACCAAAAAAAAGTTGAACTAAAGATGTTTCATGTCTTTCATTATTTTATGTCCCTCATTTAGATGTCACAGTGCTAGATTATGAAAATTAACTTATATTTCATTAAATTATACACAAGATCAAGAAGAATCAAATACCACAAGCAACATTAAATATATAGCATACGTATGTGTGTGTATACTCTGGAATAGTTACACATTTAAAAAATAATTCTTAAATATTTCTTAAATCAAGTTTCTGGAGCTGAAACATTGCCTCATTCATAGCATACTCACAGGCACTAAGTATCACAAGTATCGCAGTGACACAAGGCACTAAGTACACCCTGTGGCAGCAAAATGAACTCCATTTAAATGTTTTAAAACATTCCTGTTCACTATGATGAATAGTTCATAATTTTAATAGAACAAAACTGTCTTCTTTGACCCAATTTCTCTTCTAATCTTTTGCCCAAACCAATACCAGCATGAATGTGATTTCTATTTGTGTAATCAACAGAGAGGACCCTAAGCAGTCTTCATAATATTTTTTATGTGCTCTGGAATAAGTCTAAATGCTTTACCTGATTTGGCCTCCAGAACTGCTGGACCTAACAAGAGTAGCCATGTCAAAATCATAGTGGTACCCATCTTATCAAGTGCTGCTGAAAGAGAGAACCGTCAGATTATATAATCTACTTCTGAAGGGGAGTGGCTTTATACATTTCTCTTTCTACAGAAGAACAATAAAATCACCACAGTCCTGTGATCTGAAACAAAAATATGTTTGATTTGTTGTTCATGATTTTGTAACTTCCTGGGTTTTGCAAAAAGATAATATCTCAAGAGTAACGTTTTGCATTGCCTGGAAAGAAATATTTATGCTACTCTAGGTTTCACAATCCTCCTGTTGTACAAAGAAAATGAGTTCTTATCCAAAGATACCTTTCCATTCTGACTGATGCATCTTGGTATTTTTCTCTTATGGGGACATTCTTTGGCATGGTTTTGGGAAGGTGGTGGAATCTCAAAACTTGAATGGGTTTCCTCCAACAAAGTAATAAAAGAATTTCATAAGTTGATTCCAACTAGTGGGGCAAGGCTCCTGAGAGAGCCATGAATTTCTTACAGATTTGGCATACTCAAATAAAATAATATAAGACCTGGTGACCCTGTTCAAGTGTGATCGGGGCAGTCTCTGGACATAACCCACCAGAACTGTGGCTATTGCTGAATGCAACATGAAAATAACAGACACACTCTTAATTGGGACGATTGTGTCCTATCAGAACTGATAGCTCCACCACAACATCAGTCTCCCAACAGCAGCAGAGCCAACAAGAAGAAGGTTAAAGTAGGAGGTAGCTGCAGCCTCTTAGTCGATGTAGGAGCCAATGGAGAGGCAACATGGAGATGTGAGGAAAGGAGAGAAGGTAATTAGGGGTCCTGGGCTGAGCTACCAGGATCTGAGGAATGAGAGTTGGAGTGGCAGCAAGAGGAACTGAGAGAGGTGTGAAATACTTCTTGCTAGTTTTTCTTGCATGACAGCCACAGCCCCAAGTGGAGAGGAGCTCACACCATAGTGTGTAAGCCATAACTTTGCCATAGATGGTTTGCTCCAGGTAACTAAGGAGAGAGGCTGAGCCAAGACTTGTAAGCAAATCACTATGAGATTCCAGAAGAACCTTGCAGCTGAAGTCAACACCTCCAGCAGCAATCTTTTGAACGATGAAATGGTTTAAAAAATATCTGATTTCTATTAAGAATCTTTCTTAATATATTCCTTGTTTTATTTTGCATAGTGATGATTACAGCTGTGTCATTCTTTGAAGAACGAATCTAAAGCTCTTCAACTACATGAAATAATACTTAATTCTCATTCATCACAATCTTGCCGGAGTGGTTACTTTCCGGTGGTTCTGTGTTTTAACCATTTAATGAGAAAAGGCTGATGACCATCCTAACCCTGGAGAGCCAGAATATTGTTCTTCATCTGATTCCTACCTCTACACCCTTGGATGGTATTATCAGGGGTGAAAATTTGTGGCATAATTGTTGCCATATACAAATTTGTTGCCTCCAGGGGCAGTCACCAAGGATGAAGACTAAAGTGCAGGAGCCCTAAGGGAAAAATTACTTAGAAGGTCTTTCCACAAAAGCCAACATCAGTGGAATGGAAGAAGGAAGTGCAAAACACAAGAG
Organism: Xenus cinereus; assembly: GCA_025774025.1. Classification (NCBI taxonomy): domain Eukaryota; kingdom Metazoa; phylum Chordata; class Aves; order Charadriiformes; family Scolopacidae; genus Xenus; species Xenus cinereus. The sequence continues at coordinate 35,229,376 of JAOXJK010000002.1, read as the reverse complement.
GCCAAAGATAATGCTGGAAGGTGTGAAAGTGAACATTGAGAAAGTTAAATATGTTTATTCTTTATACAAACAACCACTTTTGCACATGAATGAGGAAATGTACACAACCCCTGGTATTCACTATTCATAGTCTTCTGTTTTTGACACCTTGGCAAGAAGCAGAAAAATCCAATATATTTGACTAATCAATCAAACACAGTAACCAGTGAAGCAAGAGTAAGTAATGGACAGCGATTCTTCTCCAAACTCTCGTAATAACTGAAAAGGGTGGGGAGGCAAGGGAACATGAAAGTGATTCCCAGATGGTTCAAGTGAAAGAAAACACGTCAAACTGTCCAGGTAAATGAACAACACTGATTAATTAATTCTTCACTATATTCTTCACTAATTAATTCTTTACCACAGACTTCAAAGATCTAGATATTTCTGGAGATCTTGATTATCGGACAATTCTGTACACTAGGAATAGATAAATATTATGTTCCAATTAATGTGAATTAATTAATTAATGCAAATACCATACAGCACAGGTTTTCATCCTTTCCTACGTAAGTCTCTTTCAGTAATACATTTTTGCTCTCTAACTTCTGGCAGCTTGAAGTGTTTCTCAGCAAGTTACTCTGTGGCAGAAGCTCCACAGAGCTTTGAAAATACTTTCTCTTCTACTGACTATTGTTAGGAGACTTCTGCAGACAGACTGCCTTTCGTGAGGTCCAAATGGAAACTATTGAAAGGATATAGAAGATGATTAATTAGTTTTCACACCTGACTATAAGAAAGTATCTAGGCTGGAATGAGGGTATCCCCAGACTTCTTCATAAAGAAATGGTAGTTTGAATCTATGCATTAAGATACAATGAGGCAGCTTAGTCTATTTTATCAGGTTCCTTGATGGCCTCTTGGGTTCTGTTGTGTTTGAAATGTGAAGCATGTGATTGCAAAACAATTTGCATTTGTTTAATGGTGGGGATAAAACTGGATCAGAACTGTCTGCCACCAAGAGTCAAATCCACTGTATTTACCAAGTAGAAGCTTTGTCAATGATGTGGTGGGGCAGGAGATGGAAAGGAAGATTCTTGGTAGAGACACCATTCACCAGGCATATGTACTTGAGTATGACCCTTTCCTCATCATGAAATCCAGTTTTCTTGAATCCTGCATTTCTATAATACTTTTGGATCAAGGAAGGAGGCAGGAAATAAAGAGGATGAGTCCGATACACCAACTACTTGTGCTTGTCTGCAGCAACATTAATATGGAAACCGCTGATCTTGGTACTTCTACCTTTCATTCTTATATATCTTGGTACATCACCACCTGGGACCCCGGCACAGAATAGTACGGGAAGACTCAGTTCAGAACAGTACAGGCACATTGCAGGTTGGAGGCACCAACATCCTCAGTCTGGGATCTTTCTGCCTGTCTGATCACAATAATATTCTGAGACTAGAAGAAATAGAAAAAGTGTCACCAAGCTATGCCCTGGAAAATGGTGGGGTAGCATAACCGTAGCAGCAAGGCCACAGCAGGAGCTAGGGGAGGAGAGAAAACAGCAGGTCTGGGAAGAGCAGAGGGAAAGGTCCTCTTCTGGAGAGGTAGCAAAGCCCAGGTCTAGGGAAGTCTTCACCCTGCTGAGCAGGTCTCTGGATTCCTCCAAGCCTGGATAATCTCTTGTCCACACAACAAGACTAGATGAAAAGCAGGCCAGCCTCCTGGGTTGCTCTGCCCTTCAAAGCTGACTGTAGGCAGAGAGGAGGGGAGAACCTTCCGCAATCTTGTTGTGGACAACAAGATTCACTTCCGCTGTCTGTGGGCAATGTCAATCCTTGGTTGTATGGTCCCTTCTCCACAGCATGGAGACATGAGGAGAGGCCTGCCTGGGGTCACCACGAAAAGGCAGTTTGCAGAAAGAAATGATACAGGCTGTACTGATGATTCCCGTCAGAACTGCCCACATCCTCCTTGTAAGGTCAGGATGTCACCCTAGAGTCAAGCTCATCTTCCCTAAACGTCACTACTTTGTCTCTTGCTCACATCACACATAGTACATTATACTGTTCCCAACGAACTTTGTTATAGCTGGCTAGAAAAGAGGAAAGTCTAAAGAAGAGCATTTCTCAGTCAAATACCAGTGACCTTTCCACCTGTAGTACGTAGCTTCTTCCAAATAGATTCTTCCTTTATTATTGTTTTTGGTTTTGCATGGGGATAGGAGACAGGTCACACTTCCTTATGGTAATTTACGTACATTCTCTCTCCACCCCCCCGTTAAAGGTGTAGAAATGTGTAAGAACGTGAGCAGAAATCACTGCTTGGCAAAGTAACTTTGTCAGAAGCCATGTTCTCCAACCTGATAATGCATTAACCTGGAGTTCAGATACATAGGTGTTGTGTTTGCATGTGCACAAAAAGAAATATTGCTCAAAAAATGCTTCTTCTTCTGCCTTTTAAAATTACATATTTACATAATAGATTTGATTATGTTCATCCGCTATACCAAATCTGATAAATGGCTCACATTTTCTCAGAGAAAGGTGTAATTGTGAAGAACCATACACCCCAAAATAAGGAACGCTGTACAAGAGCAACTCCTTATGTGCCGCCCCTGTGCATTTTCATTTATGGCACTTTATTGAGATATTTTTACTGTGAGGAAACATTTCTCTTGAACTGCTTTCCAGAATGTCTCATGGTGCTACACAGGTGTTCTATCTGCATACAAGCAATGGCAAAATAAGTAAGTTCTTCTTTCTCCAGTCACCTAAATCAGTCTTCTCAGACAGACACTCAACCAGGAGCTCAACTGAGGTGCTCTGAAATGTCCAATGATTTTAAAGCCAGGTTCCTTTATAAGTTCAGTTCATGGTAGCACCATTTTCTGCCTTACTACAGCACACTCTTCAAACAAGTTCTGCACGATGGAATAGTCAAGTAAGAGTTACCCTCTGCACAGGCTGCACAATGAAATCATGAAGCTGATGACTGGTGAAAATACCGGCACCTTCCACCTTCAAGCCTTGGGTTCCCTCTCACATTATCTGGTAGGGGATGGGTCGCTGCAGTTTGAGCTTCAGAAGAAATCCTTCCACGGTGAGAACATCAGCGATGAGCACCATGATGGTCATAGCCAGAAGAGCGTGGGCGACGGCAGTGGGAGCAGGGCTCTGAGACTCCCCTTTCACTTGGAAGGCAGAGGCCACTTCTGCACTCAGAAGAGAAAGAGAGACACTTACATCTGTTTTCCTGAGCTAGTTAGTCTCAAAGGTAATTAAGCAAAGAGAACTCGAATTAAAATGTTGCAATCTGGTTCTGATAAGAAACCAAATTGTTTTATGGCATATTGCTTGACAAATTATCCTGTGGCCATGCTAAACATGTAAGGATTATGGTGAGAAATTAAAGAACAACTAAGAATTTGCAGTTATTACACTCTAAGACTATAAGATAGTGTTTCCTGGTAGTGGGAACAGCAACTATAGGACACTGGGGAACAACATTTCCGAGGGGACCTACAGATTGGTTGCTAATAAATACAAGACGTGCCAATGGGCTTTGAAAACTTAATATAAATCCTGTGGGGGGACAAGTCACATCTCGCCCCTCTTCCCACAGAACTGAATCAATTGCCGTTTGACACGTGCAGAACAAAGAACAGATCTAAAGTATGGTAGAAAGGAAATAATTTGTAAACATTAGAAAACAATTTTATAAAAATAATTTTAAAAAAATCTCTGTAAGAATTGTAACTGAATTATGAATAAGCCAGCAAAGGCATACTTCAGAGCTGGTTTTCATTTCTGAAGTGACATGCAATCATAAAGTAATATACAGAGAATTATTTTATTGAAGTTATTTGAACTTACCAGCATTCCTGTTCTCAGTGTGATCTTTCAGAAGCTGGACAGGTCCAATAACCACATTCACGTTTTCATGGGCAGAAACTACATCCCTCTTGAACCTATTAACACAGCCTCGATGGCAATGGGAAGAGTAATCCTTCTCCTTGCACACCACCAGCTCACACTGCAGGTAAACTGATGGGTATCTGTGAACAAATGAAAAAGCATTAAATGCAAAGCAAGCAGCATGGCTATGGGATGAACTGATAGTAGCGTAGGTAGGATCCTTAACACGCCTGGAAAGATATAAGATTAATAGATTAGCGATTGGGAATAGAAACACTATTACACAATCTCTGTGCAATATGTTTCAAGTTCAAATATAACACCAGAAGGAAAAAGTATAAGAGAACTCAAAAGGATTGAAAGAAAAAACAAACCAAGCTGTATTTTCAGCAAGGAAAGAAAATAAGGGACAAAAATAAGGAATGGTGGCAGTGATTTCTACCACAATAACATACACAGCACAGAAATTTCATAGCTCAGCAAAGTTCGTGTAAATAGGAATAGCCGAAAAATGACTAGTGTTTCTGCTGGCTTCTGTGTTTCAGGTAGAGGTGAAGACCAAACAGGATTGCCTGTTTACAAGTTTTTGCAGAATGCTAAAGGGCCCCTTTCTACTCTGGAACTTCTACTCTTTCTACTCCCTTAACACACCTGGCTCCTGCTTCCCCTAACACCTGGGACTATCACTCCATGACAGCCCGGTACGTCTGTACCTAGGTCATGACCCAAAGGCAGGTAATATCAGAACTTGCAGATCTAGCAACTTCTGGACTTGCACAGCTGTTAGAAAGTACCAGAATGTCCCATTGCCTGAGTTGGGCCAGAGTGGATAAATACCTGATGAAAGTAATTTATCTCAGATGCTGTAAGTAATGGTTCTAGCGAGACCCTTTGAGCTCCCCTGGATGGCAGTGTGCTGTGACCAGCATCTCCCCTGAGCTGGGACGCTGCTCAGGAAGACACCTGGAGGATTAAAAAGCCAGGGCAAGTCAACCCCCTTGAGTCTGTCATGGCCCACTGAGGAATGCCAATGCAGTGTGAGTATTTACTCCAAACTTGAAGAGGGAAAATTTAACTGTAGGCTGGCCTCTCTTTCATTCACCCCTCTATATACACAGTAGCTCTTACGAGTGTGGGTGTTTTTATACTTTACTGGATCCAAACATTCGTCCATTCACATGTAAAAGGGGCACCCATTGGCTCATTGGAGTCGCCCGCTGTGAAGGGACCTTTGGTCGTAGCAGTGAAAAACTCATGTGTAGGGGTGTGTGTGACCCCTCAAGTGGTGTGTGCTTGTATGTTTGTGATTATGTATATGTATTGATTTGGGATAACTTATAGTAAATTAGCGTGAATCTTGCCATTTTCAAATCTGTAATTAAGTTGCTGCGCAATTATTTTTTTAAAATCATCCTGTAAATCATTAAATCGGTTAATGATTAGGCGCTGCTAGAATTTAACCACTTGAGCTATCTCAAATCATTAATAAATTTTGAATTGCTGTTAAATCATAACCGTGTCAGGTATTTCCTTCTGTGACAAGGAAAGAAATATGGGTTCAAGTAAACCCAAAAGTCCTGTTGAAATGGTTTCCTCGGTTGGTCTATGATGTAAAGTCTTAAGGGAGTTATAGATCGCTTAGGGCACAACAGCCCATAGTCCCATCCTACTAATCTGCTCACTGGGATCATTATATTGCACTTCTACTGTTTCTCCTCATCTGATGAGGAGAAATACAGGCCAGCTAGAAACAGGCTGTACCTATCCATTCATTTTGGCTACAATACAAATGGCAACCAAACTGCAACAGTTGACATAACTCATGATTCCTCCTGGTATATTCCTACCTTCCTCCTGCAGGAAAACACATCTTGAGTCTAGAGACTAAGGGAATAGGGAGTCCTCTTTCTGCAAAGGTTTACAGCGCTAGAATGAAATAGAGACAAAAGGCCAGAGTCCAGAACAGAATCAGAAGCTGTTAAAGCAGTTGCTGAGAAGAGCAAACAAACTGGAGGACAATGGTAAATACAAATGATTGTAGTCATATGTTAATAAAGGAATGTAAGCCTGAACACTGCTATTCACAGCTTTACTGTTCCTGACTTCCTTACAAAAGCAAAAACAATACTATGTGTTCACAGTATCACAGGCTGTAATTGGGAAGCAGCTACAGGGTCATAAACCTGCCTCTAAATTCTTGAAAAATAAGACCTTTGTGCAGACCAAGGAGCCCAAGCAGCTGGAAACAGTTTTGCAGAAAAGGACCTGGGGGTCCTGGTGAATGAATCGACCATGAGCCAGTACTGTGCCCTTGCAGCAAAGATGGCCAATGGCATCCTGGTGCTGCGTTCAGAGGAGCCAGCAGGTTCAGAGGTTGCCAGCCGGTCAAGGGAGGTGATCCTCCCTCTCTACTCAACACTGGTGAGACACATCTGGGTTGCACGCTCCAGTTCTAGGCTCCCCAGTGCAAGAGGGACATGGACATACTGGAGCAAGCCTAGAAAAAGGCCACCAAGGTAATTAAGGGATTGGAGCATGTCTCGTACCAGGAGAGTCCCAGATAAGAGGAGTTTCACTGTGTATAAACACCTAATAGGATGGAGTAAAGACAGAGCCAGAGTCTTCTCAGTGGTGCCTGGTGGCAGGATGAGAAGAAATGAGCATGGATTGGAGTACAGTAAATTCCTATTCAATATAAGGAAAAAGAATTTCACTGTGAGGGCGGTCAAGCAGTGGGATAGGTTGCCCAGTGAAGTTATAGATTCCTCCATTTTTTGAGATACTCAAACCCGACTGGACACAGTCCTGAGCAAGCTGCTTTCTCTGACCCTGCTTTGAGCAAGGGGATGGACTAGATGATCTCCAGAACATCCAGCCTTGGCTGGTCTGTGACACCATGAACAGGAAACTTATGGATGACATCAAAGAGATGCAAGAACAGCAGAGGAAAAAGTGTGTTGTAGTTAAATGTATCCACAACAATTAAATCTGCTAGCATGGTTCTTTAACACAAACTTGGCTGGCAGAGTTCTTGGCAGTCCTCACCAGTTCCACCTTCCTGGTGCATTTCTGACATTTCCAGTAAATGTTCTTTAACTTATGAGAGGACCTATGTCATCAGGTTTGATAACAGGCACCTTTGATTTGCAGTTGCTAAAATGCCAGTGTTCTCTGTCCAAAATACACCTTAGATTACCTCTCCTCTCTATTGCACCTACTAACATCAGAGCAGCAGGAAGTTTGCCTCCAAAATAAAGTGCTTTAAAAAACTATAAACAAGCTGATGTACGAGGCTGCATTCCTGATAACGCATCAGCAACCTGTTGTTGTTCTCACATGAGCAGAAAATGGAAAACTGTTGCCTCGGCTCTTGACCACGTCACTGAGACAGAATACAGGGATCTGCTTGGTGGAGTACCAGGGATGAAGCCCTGGAGGGAAGAGGAGCCCAAAAAAGCCAGTTAATATTCAAGGATGACCTCCTGCAAGTTCAGGAACGATATGTTCCAACAAAGAGAAAGTCTGGCAAAAATACCACAAAGCCTGCATGGGTGAACAAAGAGCTCCTGGACAGAAACAAACAGAAAAAGGAAGCCAACAGAGGGTGGAAGCAAGGACAGGTAACCTGGGAAGAATACAGAGAAGTTGTCTGAGCAGCCAAGGATTGGGTGAGGAAAGCTAAATTCCAGATAGAGTTAAATCTGACCAGAGGTGTCAAGGACAGAATAATGACTGTTTAAACTTCCCGCAGCTCTACTCCCAGTACCATCATTTCAAAACTGGATTTCTTACCAGCAACATCCGTCTCTTCCGAAGGAAAGCTTGTACATTTCCTGACCTGGTAATACAACCATGGAGGATTAGGAAGACTACTTGTAGGGGTCACGTGTTGTTATTCGTGCTTCGGAGAAGACATTTACACCTGGCATCATGCTGATAAAGTGACTGGTATGGCTTGTAGGAAGTTTTACACATCTAGAAATAAATTTTAAAAAATTAGGATTTATAAATACGTTCCACAATAAATCACTTATATTGAACTTGCTCCATGTGGAAGAACTGGCTGTGTCTAAATCTGTTACAAGAAATAGATCTGAAATTAAAAGCTATCTTAACCCAAAGTACACGTTCAGCTCTGGGTCCTTTAAGTGTCAATCATCAATAAAGATAAATACTGCACAATTCTTAATAAAAAAGTTAGATCCTTTCAGATTTTTGATTAGCACAAGGAAAAAATGCAATGAAAATTATTAAGAAGTTTTAAGAAATATGATAGATGCAAACATCAATATTGCTCTACTTTAAATGACAAATCTAATTTATGTGCCAAAATAACATTTGCCTAAATGTTTGAGTTTCTTTCCTGTGACATTTTGACTTAGAAATGTGTACTTTTAATAGTTAAAATCTGAACCAAAGAAAAGATAAAGATTTTCCATTAAAAAAAGATTTTCTTCATATCTCCAGTCTAAAACAGGTCCAACATGACCTAGTTTTCTGAGCTGTGTATTTTATTTTCCCTGAATCACAAGTCTAACAAGGTAGCATGCAAAGTACAGTATGTGGCAATTCTTTTATTTTATTATTATTATTTTTTTAATCTACCAAACTGGGCAAGTAATTTCTGCCAGTGTGCTCTTTATAATAGGACGGGTGCCCTGCATGTGACAGTCTGTGAGGCAACGGGGAGCATAGTATTTACTAAATGGATGGGCAATGACAAATATAAATACACCTCACCTGTTCCTCTCCCTACTGCCCATAACTAGCCATTCTATAGCAATTTGTAGTCAGGGAAAAAGAAGTCAGTGAATTTTGCCACACTAGATGAAGTCAATTTTACACACATATTGCTGTATTAGCTATTGCAGTAGGTATTGGCATTTAACCAGGAGCCAAAATAGGTCTTAAAATCAAACACTAGGTATGAGTAACAAAACTTTGCAAATGTTTAACTAAGCTATGTGTCCAACTTTTCTGCTGCGAGTAGTCTCCCAAAATCTTCAGAAATGATTGAGGTAGTTAAATGTTTGCCTTAATCTCTGCAAGGTCTGATCTCCAATACACTTCTCAAAATCTATTATGAAGATATTTGCTGAAATGCTTACTGCTCAGCTGATGCCCCTCAGTTTATAAATTTCACAACCAGGGTGCACATGGAGGCCAACACACCTCAGCTTCCACATTGGGAAACTCCCAAACCAAACTGTGCTAAGCCTTTCTACAGAGCCTGGCTCAGCTGGGGCATGACCATACCAACACCAAGCAGTAGGTTTTGTTCTTTAGCACAAAGAGAAAACACAGGAACGCACTCGGGTCGTCTGAGCAAGTGATGAGGTCTCCAGGCCGCGCTTGCCATTGCATAAATAAAAGCTAAGTGCCAGTATAAAGAAAAGAGGCTAGAAGTTGGTTGTAGTGTAACACATGGCCAGGGACTGGCCGCATTAACTGGTTGCCCAAGTGCTCACAGCCTGCTGAAAAGGCTAGGCAGGTCTCAGACGCCTAACCCAGCCACTTCAGAGCTTGCAAACATATCCTTGCTAGATAAAGAGGAATCTTGTATTGGTGTATTTGCCTAAACAACAACAACAATAAAGAAATACCACAAGGAAAAAAAAAAAAGGGAAAGGTGATAGAGATATCTTAAAGTGAAGTGATATTAATATCTTCTTATGGCTTTCACTGACATTCGGTTTCATTAGATTGATTGTAAGGTCAACAAGTACATACAAGAACAGTGGGAATCTATGGAAATGCTTAAAATACTCTAAAAAGAGCCTGTGTTGTGTTTGCAAGTTAACTGTTATAAGAATCTCATACATCTCATCCCCGGTATGACCTATATTTTACTCCTGAGGATGTTACTGTGCTGCAATTGCCTCTGGCTTGGCATTCCCTGGTTCACATGAATACAATAATACAATGAATCTACTCTGTCTTGTCATACAGATGCATGAGTCATTCCTTAAAAAAGAAAAAGACAATAGCCATTGACTTATTCTATTGTGCCCTTTGTAGCTGCCACTCTTCAGTGTAGGAAGATTGGTCTAGTTTTGAACCAAGAACCTGAGATAAGAATAGTAACAATTCAGGCTTTTACCGAACTGAGAAAAAGCCTTGAAAGAGAAATAAAAACTGACACAAGCCTTTTCAAATGAGAATTAACACAACACTTACGGAAAAAGTGATTATAAAAAAAGAAAATGTAAGAGTAGAAGTTAGTTATTAACAATCATTATTTGTATTTATTAAGAGCACTTCAAAATTTGAGATTTGATATAAAGATGGAGGAGACTCACCGTACATAACCAAGGAATGCTGGGGAAAACTTCAGACCTTAGTGCAAATATGGCAGTGTAAATACCGCTATGGGGCTGCTCATATCTTTTCTATTTATTCATTCACCAGTATTTAATACAGGGGGGAAATTATGGAGACATTTGGGGTTTTGCTGCAATTATGTAGGTTGTAGTTTCATGATAACAGAAATTTATTATATCCCTTTAGCTAATCCACATACTTTGGTCTTAAACATTAAGTAATTGCGAATCATTGAGCTTTCACCCAGTCCAGTCCTCAACCTATGTTATCTTTTAGCCTTTCCTTTCTTCAGAAAGAAGGGAAAAATTTCCCCCAGCTGTATGGAATTACATTATCACAGTGGTCATGTGACAAGTCAATAGGTGTTGAAATCTGGTGTAGGTTTTTTTCCCTTGGGAAGTTTTGAACATATTCCAAAACAAAGAGACAGCAACAGTAGCTTTGTTTGCCCATTCACAGCTCCAATTATACCCAAGAAAGCCAGTCTTGCTTTCTCTGGTATCCTAAGTTTTTAAATGTTGCAATAAAGGTACCAAAGGTCTGTTGACTCAGGTGGGGCTGGCCTGAGAGCAGCCATTGAAATCCATTTCCATCTGCCTTGGCCATAGTCCAGGGCCAACCTTGATCACACACAATCCAGCGCTGAGGATGAAAATGCACTTTCCAGAGACATCAAAGCAAAGCTGCTCTGCAATGAGGGTCCCGATGAGGTGTGCTCATCATGAGATGAGCATCGTGCTCTGCTCCTGTGGTCACCAGAGGTGCAGCAGGAGAGCAGCCTGCCTCATGCAGGCAGGGGACAAGGAAGCACAACACTTTTTCAAGGCACCAGCTTCTTCAAAGATCTTTCCAGAAAATGCCTCCTGAGGGCCAGGCAAATGAGGCTCTCCTGGTATCTCAGTCCAGCATGTACCATCCCCAATATTTATTGCTCTTTGGGACAACAGGAGGAGGTGAAGACTTGCAATGGGCTGATGGCTGTGATGGGGTTTGGCTTCTGGAAGCTGCAGTGGGATGGTCAAGACTGATGCCATGTGAGTTTATACTGTGTCAGTTTGTTCTTCCCAGAGCCCAGTGATGACCTGGCTGGGCAAATCGTGCTGGGTCACCTCTGCAACCCCCATGGCACCAACTCAGCATAGCTGTGCCATGCCCTAAAGGAGGAGTCAGAGCTACGGTATTACCCAAAAAAGTTATACTGACTTCATTTGTCTTTATATGTTTATAAAGAAAGGAAGGAAAAAAAAAAAAACAACAACCACCAAAACAAAAGAAAAAAACCCCAAACTAGACATGGGACTTTTAAGTCATTTTCCAGAATTGCTTTCAGCTGACAGTGAAGTGCTAGGTTAGGCTGTAGCAGTAACTATGCCATCACAATCGTTGTTTAACAGGGTTTTGTATGAGTTTTACAGAGATGCCTGGCTGAGGCAGTAAATCATAGACATAAACTGCTACACAGGGCTGATCTGGACCAAAAATTAGATCTTCCTGGATTTTTCCAGAACCCGGGTGTGTGATGGAGAAGAACCCCACATATGACCAACATGTTACTTGGAAAAATTTCTTTGTTGAAGATGATGTTCTTCAAGACAGCAAAACTTTGAGTTCAAATGCAGAGACCCTTTCAGGAATCAAGACAGTAATATCACACTAGAAACATCGTCTTCCTGATTTTGCAATTACATAATTTAGATTGGAAATCATCCATAATGGAAAATAGCTGAAATAGCTTGTTTTCTCAGCAAGAATGACCTCCCTAAAGAACCAGTCACAAAATAGTCAGACATCATCCATGAGGATCCATATGCAATCGGAAGAATCGTGCTTCTCTCCGTCATGAGTGATTGCCTAGGGAATTTTATGCGCATACAACCTTCTCCCTCTGAAACATTTTGTTATGCCATGCAATTATTTTGCAAAATTTAATCTCCATCTTAGAAAATCAGCACTGACAAAACACAGGACTTAAAAGCAGGCTTAGAAGCGTACAGCAGTAGTACTTGCATTCAAATATTTTGCCCTCTGGCACGGACTGCAATGGAACCAGAAAACATTGCAGGGCAGTTTCAGCAGCGCTAGCCTTGCCTGAAGGGTAAATTGAAATACGTACATTGCATCCCACTGAGATTTATTGAAGTACCTTTCAGAGGTACCCAGATGGGCTGCCTTACCGGTTATCACACAGCACACATCATGGGACGCACTCCCAGCTGCCCTGTGGAAAGGAAGGACTCGATCTTAATTTACTTCTGAAGAAGTGGGAGAGAAACTCATGTTTGCTGTGGAGCAAGAACTGGACATCGTGGTTCCCCGCAACCCAGGCTGTAATTTCACTGGCAGAGTCAAGATACCCATCTTGAGGGGAGGAAGCTGATGATTCAGGTTCCTTGTTACAATTTGAGAGCCTAATATTGCAGGTGGCAACTAATTTGAGGGTTGTTATCGGGCCGCAAACTCCCTGGTCTTCTGGCTTCCTTCAATGCTGAGTTGTTATGTCAAGCTCACCCCTTCTCACGAGGTGAGCCATCACCACAGAAAGCCTTTCCTGCTTGGATTTTAATCTTGAATTTTCAATCAAATTACTCAATGCAAGAAAATTACTTAGTCCATCAAATCACTCAACCAATGTGATCCGCTGCAGGTGTTTACCAGCGCTTAAGTGATCTGGTATGGAATTGGTTTCTTCACTTTATGTTTCAAAAGAAACCAAACAAGAGGGAAAAACAACTGCCAGGGGCCTGACAGTGAAAATAAATGGCGGGTCAGAAACACCAGCTGGAGCAGGAGCTGAATTCACTTCTCCTGGATGACAAAAGGGTCCAGCTCTGGAAAGGATGAGAGGACCATTAGATGGTTGCATCTGATCCCTCACCTTGTTATTTCTGAAACATTAAAAAAGACTAAAAATGACATTCTAGATCAGGTTTGAAGACCAATCACTTTCTTGCACTCTGATACATCCAGGGTATTCTAGGTACACATCAAACAAGGATTATATCAGTAGAGCTTGTTTATAGAACTTAAACTGCTACTTAAACATTTCAGTCTTATCATTTAGAAAAAAAAGCCCAACCAACAAAAAGCTTAGACATCAAAAATTTGTCTGGGAACCTTTCAAACCGGTTTTCAGACACAGCAGCTACAAGTCGCAGGCAGTTTGGGAACAGGTGAGTTCCACAGAGCTGCCTGGGCCCCGTCTCATCAGACTCCCCAGAGAGCTGCTGAATTAGCATTTTTATGACACGCAGATGAAGATGAGTGATGTGAAGTGGGATTAATAGGCAGGAGTCAGTAAACTCATTCCTACTGTTTATTGTGGATTGCCAGCAGCAGCATAATTTCATTCAGAATTAAGTTGACATTTATAGATGCTGTCTGCTAAAGGAGACAAGATTTTATTCAAAGTCATGCGCATTCTGTTTCTCAGCACCACCTTCCCGAAGCTCTATTGGGCCAGCAACAACGGTCACCCTTTCTTGGCCAGAGCTTGCCTCTCTCTTGGACCTGGTAATACAGCCTTGGTAGCACCTGGAAGAATAGTCGTAGGCCCTGCACACCACTAGCTCGCACTGCAAGTAAACCGATGGACCGTAATGAATAAACTGGAAGGCATTGAATTTAAACCGGACTATGTGTCTGTAGGGTGAGGAATAAGAATAATAGGTAGAATCTCGAACACACCTACAAAGAAAAAGAAAAACTCTCATGAATACACTTTGCAATGAGTTATTTCCTCACAATATAACACATTAACATGAAAAATGTTTTTAAAATGTGTTGAAAATGGTTGAGAAACCTGTAATTAGCTAGGAAAAGGAAGATGCCCTTCTTTGGCATCATTGAGACATGTTCCCTCCCCTCAGCCTGTGCTGTCTAGATCCCTAGTGTCTGTATGTTTTCCTGAAGGTGGATTATCATTACCTGAGATACGTCATTGTTACATCTCTGATAATAAGAATCCATGGTGAACTGGCTATAACCATTTAGTCTCTTTGTCATGTTTAAGCTGAGGAGTGTGTGTGTGTATTATATTTTGAGTCAATCCATCCCCCTTCCCCCAATAAACCCCAAATGCCCATGTTCATTAATTAGTTAGAAGCTGACATTAATGTATGCTGTGCTCACACTATTCCATTAAAAAAATAATTAAAAAACAAGATTAAAAAAAAAAAGAGAGAGATACAGGGGTTTAAAGACAGTTCTATTTATAATTTTAAGGCATATGAGCTTACCCATTCCTGATT
>JAOXJK010000002.1:35200269-35214803 GCA_025774025.1 Xenus cinereus | reverse complement strand
TAACTAACAAGATCTGTAATCTGTAATGTATCATTGTCGATAAATGTAGATGTAAAAAAAAAAAAAAAGAAAAAGAAAAAAAATGAAAAAAAAGAAGAAAAAGCCCTCTGGTATTGAAACCACAGGATCTTCCTGCTTGGCATACAAGCCACAGAAACCAGACAATTTTTAGTCATGATCTTTTACAGTTCTTTTACAGTTTGAGACATTTCCCTCATGGAATAAGTGAACAAGCTTTTCAAAACTACCTCTGAGAGTAGCCACATGTAGCCATCTACTCCACATCACATACACAGCAACTCCAGTTTCCATTTCAGACATTCCAAAATATTGAAAATCAAGCCAGAAAGTCCAATTTCCCTGATTTAGCATCCAACACTTGCTAAAATTTCCAGGAAAGTGATATTTATACAAACTGTGTCAACGCTCTTCTGTACAAAGTGTTTCCAATTGCATTTTGGAAAGAACTGTGCATTGAAGCAACAAAGAATAAAACCCATTCCAAATCTATAACCCAGTAATACATAAAAAATACATACTAATTAATTGCATTAAAGACAAACTTTGCTACTGTGTCTCTGCTTATCAGTAACCTTATTTTAAATAGTTGTAGAATATCTAGAGACATTTTGACTGTAAGAAACCCTCTGGGTAGCTGCAAACATGGGTACTAGAAAAGTAGATGCTAAACATTTTTCAGGATGTGCATGTGGTTATGGACATCTAATGCAAAAAATTAATTATAAATAAAAAAAAAGAGAGATGAATCAGAAAACCACTTTCAAATATAAGATGGGAAATGACTGGCTGCAACAAAAGACCATCTCGCGTCCCACTAGATGGAGCTACGGGCTTTGACTACACAGCCCAGAAACCCGGTCAAATATTTCACTAATCCCATTGGCGCAGGAAAACCGTTTACCGAAATCAGGTTCATTTGCCTCTTTCCTGATGGACACGCAAAAAAGCCAGCCATTGTACCGAGGGATTTGTGCCTCACAGCAGTATCTGGGTAAAGCACAGGCACAGAGATGTGCTGTGTTAGCTGCCACTGCGGGCACATCATCGCGAAGCCCAAAGTAGTTAGCTGAAAAGCAAGCAAGAAAATTAATGGGTTTGCATATTAAGAGACTACAACAACAAACAATAGGAACAAAGAGAATCAATCAGCTCAGTAAATTATGCAACCACTTGTTTTGAAATAAAAAGGCAGATGAAAAATAACTTTTGTTTCAAACACCATTTCCTCGCTTTGGGGCTTTGGCTTAATTTTTGCTACTTGGGTTAAGTGCAGGTAGGTGATTTTTTTTAATTCATTTTTGCTGAGAGCTGTATGGCACCACACTGCACTACACAGGACACGGATGGTCTGCAAAATATAATACCACTTCAACAGGCAGCTGAAATGTTAATCAACGCCAGTAAGATGAACCTGCAGCGCAAATATCCTACAACTCGAATATCCAACTCTGCAAGATCATTCTACCTCACGTCTTTCACGCTAGAAAGTACTGCAGACCTTCAGCGCCTGGCACCATAATATCTTGGCAGATTTTCAGACGTGTGTGATTTACCACAGCGACAGAACAAGTAAATCAGGACTGAGGTGTTCAGTCACATCAGATGTCAATACAGTGGATGACTGTGGGAATTTATAGCGACCCAGGTGAGTAAGGGGAGGCACTGGCGCTTGGGGATGCAGCACTCCCCCAAATTGGGACAAGCTGGTTGAAACAGAACTGAAATACAGCTGGTGGAGAAGGAGCACTGTCAGGGGTTTGGGTCTAGAGGAGTTCTTACTGTAACTGCATGTAATAAAGCCCTTTCTTTAAAATCATAAACTGTCAGCTACACAGTTGAAGAGTTTTCCTGAGAAGCAATTTCCATGAGAAGAGCATGTTTAGGAATGACTGTCCCCAAAACTTGCCTATAGCCCTTGTATTTATTCTCTGAGACAGATATTTCAACAGAGGAAAGGAAAAGCTGCTTACCCTATTGTTTACCCAATGAGTAATTACACTGTGATTAAATTTAGTTGATTGTTCTCCTTTAGAGTAAGGCAATCCCATTCACTACCCAAGCTTCGAGGGGATCCATAAATCTATGTATAAGGATTAGTCTCTATGTTGGAGGCATGCCCCATCTCCCAGTCAAACCCAGATCCCACCGTACACACACCAGCACTCAGATTGTGACTAAAACAGACTGTTTGAAAGAGCTTAAGGCCAGATCTACAATGGTTACAGACATCCAAATATCTGAACCTGAATGGTATAGGACCCGTGATCCACAATATGACAATTTCTTAAGTGGGGAAACAGATTTCAGGCATTGGTGAAGTTGTAATTAAAGCAATAAGGAAAACATCTGCAAGACAGGCGATCTGGGATAGCCAATGAGAGATTTGAGCCAGCCATGCCAAGGAAAGCAGATGCACAAGAGCGCAAATATAAGCACATATTGAAAAGTAAGTGTTTTGGTTCATGACGATAAAAGCGAGACCATCAGGACATCCTTTCAGGCAGATGTGCTGTTCAAAGGAAAAACACTCCACGAGGGGAAGAAAAATGAATCACTCACAAGAAGAAGTACTGTTGAATTCTTTTAATAACACTAGGAAAATATCATAGTATTAAAGTCCTGCACAGGGTCCTCAAAGGGTTATTTTGGTTGGGATTTCTTTGTGTTTATAAATCAAACTTTTTTTTTCCCCAATTGTGTTTTCTTTTAAACCAACTACTCCTTTACAATGGTATTTCCAGTTAAAACTCGGCTAACCTATAAATACCTGAATACCACAACACACATCGTGTGCGTGGGTTTTGTTTAAATCTTAGCAGAAATAATGGTAAATCTACTCAACACGGGGAAGCAAACGTTGATTTGTTAAGCGGGGAATGTAACAGCCAGTAAAGAATACATTGCGTACATAATACAGAAGGAAAAAAAAAATTATCATCTGGAATATGTGACATTACGCTGATTTTGTACCTTAAACCTATTAGAAGTTACTCTGTTGGCCAATACTAATCCACTGAACAAGCAGAATGTTGGTCAGAAGTCTAATGTTTCCTGTACCAGCACAGAGAGAATATAAGCAGTCCAATGCTGTTAAAAGAAAACATGAAATCCAGCTCATGTTTCTGGTTAGGGATCGATTTCTTCGGGAACTACTGTTAACATAACATCTTCGTTGCCCCTGCGTACAACCATGTTCAACGTACTGTCCTTTTTAATAATGTCACTGACATCACTGGCTGAACTTATCGACTGTCCGTTGATGCTTATAATCACATCGTTGTCCTTCAGGCCACCACTGAAAACACAAAGCAGCAATGTATTATTATAATTGCCATTTTATTGCCTTTACAATTTTATTTTTCTTTTAAATAAAAAGAGATTGCTGGATTTTTCCTATTTCCCACCCAATGGCAGTTGCACAGCGACACAGCGGGCGTGCAAAAAGCAACCAGAATTTATGAAGCGGTGAAGATTACAACACAATGCAGAAACCTCAGAAGATGGGATGGAAGTACAAGTTTGATGAATCCCATCCTTCACTGTCTTTAAAGGAATTCGCTATTGCAAATAGAGCAGTGATTCTGCAATCAGCATCCTAGATGCCGATTCGGTGGAAGAGACAGAGGCATATTTTTCTTTTAAAATAATTGCAGCAAGGTTCGCATTTTAGCGGGGAAATTTTCCAAGCTTTTATTTACATATACATAGCAAAGCAATCTGAGTGGCACCATGTGTTGACACATGAGGAATTTCAGTCCTGGATCCACGTTGCCCTCCATACATAGCTTATTGGTGGCCACTTCACCTAACCTTTGTGTTTTAAACCTGAGCAGAATAACAGATAGCAGCGATCCAGCCAAATCACCAAAAATGTGCGTGTCCTTCCCCTTGCCTGCCTGTAGCCCCCAGACCCCCTTCTCCAGACCTCAGCACCGTATGCAAACTGAAAACAAAACCCTCCCGACTCAAAAGCAAGACGGGGCAGAGCCGGAGCTGGCAGGATGAGGCTGCCCTGCCCGGAGCCGCGGGTCTCTCCCCGAGCTGGCTGAGACAGCTGCTGGGACCGAGAAACGGGGTGGTGAGGGATACCAGCGACCACAGCCTCTTGCCCAGTCTTGCACAACGGTCTGGCTCCGAGTTATGGAAATATTAACCGAGTAACCAGATCAGACATGATTCAGCCCTTCAGCAGAATCCTTCTTCGCAAAACCACAGAGCAGTCATCGGCCCCTTCCGCCTGCAGAAAACGCCTTACATGAGCGTCTCCTGCAAGGATGCCTTGGCCAACCATTGCAACAAATCTGGTTGCCTACCGAAGGCATGGCTTAAAACATTTCCATAGGAGAAACCATTGGGGTTATCTCGGTCTCTCACGCAGCCTCTCCTCTCGACTCATACCCAGGGCAGGTCGCTGCAGAACTGCTCTGATCCCCGACCAGCAGGTCTACACAACGTGCATCTGAGAGGAAATCAGCAGAATGGGGAAATCCATTGACTAGGAGCAGGGGACAAGAGCGAGCATGGACTGCATGTCAATGGCCGGGCCAGCCTTTGGGTGGTGTCCTGACTTGAGGTCGCCTTTAAGTTATGAGGCTACGTTGCCTCCAAATTTATTCTAACTCTCTAATGTCCTTCTGCCACACTCAGTTAACTATTCTCCATACTCTGATAACGATTTTTCTGCACCTCCAGATGGGACCTGCAGGTCAAGCCAGCACGTTCAGTCCCCCACTGGAGCAGCCACATTATCCCTACACTAACTGCAGTTTAACTTCACATTACAGACATCCACCAGTGTTCTGCACAAACAGCGCTGCCAACCAGAATTACCTACAAAAAGCAGCAATAATTTAGAAAGCAAACCAGACAGCTAACACCGTATATATCTTACAGTGGCATCCAAACTGCAACAAAAAGGCATCATCCAACCATCCTCGCAGCCTCCCTAGGAGATAACATATTCCTGCTCCAAGCAGCTTTCTGCTGACATGCCTTTGGTGCTACACACACCTCTCTCTTGCCACAAAGATTTGCTCTTCTCTCAAATGATCTCTAGTTCCAGAAAATGAATAAAGTTTCCTATTTCCTACCCTGGATTACTAAACAGTTTTGTACTAGCCAGAGTCTGAAGGAAAAGTGTCTCCAGCAAGAGCCAGCCAGACCAGTGCCAGTGACCACAGACCAGATGCCGTACTTCAGCCAGACACCTCGTGAAGCGTGGTACCGACTGGCAGGTGAAGAAAAAGATCAGTTGGCCAAAACCAGAAGCTCTTCCCAGCAACGTGACTCGTGACAAAACTCTCACATGGAAGTGTGTCTACTGCCAAAAGAGGATTTCACCCCCAATGGAGGCACACCAGGAGAGCTGGTGGCTTTGCCCAACACTGAGGTGCTTGGGCTGAGATGGACACAACCTCACAAGGTGGAGGCAAAGCTTCTCCCTCGCTCTCCTACAGGGCCATGGGGAGCACACACAAGCGAATGTCTTTATTCAGCACTGGCATCGGTACAACAGATGTCTTGGAAGCAATCGCTGAGAAAAATGAAAATTGAGTTTTCACGCCCACTGAATCCTTGCCCTTTCGGCCGGGAACGCTGACAGGGCTTCACTGCAATACCCCGATACGCTCCCGATATTGCCCACCGGGGACCGGACTGAAACCACAAACTGACACGGAGCCTTCCAGCAGACAACCTAATCGCTATCAGATGGTTGTAATTTTGTTAATTTAGCATAATCAAGATAACCAGTTAAGCAGGGAACATTCTCCATCATTACCCCCTTAAGTCAGTGGCAGTGGTTTTGAGAAAAAAGTAGTTTAACTTACGCTTCAGCTGGTGTTTCTGGAATTACTTCAATAACATAGGCCCCAGAGACAACATCAGGGAAGTCTTTATGGCGATCCTTCAGCTCTCTAGCTTTGCTGGAAAATGAAAAAACAGCAACAAAAGTATTTTGACAACATGGGAAAAAAAAAATCACACATTTTTACTTGGTTAACTCACTAGCTGAGGTATTTTACACATGTTGATGTGACATTTCATTTTAACTCTTAAAAGGATTTCAAGAATTATCACACTTTTTGCATGCATACAGCTTTTTAATGCCTATTTCTGGTAAAAGCAATTATTTCGATAGATACAGAGGATCAGGGTTAAAACATTTCAAAACTTGGTCACGGCTTTACAACTAGCAGATCCAGAACATGTAGAAAAAAAGCCCCTTCAGCATTCCATGCTTTGTTACACCCCTGGTCCTGCACATGTGAAACATTCTAGTTTTTTCTACAGGACGTAGTATCATACGCTCATGAGTATTTTCTGTTTTGAGTATGAATAAGCAAGTCCACACAGAAGCTTCGTTTTACAGCAAGTGAGTTGTTTAATGAAAATAATTTTGTAGAAATGGAAATATGCACATAGTTGTTATAATCCTTGAAAACATACTGTCCTGTCTTCTCCTTGACCCACGTGACAGCACGGGACAAATGTTAACAACACTAATAGAGCCCTGGGACAAATTAATGATTGCTAGCTATTCTCTTCCGAAGCATTAAGGAAAAGAAAATGTCCAGGGAGTTGTTTAAAAACTAGCTCATACAAGAGTCTACAGGTGACTTCAACCATGTGGCAGACGCAGAGGAAAGGTAGCAAAAATTGGCTGCGGGTTTTCAGCAGCACCTACAGAAGCAGACGCTGCCAGTTCCTCCTCCTGGTTGTTTCTGCAGATCGCGAGCTTGATCCAAACGCATGCAGTGACCGCACTTCAGAAAGGTGAGGAACCGCCGCTTTTACTTACCTAGGAGTTAGGGACATCATTCGTATGCCAATGTATTTCTTTTTGGTTATAGCTTTTCCTACAAAAAGGAAAACAGGTCTTGATCAACTGCTCTTACCAAAAGAGACTCAACAGCTGTTGACATTCTGGTTTGTCATTTCTCTTTCAAAGCGGTGAAGTACAGTACCTTTAGCTTGTCTGTCGTGGGATTCGGTTAAAAACTTCTTGATTTTATCTGATGGGATAGCAAATGAGATCCCTGCTGTAACTTTTAATGTGTTAATTCCTATGACTTCACCATCCTGGAGAAATAATAAAAAGTTATTAGCAAATGTGAAATGTCTTCAAGAGAAATTGATGGTTTCTTCCAAGCAATCACAAAGACAAATCCGTACAACACTTTCCATAGCTGTTTTTCAGTTTTCTAAATGGCTTTCTTTAAGTCTAATTTCTCTGAATCATCTATTGATAAAGTATTGTATGATAAAGTATTCTACAGTTTCAGAGAACTGATGTAGGTATTCATACTGCCACTAGCAGAAGAGTGATCAGAAAAGCTCTCCTGCTTGCAGCAAACAAGCAGCATATTCTACAAGCAATTTTGGCCTGTTTATTTCAGCAGGCACCGTGTGAAGCGTGGCACCAGCTGGTTCTGAGAAAATATTGCAGAGTAATATAAAGAAAAATGACCGTTCACCAAAAAGCAAAACTTTTCCCAGTAATGTGACTCCAAGAGAAAGTTCCAGATAAAACACCTCCGCTGTCACTTGAAGATTCAAATCACTCTGAATTCTCAGCAGCTTCCTTCCCTGATCTATCCCAGATAAAAACTATCCAACTACAACACTGAAAATGCAAGTTACTAGTGCTGAAATTCTACTATGAGTTAGGGAAAAAAAAAACCAACCCAAATCTCCTAGGTAGAAACTTGGATTAGCTCTTTTTTCCAATTTGTGCTGTCCCTCATTAAGGACCACTGCATCTCCTCCGTTTGACCCCACGTGTCCCCATCCAAAAGCTCCCAGACAGTAGCTCAGTTGTGCAACCTGCTTCTGTTTTTCTCTCTTGGGCTTGCTCACAGCTGCTCCCAGGTCATAGAATTACAGAATGGTTTGGGTGGGAAAGGACCTTTAAGACAGGGACACCTCCCACCAGACCAGGTTGCTCAAAGCCCTGTCCAACTTGGCCTCAAACCCCTCCAGGGATGGGTCATAGTCAACTCTTATTCTGTTCTACAGTATCAGCAAATAAACCCTAACATGGGGTTTTCAACCCCCTCAGTGTGACTCAAGACAAAAGGGTGGCTATGTTTTTGAGCCAATAAGCTGAATTTCTATATGCAAAAAAAAAGAAGAGTCCCAGCTGCATGGTATACAGCGAGTGCAAATGGCTCAACTTTAAAATGTGCTTTTTACTTTTTGCAAGGCATGAGCAAAAAAAAATTGGGCATTACACTTTCTCAAAACTATGCAAAGCATAAACACCTTAAATATTGAAATCCAAGCACATCTTGGTATTTGCCAACATAAGCACAGACAAGTGATTAGTAAGAACCATGTGAATTTTGTGTAGTCAGCCAGATATTGAAAGCTCTGAATCACATTTCTGGTGTGAGGTTTTGTTTGTTTGTTGGTTTGGGTGGGGTTTTGTTTTGTTTTTAAGCTAAAAAGTAATAAGCTTGACACTAAGAAACTCTTACCAGATTTACTAGGGGTCCTCCGGAGTTTCCATACTGAAAATAAACATATGGCAAGAACATGTTTTAGTATCTACCTCTTCATTCATGGCAAGCAAAACATAAAAGAAATTTTTGAAATATTTCTGTAGTAATTTTTTCATTTTCTATTAAATATGTGCAATAGAACAGTCTTAACATCCAAACCCATTAGCTACACTTAACATCATTGCTTTTAGCTGAGCTTTGCAAACACTTAGTCCTTCTTCTCTTGCCAGAGTAAGTTAAGAAAGCCAAGGTTTTTCTTTTGTTTTAGTAGTACCACACTAGAAACTTAGAAGATTTTAGGACAGCTCTGGGAGCTGTTAGTGAAGATTTCTTACAAGGCCAACAGTAGAAGTACAAAACCTATTGTTTTGCCTTATTGCAGAAACAAACTTGAATCCTTAGACCAAGCTTGGCTTCTTTTTAAAAACATGATGGATTTCGAAAAGATACTTATTCACCAGGGAATATTGCCTCCTCCCTTGGAATTTGTAAGAATTTTGAAGTTAAGGCAGATATTGTACTTGGTGTGGCTCCTTGGGGGATTTTTAAATAACAATCAAGTGCTGCTGCACCACAGATGTCCATATTTACATGGATAAAAGAAAAGCCAACTGTGCTCACTGTTCTTAAGAACTGTATCACTGGTGAGATTTTTAAAGCAGCTATTCAAGAAATCTAAGAGCTGAAGGGGATGAGGCTCAGAGCGGGACGTACGTTGATGATGGCATCGGTCTGAATATAGTCCATATCGGAGTTGCGGAGCCCCAGCTCCTTCCCTCCACGCTGGGTGGTACTAACGATCCCCGTAGTCACCGTGTTTTGAAGGGAAAACGGGCTTCCAATCGCGACCACAAATTCTCCTGGCCTCAAGTCTGCAGACTGACCCAGCAGAAGAACTGGCAATTTACCCTACAAACAAAAATAAATAAATAAAAATTCCAATGTTGTTAAGACGCTATTACACTGGTAGAACAAATTCTATAGAAATATGAATACATTAATAGAGCAGAGGGAAAAAGAGAGGCTTTTATCCCTTGGGGATTTTCCTCGCTGAGTTTTCTTTGAATATTTCATGTGGTTCTGTATACAGAAACATCTCAATGAACTCTAAGAGTTGGCTCTTTAGACTGTAGGAATACTTTTTCCACAACAGGTACACATTAAATCACAATCAATTAAAGGACCAAAGGAATATTTATGCTCTGCTGGTATAAAGCAAACATCTGATGATACTAGGAATGAGTTCTTTCCAACAGCTTCTTGAAATAATTAGCCAACAGCTGCTGAAGTAAAAATAATGTTGTGTTTAAGAGTGAACACTGAAGAGTCATGAAAGCAACAGCAGAAGTGTATCAAACATGCATATGTATAGTTAAAAGCATTTTATACTCTCATAAGACACCAGCTAATGTTTCATCTTACTGTTTTTTCCAATGGTGTATCTCTTCTAAATAATTATATTGCCTCCTACATACACTCATGTCTTCTTCTGATGATGTTAGGATTTAAAGACCTTATGGGATTTTTCTGTTATGACAGTAGAGGATACCATTATATTTTCCTTTCAAGATCTTATCTCTAAACATATTAACTATCATGTTATTGAAGACATTCCCACTAAGACACAAAACATTCTTAAAACCCAGCATCAACAGAGATCGCTGCAATTTACAGCACTTAAAAAAAAATAGGGAGGGACGGTTGGATCCACACACCCTTGTCAATGTGATGGATCAAGGGAACTGAGCGTGGTTTCTCCAAGATGTGTTGTATCTGCACAGGAACCGAACTGGCTGGATAACAGACGATTCAAGCTGGACCAATACCCCCCCGCAATCAGAAAACAGCTGGGAAGTTCTTAAGGCCTCCTACTCACCAAGTAATAAAGAAGGATGTTCTGAAACAGATTCTTTTTTAAATAAATACTTTGCCTTTATTTATCACCTGCTTGTAAAATACTCACTGAGCGCCATTTCTCCTTTTCTCTGCAGTTTTAAAAATCAGTCTTTACCCTTTCAGTGATATAATCTATTTTTAAATCTTTTTCTGTTTAATTTTGTTGTCCAAATGACCCTGACCCTCCCCAGGTATTTAACTGCATATTTAATCATGTCACTAGACTATTTCTATTAGCATCGATGGACCTAGACACATATAAATATAGGTTTCAACTTGAGGATTTGAAGGATTAAGAGGTTACTGAACCTGAAATCAAAACAGGAGTCTGAAGAGATGTATCTTTTGCTTGGCAAACCTAAATAAATTTAATATAGCTTTTCTCCAAGCTCACCCCACTTCAAAATTCTTTCCTTTGCTCAGCAAACCCAGCCCCAAAAGGAAAAAAGGCATTGGTTTAAATTTTCAAAACAGGCCAGTGATTGTAGATGCAGTGGAAGCCCCACCCAGAGATTAATTTAAACCATTTTCTAAGGAGTGGATAACACAGTCACTTTATTAGAACCGGGGTACCTCCAAGGTATTCTTGAGCTGTGTACCTAAAATGGAGGTACAAATTGGCTTAATACCCCCTTCTTATAATTCATTCCTTCTGGAAAACTTGTACAGGTGCCTTTCATCCCATACCTGTTCCAAAGCACACAGATGTATGTGCCTATGCACTTTATGGGATGATAAAGCTATACAATGCATGTTCGTGTAGCAAAGAAACAAGGCAATACTTAGTATGATCTGATTATTTGTACAAATGCCCAAGTTAGTGATAATTTTGTTTCAGAATTTAATAGAAGCTGAATAATTTCTAAATTCTGGCAAAAAGGGGAAAATACTACATGTTTAAATTAGAAATCAAGAGCTAGCTCTTTAGGGGTCTTTTGTCACCAGCAGTTTGAAAACCTGTGTCAATAAGTCACCCTTAGGGACAAAAATCCACTAATATGAACTAATCCAGATGCCCACCACTTTGTATTTTTCACCCAGTTTTATTTCATATATCCTAGGAGATACAGAATGTCTGCAAAGTAGAAAGGAAAAAAAAGGCATCAGTCATCACTAATACTGCTGCAAATACAGAAGTTATGGTTTTAATATTTAACAAGCCTGGTCCTGTGTATCCTTTATCCAACTTTGTTATAATTCCACCAGCAAAATTTTGCTCAGATGAACAGATTGTTTCAATAAAACTCACTGCCAAAATCCCAGACAGGATAAGATGCTCTATGGAAACTTATCTTTCAGTCTCCAGACAGCAAGAAAATAATTAACCAACTGCTTGTTAAACAGAATCAGTTGGAAGAGCAACGGAACTGGCAACACAGTAAGGAGAAAAGCATTTCCCTTTCTAAATATCTTTCAGGGGTAAGTTTATACAACCAGCAATGCCCTATTTAATAATAATTATCCGTGGTCCCTATCAGTGCCACAGCCATGGATAAACCCAGCCAAGGCTGTGGCTGGATTCTGAGAAGGAATGAAGGGCGATGCCCAGTTTCCCCATCGTGTTTGCAGGGCGGCAGAGAAGCAGCAACATCCCAAGGCAACGCTGCTGAGCGGTTCATAATATGAGAGCACAGCCCTGGCTCCAAGGGACCTCTCAGTGCAGCGGGGAGGAGGCAGCTCCCATTAGCTGTGCTGGGAAGCACGCAGCGTATGCAACACCAACGGCCCCATATGGGTCTCGTTTGGAGAGAGGGAGCACCCTGGCTCTTCCTTCTCTCACCAGATGCTATTAAGCTTACGTAGCACGTGTTTTCAAGATGTTGTCGGTCAAGAAGAGCATCTCTTTTTGGCACTGATTTTCCTTATTTAAAAAAAAACCCACACACTAGCCCAACAACGCAAAAAGTGGCTTTTGTTTGTATCCCAGTGCACCAAGAACAAATACTTTATATAGAAAGAGGACATCCATCAGCAAATGAAACATAGACAAGCAAAAGAAAATTAAAACCTTTTTTCTTCATTATTAAAAAAGAAAGATTGGTTGTGTATCAATTTAAAGATTTATACAACGTCCCCGAGTTATAAAAACAGTCATGAAGCCAAATTCACATTTGGCAGCAGAAAGAAAAAACATGAACAATCTCTGACTAATACAATTACTTTTGATTGTGCTGAGTTTTCAAGCCCGTGCCTATACTAGCTAGGCTTCAGTTCAAAGTCTAACCCTGTACGGATTGGCTGTGGGTCATCCGTGTGATTCAACATGCCTTCTGGAAAGAGTTTGGCTAACCTTTCCTTTGCTAAACGAAAATCGATTGCAAAAATCGCCTTGCTCTGCACATATTATGAAACAGAGCTTTGGAAAATGTGTTCCCTATGCAGTACGTTTCTAGAAGAGCTATCACCTTATGTGAAAATACACCA
This sequence comes from Xenus cinereus, assembly GCA_025774025.1. Classification (NCBI taxonomy): domain Eukaryota; kingdom Metazoa; phylum Chordata; class Aves; order Charadriiformes; family Scolopacidae; genus Xenus; species Xenus cinereus. The sequence goes on along the minus strand of JAOXJK010000002.1, from coordinate 35,201,961 downwards.
TCTCAAGATAACTGCAAATGGAACCAATGCATTTGATTTGTCATATTCTATTAACCAAGACAATTAATTGTTACCTGTTGGGGAGGGGATGGGAGGACCACCCGCATGGGTATCTACCACACTTAAACAAACAAGAAGTTGAAAAAGGGCTCCGAGGTGTGGGAGTCTACGTGGTAAATGAACGTCAATGGGGTTTGCATACTACTTGAAGTGCTATTCCTTATGATTTCACAGTGTGGTGCAGAGCATACTAACAACACTGCATGTAAATACTCCCATGAGGGCCTCCACAAGTTAATACCATGAAGAATTGGTTCTGATGAATATATGCATTGTAGTGGCTTTAAATTTTGGGGTTTGCTCTCTGAAAAAGCTTAAAAATAACGTTGCCACATTCAGAACAAAACTGTTCATTATCAAAAAACCCCAAGTATTTAAATAAATTGTAGAGGTGGTTTTGAAGTGAAATCAGTAGAAAAGCAACGAAACTCCCTGGGCATCGAGTGATCAATTGGGAAGTAGATCCTTCTGCAGGCCACAAGAAGAGCACCAGAGATGCAGGGCAAGCACTTATCGTGGTGGTTGTAACCAGAATAGTACCAGAACACCCTGACTTGGCCCTCACCCTCTTCCACTGGCAACTCCTGCTGAGGACGTTAAGCTTGGTTTCCAAGGACTGCCTGAAGTGCTTGGGTCTGGGGCCCTAATGACTATACTTAATAAATAAATGGGCACTCTTCAATTTTTACATAATGTCTGATGGTCATCAGGATGACGTAACTACTGTTAGAACTCGTGATCCTCTTCAGTTAACTATAGATTTGCCACAACAGTTAATTAAAATCCCAGGCAAATGAGCATGCCTTGCAGCACAATGAACAGGGAGCCAGAAACACCCAACACCTAAACCCAGCTTTCCCAGTGACTCACTGCATGACCTTGGGCAACACATAACATCTTTTCTTTCCCTCCTCCCTCCGTTTTTCATTTGATGAAGCCTCGGGGCTCTGCTGGGATCCGTGTTTACTCAATAAAACAAATCTGCAAGCCGTCATTCTGCAAGTACACTAGAAATAGGACTAAACATGCAAAACCATAATTGGCACATGACTCACTGTTTACACCCAGCCAGAGAAGGAGCCATTAATTACCACTAATATTTTAAGCCTTTCTCATACCAAAGGGCTTCAGACATTTTTATATATGGATTTGACTCCAACCCTAGATAAACATAACTCCCACGAAACAGAGAGCTGCACACCACCACAAGAAACGGCTTCACCCAAGCATCAGATGCAGCTATGCCATGGATGGGAGTCATCAGCTCGGCACAGGAGACTAGGACAAGTCTAGAAGAACAACATCAGCATCCAGGAGCTAGATGTTCACCTGTGGAGCACCTCTCCTATGAGGACAGGCTGAGAGAGTTAGTGGTGTTCAGCCTGGAGAAGAGAAGGCTCTGGGGACACCCTACTGCCCCTTCCATTATCTGAAGGGGCTACAGGAGACATGGGGAGGGACTCTTGATCAGGGAGGGGAGCCATAGGATGAGGGGGAATGGTTTTAAACTAAAAGAAAGTAGAGTTAGATTAGGTATCAGGAAAAAATTCTTTATCGTGAGGGTGGTGAGAGCCTGGCCCAGGTTGCCCAGAGAAGCTGTGGCTGCCCCATCCCTGGAGGGGTTCAAGGCCA
>JAOXJK010000002.1:35183822-35200257 GCA_025774025.1 Xenus cinereus | reverse complement strand
GCCAGGCTGGATGGGGCTTGGAGCAACCTGGTCTGGTGGGAGGTGTCCCTGCCCAGGGCAGGGGGGTTGGAACTCAAATCTTTAAGGCTCCTTTCAACCCAAACCATTCTATGATATATTATCAACATAATTTGAGTGAGGCAAAACAAGTGGAGCCTTGACAAAAAGAAGAGGCAGCAGGTAACCACCCCTGGGCATAGGTAGTGCCGTAGAGAAATAAAACCCAAGAGAACAGACAGCCATAACCAGTACGGGTTTCAGTTGGATCCTTTTCATCCATGAAATAAGTGAATCTATCTCTATGTTGGCACAGAAAGTGAGTAAATCCCCTTCTCTGTTCTGTAACACCCTTTGTTTGAGGAAGGAAGATCACAAGTTCGCAGGAAGCAGTTTGCAGTTCAATAAAGCGATGAAGAGGAGACAAATGTTCCAAGTTCAATTTGTGTTAAACAGCGACAGATTTCCTTCATGCTTTTTATTTTTAGGTGGAAAAGAAACAGATGCTTGTATGGTACGCTAATTCTGCTGTAACTAACTCTGGCAATACATGGAACTTCCTTGGGAATTGCATTTCTGTTCTCATTAATGAAACTATTTAACTTTCAGAATATGTTATGGCAAAATAAAAACACAGGCCGTGAGCATGTAAAAATGTAGAGTATCATCTACAATCTAGAAACTGCCTGACAAAGTGCCAAAGCAAACGAAAAACCCAAGCTAAATGCATTACAAGTCTCTAAAAGTATTTCATCTATAGTTAGAAAAACAAAACCCAGTCTCCTTATCTAAATATGGAGCATGGGAAGCTTGCAGAAAAAAAGAAGAAAAAAGGGATGAAGCGTTGTTTTGCTACGTCACTGGGATTTCAGTTACCTGGCAAGACATTGCTCTTCTCCCTTAAAATAAAATAGAATATCCTGGTGCTGGCAGACCCACCCCGGAGGCGTGTGAGCATTTTACTGCGTGGGGAGCTGGACCAGTGCATCATCCCCTCAGCGAGGGCAACTAGGAACTGAAGATGGCAGGAAACCACTGCTGCCTAAACCGATGAATAAACAGGAGTTAACATGCAAGCTTTTTACAAGCTACTTCATTTCTATGGGTCCCGAAGACTTCTGGAAGCAATATGTGGGCTTTCTCGGGCTCTCGGGAGGAAGCAGCGTAATATCCAGCGACAGATTTCAAAGTAAAATAGCATTTTAGAAAAGCCACTTACATCTGGTATTCAAGTAGTTTGGTTTTTCAAAATGCGGGCTATTAAAATATTGATACATAAACAGGAAAGTTTGCTTTCCTGCTTCCTCCAGTTTGTACACACAGGGGAAAAAAAAGCAAATCCCCTCTGACCACAAAGATACAGACGCTGCATTGCCTCACGAAACCACCGAGGGAACGAGGGCATGAGGTCTTGTTGATTTAAAACTGTCAAACTAAGTGGTTATTAGTAAGACGCAGGAAAAACCTTCAGCAAATGGGCTGAAATACCACTGCAAATTAGAGATCGGTCACAAACCCACTGCTGCTGTACCACATAGATGTCAAATCCTGCCTGGGATGCAGAAGGCAGTAACTGGTCACATCGAGGAACAAAAATCTTCAGACCCTGGCACGTCTTCCATGACAGAGCTGCTACTTCGGAGTGGGCGGTGAGTGCCTCATGGCTGGTTTTTAAGCGTGCAGAAGATACACACCTCAAAATCAAGGCATTCGCCGTGCTCCCCCCTTCCTGTACTCACTGCCAAACCAGAGGCACCCTCCAGAGAGATCATTTCTGCGGGCAGAGCCCAACTTCCAGGGGTGAAAGGGGTCTGCAGGCAAAACCCAGCTCTGCTTTCCACTACTTTGGGCTTCCAGCTTTGATTTGGGTGAGGAGACAGGGCTCTTTTATAATTCTGCCCTCCATTAACCCTGGCATTCTCCACTAAACAACCCCTAAAAGTTTTCTCTCCTCCTTCTGGTGTTTACAGTTTCCAGCAGCTGTCTCACACATTCGACAAGGTAGTTATTTGTCTGGAGATGAATTTCATAATCAAGCTCTGCCAGGTCAAAAGCATCTGCTGGCTTTAGAGTGTTGTGCAATGTTTTTGATGGGCTTCAGACTGACTGCAGTATCACCCGTGTCACACAGGGTGGATTATTTCACCAGCCTCTGCCTATGCTGCCAAAGTCCAATTTTTTTCTAGGGAAGTTGTATAAACTCTACATGTCTGTATCCAAATTGTCTGCAACCCTTTCTTTCTAGTACTGCTGCCTCCCCAAAGCTGTTTGTATTTGGAAGGATAGCTATATTGCCTTCGCGTTTACCACACAACTCCAATCTTACTTCCCACTTTCAACACTTCAGCAAACTGCTGTGTCTCACTATGGACACAAGAAATACAGTTTCTCTCTTTTCTAGACTCTAAAAATAACAGCATTTTAGGATTAGAAGAACAACTCCAAGATTTCTGTTCCTCATTGACTGCAATATGTTTTTCCATGGAGAAGAATTTAATCAGGGAAATGGTTCATCCTTACTGGTGCCCAGATTTTACACCCTCTTTCGCTTCCTATCGCACTCAGCAAAGCCAAATCAGTTCTAGTAATGTCTTTGTCCAGATGTTTGCACCTGAAAGAACACCAGCATGCAGGCTGCTGCAAAAACTTAACAGTTTTAGAAATGCCAATTGACAGCCTAAACTCATACTTCAAGCCCAGGTCTGTCCCTAACCACAAAGGCATTCTTCACCCTTCAGATCCTGCCTTAACATGCCACAGAAAAACAGAAGAAACGCAAAAAATTCCATCTTTGATGTCACCTACAAATAATTTATTCAAAAGTAAGAACTTCACTTCTTTCTTAAAAATTCATAGGGAGGGTTTTCATGCCATATCCAGATTTTTAGAGTTGTTTGAACCATCCCATTGACTTCTTCAGTCAAATTTATTTCAACTTCAACAGATTATTACCTCTGTGATTTTAAAATATCTTTTATGAATCTGAATGATTGCAAGGCATTTCAGTACAAAAAGGAAAGCTCAAACACTGAACTTAAATGGATAAAGAAAAATTACCCATGAAAGTTCAGTCTGAAAATCAACTTCTCAACTGACTGCATTTCTATTTTAACTTTTTTTTTTTTGCGAACATTTTTGTGTTTCTAATTCTTCAAGTGCAAAGCATCATCTATCCTGTCCTGCGAACAGAGGTGCCTCAGGCCTCACTGAGGATTGGGATTTCCCAGTGCCATGTCACCACAGCTTGCTGGAAAACTGGTCTCCCATCCCAGAAAACAGGAGAAAACATGGCAAAAAATATTCTTGGTATTGCTACAGTTTTTTTTGCCATGTTGCTGTTAAGAAGCTTTTAAATAAGGAAATGGAAGAGATTTTAAATGACAAAGGTGGTAAGGGAGCAGCAGGAGAACTTGTGTCTTGGGTCATCCAAGAATTCTGAATTAAATATCTGATTTAGTCATGAACTCTGGCACAAACACTTTTGACCCCACAGGGGAATAGGTCTGAACTAAAACAACACTGCAAGATTTACACATTTTTGAGTCATGTGTTTCAAATGAAACGTTCTTGCCCGTTAAATTTGGAGGTGATTAACTAACAGTCCAAACAAGGGGAACCAATACGAGCAGCACCCCAAGCAATCACATGCGTCCAATTGCATCTACATTACACAGTATTTCAACACAATATTCTACTTGCGCTGTGCTGTCGACGTGTACCGAACAGCACGACAGCTTTTCTGCTGTTGCAGGAGACAGAAAAACGCTGACAGCCGTCTGTTTGATACGGAGGAAAACTATGGGTGGGAAGTTGCACCCGGGTCATTCAGAAAACCGCCTGCACTGCAAGAGCATCTTCCCAAGCAGGCTTTAATTTGCATGTTCAAGACGCTGCCTAAGATATTTTCCATTTTAATACCTACACCAGTGTGGTACAGCCCTTCACAGGCACAAATGTATCTTCTAAAAGCAATTTGTGACTTCAATGTAGGCACATAAGAAAGACTAATACGTCCCTCTACCAACCACAAGGGAACAAATCCCATTTCTTCTGAGAGCGAGCGAGTTATCTTAGCTAATGTGTGTGTAAACCAGACAGTAAATGATGTTTTTTTATTTTGAGGATGCATAGAGAAGAGTGATGTCTTGCTTGCACTACACTGAGAGGTGATAAAATTAACCACGACCAACCACAAACTTGGCTTTGAAAAATGTGTATCCACCTAGCTCAGAGATTCTCTGTAACTCGGACCACTCAACTGCCAGCCTTCCCTTCAAACATGAAAATTAGCAATAGAATTTGGAAAAGAGGATACTAAATTAAGAGGACCCAAGTGGGTCTTGCTTTAACGACTCACCTGAGAATCTATTTTAATTAGTGCAATATCAGATTTTTCATCAACGTCTTTAATTTTAGCTTCATACGTTTCACCGTTCTTCAGTTCCACCTTCACCCGGTTTTTGTTGGTGACGACGTGGGCGTTTGTCACTATCAGTCCGTCTTCTGAGACAATGAACCCTGAACCACTGGCAACAGGAATCTCCCTCTTCGAATAAGGGAGTCTGGAAGACACGGGAAATAAACATTTGTCACTGCAAAAAGTTGAAAGATCACAAGCCATTCCAAATAACACACAGCCAAAAAAAGTTTGGAGTTTCTTAATTTTTAGGATATCTGATGTTTCTTATTATCATTAACAAGATAATGCACATGCAATAGTTTAACTTTGTGTTAGGTTTTTATTTTTGCCAGGACACTTAAATTATCTTCAATTTTTAAGCATGGCAAATATTTCTCATCTCAAAAACCTCTTTGCTATTACACAGCATCAGTCAACATTTCTGGCACACTGGCAGCTGTTTTCAAGAATACAAAAATCAAAACCGGGCATCTTGTTTACTTGCGAAATAATTCAATGTGAACCACAGCAGGAGCTATCTTCTCCACCACATCTGCAATAAAGTTGTATTTGTGCCGCAGGCTATTAGGATGTTCTTGGCCTGAAATAGAAACAGCAAACATGTCATGAGTTCTTCAAGTGACAGGAGAAGAGTCATTGCAAAACACCTGAATTAAAAAAGAGCTCCAATTCCAAGTGGATCTCCCTAAAAGTCATCTGCAGCATAACCCTTGCCCCAAGATTTCCCTTCTGCCGCTTTGCATAGAAGAGACAATGTGCTTTATCATTAGGACAAACGGATCCATGAACCCTTCTTGTTTCAAGCCTGAGTAATTGGCCCACGGGGCAGCAGATCTGCTGCTCCAAGGCTGGCTGCGGCCGCAGTCTCTGGTCCAGCACGTCCCACCACTGCCAGCTCCAGGGATGAGGCACTGGAGGAGAGCAGGGCTTAGTCGTGTCCGCGTTGCTCTGCTCTTCCCTTTGTGAAAGGCATTTTGTACTCAGATGCCCCCGTTCCTGATCTCACCTCCTTTCTTTTCTTGATGGTCTATTTAGCTTGTATGGTCTTCTCAGATTAAACAAACGGGCTCTGTTCCTCTGCCAAAATACGCCTTCTTAGTGGTTTTTGAAGTCTCACGCTGCTGCATTTGTAAAATGCCAAGGACGAGAAGGTCCTGACCCCAGTGTGGGCCTACAGCAGCTGCTGCGAAAGTTCACCTCAGGTACCAGATCTGCGCTGCCTCTCCCACCGCTGTCCACACACAGCCCCAACCACCAGCCCCTGCCAGGCTCCTCAACATGGATGCACATCCCATGGGATCTACTCAGCCCTACTCAAGGCATTCTCTCTGCTGCAACCACCTGTGGTCCATCAGCTCCATAGATGTAGGTCCCACCTATTTTGGAGCTACTGAACCACCCTCCAGGCTACAAAATAGATTTGAACAAGGAAAACAATGGCACCACAAAGCTCTGCATTCCTGGGCAGTGCTGTAACACAAAAGCTCATGGTCACCGGGTATTCAAGAGAGGTCAGGGGGATTTTCAAAAGCAACTGGGTACCAGACTCCAATTGTGACCATCAGAAAATCTGTCTGCACCATCAGTTGTCTAAAAATCTCTGGAAAAAACTCACAATTCCGACAAAGCTTCCCTTTCTCCAGTATTTCCGGGGCAACTTTTTTTTTTTGTTGTTTTTAAATGAGTGACTAAGCAATTGGAACACCCCAAGGAGTTATTTTGTATTTCCCTAGAGGAAAGAAACACCCTTTGTTTTCATGAGTCTTTCCATTTTATCTGATGCATCCATCTCGTGCTATAAAGGCACAAGCCAAATCTGCGATTGACTTTCAGATGGGTATTGATGGGCTCTGCTGCTCCCACCCGTCCTTGCCATTTGGCTTCTAAATCCCTCCAGAGATTAAAGCAGTAAGCAGCTTGTGGATGCTGTAAGTGCCTGTGATGGTGTAACAGGACAATTTATCTGCAGAATTGTAGGAGACAAAGGGCTATCCTAGAAAATCATCCCAATAACAATTCCTGAATTACCTTCATTATCTGAAAACCAGACTGGAAAACTATGCAAAGTTTTATGGACATATGGCAAGCAAAAACCCACAGCAGGAGATTCAGGGGAATGATTTGAGAACCAAACATTACTGACTTTAATACTAACCAGATACTGGGTTTATTCAGGGGTGAACAACCATTTTCAGGTGACTTACCAATGCAAGGAGCATACACTGCCCTCATGAAGTGGGTGGATGCTCAACCCAAACACTATCTGATCACTTAAGAACATGTTTTTTTCCCCAGGTATCTTCAGGCATCTCAAGGTCTTTTAAACACAATCAATCACGTACAGCAACCACAGCAGTAACCACATAATCCGCTATGCAGCTTCAGATCACAGCTCAGAGACGTTAATCTGCTTTATGAAGCAGATCAGGAAACTTGTGTCCTCACCTACTGTTTTACTGAAAAGCACTCGGTGCTTTGTCTGACTTAGACGTAAGCTGTTTCCCTTGGACTTTTACGCCAGAAAGGCATAAGGGCTTGCTGATTGACAAACATCAATTTACCAAAGGACTTCTGATCTCTTCACTAGAAATATTCGGTATCAAATGAACCAGGTCATCGCTACAAAGATGACAACTACGGTAGGAGTGGTTTGGAAAACTGGTAGGAGAAGGAGAAGTGCAGTTTGGAAGTCTTCACTCGCATTAAGCGGGAGCTTTGACAGATTATCAGATTGGATTAACACGATGCTGGGATAAAACGCCACAGGGCACTGCTGCATCCATCAATATGCTTATCGCTGCTTATAAAACGATTTCATCTCAGTTACAGCACTGCAGACGTTCAAAGGTCACATCCTGCCCTTGAAAAAGGGAGCTCCCACGGCCGAGGGAACTGCACAGGAAACACACATCTTTTTTTTTTATGCCTTCAATCTTTCTTTTTTTTGCACTTAACTATTCACGAAGAGAAAGGATGCCCAAGCTGTACATGGTGAGACTACTAACACCTCGCCTCAGAGCTGCCTTCCCTTTGAGTGCGAGGCTACGAATGCCAAGATTTCAGAAGTGACAGTATTTTGCCTAAAATCTGCCTCCTCATGCAGTCCCAAACTAAGCTGCACAGTTATGAGGTCGAAATTTCAAGACTCCGGCAAAGTTAGATAATAAATACTGATTCATGGCATACTGACCTAAAAAGCTCACGGCCCTCGCCACGCCTGCCTATTGCTTATGTATCAGGAATTCTTGCATTGTGTAACACGGTTTTGCAACAGCTCTTGAACAACTGCCCACTTAAATGGAAAACATACCTTTTTAAAGCAAATAAACAGAAGTCAAAGTACCATTCAAATGAATTCATTGGTGAATGCTAACAAAAAAAAAAATAAAATTCCTATCAACTGATCTTTACCATCCGGTGACAACATAAAATCTGAAGGCTATAGTAAGAGCATTAATATGTTAAAAGTTTTGTCTATCACTGAGAAAAAATATCATGGGGGAGGATGAGACCAAAATGGACACGTGTGCATGCATGCCATTTGCCCATTACGTACATACTTAATGCTCACCATTAGCTAATTGCTTCGGGATTACTGAGCAACACACGTGGGAGCGGAGAGATGCACCTCTCTTTCCTACAAGCAACCACCACCACGTAAAATTTTCTCTTAGATTTCAACCACCAGCGGGCACAGGCTACTACCTGAAAGCCTAAATTGCCAAACAAATGCCAATAATACCAACCTAATACGAGCAGGTGCTCATTCCTCAACAGCCATATCCAGCCACTGTAGAAGACACAGTGAAATTCAGAACTTCTCAGGAGATGCTTTTCTATTCTCTCTAACACACGCATTTTCCAGCTGTACTGGTAGTTCAGGGGTTTAGTAGAAAATACAATTTCAGGAGAGGAATGGGTATCCAGCAACATCCTCCAAATTTTCAGTCTTAAAGAGCTGGGGAGTCTTCAGTGGTTTAGCAACGGACTGTGCTTGACTATCAGCAGCAAAAAAAAGTAATATATTTAAGTTTTGATGGATGATATGGTTTTGGTTATTTAATTCCCACTGCCTCTGTATTCTGATACACACATCTAACCACAACATCCATCCTGACTTACAGACACCCCACAAGTAGGTGGCTAGCTCTTTAAGTCCATACGTAGATTTCTGAGTTAAAAACTCCTGCTTTGGTATAACCAGCATTGGATCCCACGTGAATAAAGTTTCCCCAATTGTCTGGCCTTTTTGTTGTTTTTTGTTTTTGTTATTTCATTTGGTTGTTGTTGTTTTGTTGTTGTTTTTAAACCACACCCTTCTGGAGTTTTGTCCTTGATAGAGTCTTTTCATTGTTTTTTTGGTTTTGTGTTTGTGTTTGGGGTTTTTTAAACATTGAGAGATGGGCGTGAATAAAGCTCTAGTTCCTAAATACCTTCAGGCTTTGATGTTCAGACCTTTGCAGTCTGTTCCTTTTTCTATTTATATGCTTGATTATGTGTGTTTTGTAATGTTTTTATTGAACTATTGCATAATGCCCTCAATGGCCATGAGTATGGTTAAGAAACCTTTATTAATGACATTATGAAGATGATTGCTGTGAATTCACTTAACGATCAAAAAATTGACTTAAAAAACATAAATAGGTTACAGCATGAAAAATTCCCAAGGCAACTAATTCTTCAAGGACTTCAAAGGTGTGCTGGCTGTCAGCGCTCGAATGAAAAGGAAAATCTCTGCCAACAGACATTAATAGGGCTAATATTAGTAAACAAACTGCTAGGAGGCAAGACAGAATACCAAGTCATGGAAAAAAGCACACCCAGCTGTAAACAACTGAAATAATTTGGTTTCATAAAGATGAGCCAAAAAGCATATTAAGATCTGGGTTCTGATTAGATCTTTGCTCAAAGTGGCATTGATGCTTTAATGCTTACAACTCATACACGCTTCTTTTGGTAATATTTTGAGCTAAGCTGAAAAGATGCTTTGGAGATAGAAATCTCATAAAAGTAACCTCTCCCCTGCAGTTGTGAGAACTGTGTCTGCTCTTCTGGAAGGTCTCCTCTCAGCATAGGTCCACCTCTCATGAGAACAGCTCTTCACACAACCCTTTAGGCACATCTCAGGCAGAAAACTTTTTCCCACCCAGATTTCATGTGTTTCCCACTTTCAAACAAGGTCCTCATCCATCAGGACCAGCTCAGCTTGCTGCCCAGTCTCTTCTGCATCCTCTACAACCAGCCTGTGCTAAGACACCCTCAAGACTCCCGTGTCTCCTTTCCACCATCTGAAGTTAGAACCAACACAATTATCTGATTCAATGGGAATTTTTATCTTGGATACAGGGAGGGGGGAAAATAAGGCACACCCCAGCAAGCACCAGGAAGTCTCTCCCTCTCACTCTCTTGATGTGACCACACCAGATATCTTCATGTCCCAAGTCAAAAAGCTCAGATTAAGTCTGGAATTAAGCCTTCAATTTCTTTAAAAACAGCAAGAAACTTTCATTCCTATTCAGATTAAAATAACAAAAACTTCTCATGAAACCATAATCACCTAGACAGCTGAAATCATTTGTACTCATATTTTTTGTTAACTGTTAAAGAGGATGCTCATAGGCAAATTGCAGGGAGGGTAGAGCACCATCTCTGGGTTCATCATTAAAGATACTTGGTATTGGGACCATGCAACACCCCTGTCCTTCCAGGGCAATCAAATTGAAGTCTCCTTTGGGTTTGTTCCACGGCTGCAGCTGAGTAGCACAAGCTCGGCCAGGGGGGGTGTTCTGCCCCCACCCTGCTCATCAGACCCACTGCCACCCTCTCAGCTGGTGGGGTCCATGGTCTGCTAACATCAGGCTGGTGCCAGCAGAAGAAGATGGGGCTCGGATCCGGGGGTCTGCAGTTAACCTCTCTTTCCCCGATAACTACAGAACGATCATAAGCGATTCTCTGAAATCCCCGACCCGAGTGCGAGCGGACACACCACAACCTGCTGGAGTTTAGGGGGTAACTAAATGCATTAAGCTACCCAGGTTGAAGAAAATAGGTGATTACTTCCTCCTGTATTCTGCTTGCTCAATCTTATATTCAGATACACAATCCCAGGTGCACACGCACACCAGGGTCTGGAAGAACAGCTTGGGTTTGTCTGCAGAATGAAACCAGAAGGGCTTAAGTGCTCACGAAACCTCTGGGCTGGCAGAATCCGTGACTACTAGCACAAACCACAAGACTGAAAAGTTTTACTTGGAGAATTTCCACCCTCCCAAATAGAACTCCAACCGCTGGTGTTTGAACAAACTCCCATTCGTGTCATATAGGGAAACGTTAAACCTCTGGCGCTACTACGGAAACAAGGACTGGAGCAAATGTGCTTAGCTCACGCTGAAAGTGGTGGTATCAGCAAGCCCCGCTGGAGAGACACAAGGAAAAAGTGATGTATGGGAATCTACTGCCACTCTTTTCTTTTTTTTTAAATTACATGAAACTGCAAGCCTAAATATTCCACTTCCTATTCAAGGATAAATTGTGTAATACACCAAAAAAGGATATTACGCAATGAAAACACTAAGAAAATAAGAAACAACATTCTACGTATCGTAGATGATTTGCTTAAGAGCAACTTTCAGATCAATGGAGGGAGTTTTGAGAGGTCTAAACCACAGCACCTTGCTAATAAAGCTGCTATTACATCAGTCATTTTTTCCTTGTATAATCCAAGGAGAAACTAAAGACTCTTCACAGACTTCTGAGAATAAAATCAGATAAAAAATAAAATAAAATAAACTATTACTCTGACAACCCTAAAAGCAAAAATATTTTCACAGTGCTAACTAATGGAGAGATTTCAAGCCTTTCACTCCAGCAAATAGTAAACTGCACAACTCTGGTATTCACTTAAAAGATTTCCTGCAGCAAGAACCATTGCAAGATTAAAGTGAGGATTTAAAGTGAAATTGCTTTTTGGAGTGAATACAAAACTTGCAGAAGGAAAATAAAATCCATTTCCATCATCATAATATTTATATGATCAATTCCTTCTTGGCACCCTTTAACAAGGACTCTGTCACACGCACCAGGGATCATGAGAGTAACAGGCTTTGAAATTTGTATTTTCCCTTATAATCCAAAAGCCTGAAACCATTAATTTTAATCACCGATTTTAAACAAACCAAAAAGAAAAAGCTGCCAAGCTAAACAAAATAGGGAATCTATACAAAGTCTGTAGCACAAAACAGCTCTCAAATTAATGATAACACAAAACAGACAATTAAACTGTAAAGCACAGTCTTCAGAGAACTTTTGGTCCAGCTTCTTTCTTAGTATGAAATAGACCTCTTTGGCATCCTGTCCCTATGAAATGCAAGATTTTCTTGCCACTGAGAATGGTCAACGGGCAAGGTCCTTGGGCGATGTGCCTACAGCTTTCTTGCAGGAAGTTCTTATATAACTTCAGGCTGAAAACTTAAAATTTTAGCCAAAGAGGAGCTTTTCCTACCAGTTGTTTGCTCCAGAGGAGCTGTTCCTACCATTTACTATGAGACAGACACGGAGTATCTTCTGTTGGAACCCAACTACTGAATTGCTTGATTGATGTCAAATGGCTGGAACGTTCTGCAGCAGGAGGAACACCAAGGTTGTGTCTCAGCTGTGTTACTTGGTCTCTGTGCAACTTGTGAAAAGTAAGTGTGAGTGCCTTAGAGTTCTCTTTAAAATGGGCATCACCCCTATTTTCTCTCACAGGAAGAGTCTTGGGCTCTAGCAACCCTTGCAGAACACCACAGGGAGAAAATATGTATATAAGCACTCTCAAAAATGCCAGAAATTCTTCTATGAACCCAAGTGCACTGGCTGTCCCTGCAAAAAGTCAGTCTCACGCTTATAGTAGTAGTGAGCAAAACCAATAGACTTCCAAGCCCATGAGGCTAAAAAGCAGTTCGGCATAAGCAGGGAGGGCAGGAATCCAGAGCGGAGCGACGGCTCCATCTAACACAACAGGAAACTGCGATTCCTTCTGTAAACACCAGCGGTGAGGTGGGAGGAAACCCAACTTCTGCATAAACAGCCGGGCTGGAGCCCCGGGCTGGAGGAACGCAGCCTTGTGAGGAGGAACAGGCTGTTCCCGGAGCAGCATTCCCATATTAATACAATGCCGAGCCTGGGCTCATCCGAGGAGATGACAAATTAATCGCCGGTCGGCAGCTCGCTGACAAAGACGCACGGCTCGGGGTGGCCGTGCCAGCATCGCTCCCCGTGCCCCGCACCCGTCTGTCCAGGGGACGAGGAGGGAAGGCAGGGTACAAGCTGATGCTCAGACACACCAAAAAAAAAGATAAAAAAAGGTGAAGAGCAACTCAGGACAAGGGCAAAGAGGTCTGAGCTCGAAAACATCATTAACGGTAGTCCTGCCTGAACTGGAAACACCAAGAAATATAAGTCAGGTAGTTATGGAAAAGAGTCTGCCTGATTTCCTGCAGACAGATGAACAGAATATTTAAGTCAACAGGTTAAAGCAGACGTGGTATTCTCTTCTCTGCAGAAGGCTGAAAATATAACAGATGAGTCAGGAATAATTTCTCCTCTCCTTTTTCCAGCCCTGCTCACTTTACGTCCCTTCCAACTCAGGTCATCACCTGGCTCTGCCTCCCAGCTCCATGCACGGCAGGCAGAGAACCAGCAAAACAACCTTGAAATGCCTAGTAAGTAACAACGACGTGGTAATTCCTGTATCCTACGTGTAACCAACAGCTGTCTGATCTTGAAAATTCCTCTTGACATTATAAAACCATTAAGGTCTCACTTTAAGTATGTGAGAAACTTTCGCACTGCATCTTTAGAAGAAATCCCTACTTAAGAGGGACTTAATTTCAACTTCCAGGAACCCTGGTATGAAGACACCAGGGAATAAAACCAAGTTATTTTTTTCATGCTTTTTAAACATTTTTTTTCTCTAATGAGAAACCTAAAAAAAGCCTCCTAAAATGCTGCTTCCCTGCAGCTGGAGAAGGCATGGATTTCACCACTTGGCTGTGGCGGGACTTACAGTGACACAGAGATGACACACAGAAGGATCAAATCTCTAGAAGAAACCTCAAAACAGTAATAAAACCCACCCCCCTCCTCCTCTGGGGCTTCAGAATTGTGCAATTAATTAAATTCAGCACAACTATATCACAAAAGCCACTGAATACCTGCGTATTGACCAAACCGCAGTCTCCTGCAGTATTTTCTACACGTGTCTTAGGAATCAGTCCAAGAGTACCCAGATTTGTTTTAGTGTGGACATCAGAAATCAGCGAGTGCTTGGGAAATGAAACAGAATTAACACAGATGGTACTTCTGCCATCCTATTTTGAGACCTACAGAGAGGGGGTGGCACTGCCACTGGTACCCAAGCCACTGTCACACAGCGCCCCGCTCCCCTGCACGTGTTGTTTCTCCTTAAAGGCTAAAAGAAGAGCAGGTTTCCATTTCACTCTCTCAAATATGCATGTTTTTTACGATGTTTAGAGTTCTAATCATTATATTTGCTGCCTCCCCTGTTAACAGTAACTACTATATAGTGGCTTTTTCACCTGCACATCTATACTGCTTTATTGTACAGATCATCTGAATATTTTTGGTATTTCATTTATAAGAGGTTTCTGCTTGCCCACTTTTACTGTCTGAGTGTAAAAGAAAACAAGGCTAAGCCAAGCTTTACCTTTATAGATAGAGGTCTATCCACAGATCTGTGCTACAGAATGGGCAGACATACCAACCAGGGCATATCTTGTCCTGGAAAAAGGAATGAATCATCCCTTTAACACCACGAATGTTGAAGCATGAGATTCCTGGGGGGTTGTGTTTATTTTTGGGGGTGGGACAGTGGGAGGGAAGAGAGTTGTTTGGGTTTCTCTTCCTTACTAGTGCTCCTGCTTGGTCCACCCGCTTCTTTCCTTCTCCAAAATGACTTTCTGCAGATGCAGATCGACAGATCATCGATGCCGTTTGCAGAACGAAGCCAAAAGCGCAGTCTGCAAGTTTAAGAAATAGAGTAATGGAAAAGAAAAGTAATGGAAAATGGAGCAGCAACGCTGGCAAGGGGCAGAAGAATGAGCAGGGACTCATGAAAAGCTCAGTTTGCTCTCAGGTCTGCTGCTGGCTTATTGGTTGACCTTGAGCAAAGCTCTTTATCTTCCCCTGCCCTAGATTCATGTCTGTAAAATGGGGTAATGACATCGGCCTCTGGAAAAATGTTGTGAGCTTCTCCTAATGCTCTCCTGTATAAACTATTTCAAATTTAAGACAATCGGATAACTTTATACACTAGAATTAATATGTATTATTTTATCCATCTGTTGTTTGTCATGAAAAATACGTGCAAACGCAATTGCTATCAGAAGCATGAAGTGGGTTTTTTGGGGTTTTGGGGTTTTTTTTTTTAGTTTGATGAGCTCCATCTCATCAATATTTCTAGCAACAGGCCTGGAGAGCTGGATACAGGAACAGTTCACTGCATTCCATCTCTCCCACCTCACCAAAAAGGCAGCTTTACAAGAGCGGGGAAACGGAAAGACTGAGAAAGCCGGATTGAGTCTGATGGGGAAAGATGACGGACACAAGAAAGAGGTTTGGTTAATGCAGAAAAGTTGAAGAGGGTGCCTATGGGGTGGCTGTGCCGTGACACTCAGCGCAGCCACAGCAACGGTGCCATTAACTTGCTGCTGGTGGCACCGACGGGACGGGCCACCGCCCCAGTGCCAGCCTGCGGGGTTAGCGTGCAACAAAAGCAGAGGGTAATGGATCTACTCACATGTTACACACACCTATGGTTGGTTTTGTGTTTTTTTCCAGTGTGTGTGCATACGCCTGCACACATTTTGGTCTCCAGAAAGAGGCTCCTGGCAGAGCACTCGCAACGAATTGCACAACACAACCGGCTCCCAGCCTCACCCTTCGGCTTATCACTGCCCCAGGGTGCCTGATATTAACCCAGAAATCCAGGAGTTGCTCTGTCTGGCTGCCTAACTCACCTCCAGGCACGAAAATATGGTGGCCAAGATCTTCTCAATTCACTAATAAAATAACCAGTCACCCGTATCCTGTCTGACACATTTAAGACATTGTATGTCTCCTGTTACCTGCAAATATGAGGTCAACATTAGCAGTTTGGGTAAGAGCGATGCATTATTTTTCAGCTCTTCAATACAGGGGAGTTGAGGCTTATTTTCTAGTTATATTCTTCTCTTTGAGGCAGGCGAACCAATTTGGGAATCACATTGACCTGTATCCAGAAGGCAAAATAAAGTCTTTTTTTTTTTTTTTTCCTAAGTCTTGAACACAGTCTCCAAAATAATACTAGATATTCGCTTGGGCCCAGTTACAAATGCTGCGAGATTTACTGCCAAGTCCAGCCAGGGATCCTAGAGGCCCCAGCAGTTTATGGGGGTGAGGAATGACTTTATTTACAATGAAAGTTAAGTTCCACAGTACCCCAGTTTCTATTTCTAACGTTGCTTTCGTTCACTCTGAGCACACGTAAATTCACATTTGAAAAATATTTTCCAGCTTCTCCTATTTCTTGGACGGCAGAGCCTTTCCTTTCACTGCTCGGGATACGCCGCCTCCATCACACCCAAACTCCACTTAATAAGACTCCTGCTGCTTACTCACGGCTTTAAGTATTCCTGCCCAGTCCACAGGTACCCTGAAATTTCAAAGCCCAGAAGATGAAAGGATTGAATCTTTCCTTGTTCCAAATCTGTATTTACCGACTGGGACTGTTTGAAGTCTAGAGACTGCAGAATTACTGCCGGCTCCCCGGGAAGGAAATCTAGATGTGGAGAGGGGAAAAGGTGAGCTTCTTCAGACAAACCACTTCTTACAGTTCCCTCTGCTCAGAGCTGAATACTTGGCTTTGGAAAAGCTTTTTAATCCCACACTTGGGAATTGCTTCTCTTCTGGAAATATGTTGCTATTTATTTCCATTGCCTTCAGCTGCCTCTTCCCTCCCTCCCTCCCTCCCCTTCTCCT
>JAOXJK010000002.1:35134083-35178311 GCA_025774025.1 Xenus cinereus | reverse complement strand
CCCCCGCCTCCCCTGGCCGTAACACCCCCCTTTCCCGCCTGCTCCTGGGACCCCGACACCCCCTTCCTTCCTCCCTTCCATCCTCCCTCGAGCCCTGAACACCCCTCTTCTCCTCCCCCCGGTCCCCGACACCCCCCCCCGTTCCCCGCCGCCTTGTGTTTTTTGGGGCAAATTCATGACGGTCCGGCACCGCCCGGAGGTGTTGAACTTGGCGTTGATGCGGCCCCAAAACCTCGCCAGAGGAATGAAAAAAAGGCTGACAGCTGCCAACAAGGGGGGCGTTGAAGGCTCTTCCCCATTTCGGGAATTTCGGGAAAGGCAATCCCAAAGTAAGCGCCGGTAGCGCTTCCGTCTGATAAGATGACGGGTGGGAGAGCAGACGGGGAGGGTTAGAAAGAGTAAAGGGAATACATGCAAATGTATGCAAACGTCAGGCATTCCCGCCGGGAATGCCGGGTACTCCCGCATGAGTTCACCCGAGAGCAATTCCCGACGCTGGGAAAAGTCGGGAGGAGATGGGCCGGTACCCAAAGGCAGCGGGATGGGAGGAAGGCTGCTCCCGGGGCGCCTCTGCTCGCCCCCACGCTTCACCGGAGCGTGAGGTGGATACTTGCAATTAGGAGACGGTTAATCAACCGAAAGAATTAAAAAAAAAAATATATAACATATATTTAAAAAGATAGTTTTCCATCATCCTGCAAGTCGGCTGATCCCATTTCCCTGGCACCCCCAGAACCCTCGGAGGGAGGCCCCTTTGCCACACGCTCCTTCAGCACATCGGAGGTGGTTTGAAAGGCATTTAATTACACACAAGCGCCTTTTTCCCAGGGAAAAGATATCATTTCCGAAGCTAGTAGGGAAAGGTATAACAAGAACTAATAGCTGGAAATTGAGCACAGCCCATTTTTTAATTACAAGCCGATTAAACTTCTGAACAGACTACCAATCTGTAATTATGTAAGTGTATCATTACCAGGCACCCGATAACCAGGGACCTAATGAACTTTACAAACCATTAGGGAAGATGAGATGCTGTTCACTGGTACATGAGCTGCAACTAACAAACTGAGGATGCCAGCAACTACACAAATACAGAAGAACACCAAGTCTTTTCTCCTACAAAAAGCGGAATAATCTTTAAGAACCTGAGCAGGGGGAAGCAGCATCCCAAGGGTCAGAATCCAAACCCAATTGTTCCAGGGAACTCTATAAAACCTTATCAAACCGTGACCGCAAAACCACAAATGTACAAAACTTACTTAACTGCTTGGCTTAGTACCTGAAGGCAGGAAACCACGTCGACTCCAACATTCCCAATAAAAGCTCCAGTATGAACCCCTTACATCCGCTGTTTTCCAATAGCTTCTGTGCTGTGCAAGAAAAGAGATTTCAGAAGTAACCAAAGGAGTAAAGTAGTAAATCTGGAACAATTCACAGCAAAACTTCCTCAGCATTAAAATCATCACAGTGTTAAAGAGTCCAAGAAAAAGTTTGAAAATGTTTACAAGTTTAAATATTTTTAATGTATGTATATAGAGAGAGTTATATATATTTATAACATGGATAGATATAATAGTAAAGTGTTTCCAAATTATTACTTGTTTGTCTATTACTTATTGGCTGCTTTCAACAGGCTTCAGGGCTGGGTTGGTATTCTTCTCCTTTTCTTGAAATAAAGACGGGTCTTTAAGGCAAGATGAACCAGGTTCAGTATTAAAACATAAGAAATACAGGTTCAGGAAAGCTGGTATAAGCTCCTACTCGGAAGCAGGAGCAAAACATTCAAAGACCAATTGTTGCATTATGGTGGGGTTTAGTCCTACCCCACCCAGAAAGGATTTTATCTGCTTTTCTATCTCCTTGCCTTTGTCAAGGAACTTACGGCGGTTGGTTGAAGCCATCAGAGCCTTATCTGCAGGTAGAAAGAATTACCTGCGGTGGGAAAACTCCTTGTTGAGTCACCCTCTCTCTCCATGGCTGTTTGTGTCCTTTTGAGCTTGGTGTCCTCTGGAATCGGTCATTCCCGGGAGCAAAGGCAAGGAGTGAATGGAGGCACAAAAATACATTAACAAAAGCCCCACTGACAGAAACCCACTTGGAATAGTTATAATTCAGGAAGACAGTTCAAAACCTCGATAAGGCGAATGCATCCTTGCCTCCAGAAAGGAGCAATTAATCAATGAAAGTATGAAGTGTTTACTTAACTGTTCGGCTTACAAAGTTTGCAAATCTTAAGCTAAATATTTAACTACTTCAAGAACTACTGCAAGTTTATAGTGTTCTCACACCAACGTTTGAAACACCAGTTGAGTATATTTATCTTTTCCATGATGTATGATTATTTTTTGGCACAGTTCAGCCAGCACTATCAGCTTCAAGTTCTTTTACAGACTACTAAAGACCTATAATACGCTAGCCAATATAATTATTCTTTTTTTAAATAAATAGCACAGAAAAGGGAAATATATTTGTTGGTTGACAGTCAAAGCTTAAACACTGCAAAGGATATAAATTATATCCCAAGGTCTTATGTGAAAACCATTAATTAGCAGCTCACTTCCAAATAAATGGACTAGGATTGAGGATCTTCTGCTGTTATGTTTTTTGTTTCTTAAACGAGGTAAGGATGTGAATCTTAATCTGAGTATTAAAATATAATTTTTTATAACATGAATTTTATAGGTTTCACATGGGTGCACACACAACTGAAAATAAACATCTCACTTTCCAGAATGAGTGGGATAAGTCTTCGGGGGTTTAA
The DNA here is from genome assembly GCA_025774025.1 of Xenus cinereus. NCBI lineage: Eukaryota > Metazoa > Chordata > Aves > Charadriiformes > Scolopacidae > Xenus > Xenus cinereus. The sequence goes on along the minus strand of JAOXJK010000002.1, from coordinate 35,175,550 downwards.
TAACTTAGTTTACTGGCAAATATATTTGTTAATTACCCATCTTATCTGTGTAGAAGTGCCTTACACCTGGAAGGTGCTATAAACCCAGAAATTATTATTTCTCCCCCACCAGAATGTTTTCACACAGAACGCCTACCCAAGCCAGCAGACATTTATCGATACTCAGAGAGACCAAAAATGTGGTCGGAAAAATACTTCCACTTGAGAGAATTACCAGTAAAGATAAAATACAAGAGTACACCTGGCAGGAGAGAAAGGGGTTAACGTTATAGTCTAGGGCTAGAAGGATCCTGGCCAGAAAAAAGGATGGGAGAAGTTTGAGATGGCCAGAATGCCTTTATTCTGAGAGAACTCAAATAGCTTGGAGTCTGCAGAAAGCTTTTCTAGGTTTATTATGACTGTGTTATCATTTTCCTTCATTCATTAATGGCTTTCATCCAGATTTTCTAGGGGGGGGGAAAAGTATGCTGTCCTGCACATTTTTGGCCAGGGTGCGACACCCCTACCTGCACCCCCCAAAAACCCCAGCACTTCTCTACTTTATAGGACTTCTCTATTTTGTTAAACAAAGATTTATTTAAAAAAAAAAAAAAACACTTTAAAAAAAAACATACACTGGATTCATTGCTACATACAGCAAAAATGCCATTACTTTGAAAGAGAATGGCTGCAAACCAGGGAATTTAAAACTACATGTTCTTTTCCAGATGTGAATCCAGCCCTGGTGCTGGACAAGCACAGCTGTTGGCCTAACTTACAAAATAAAATGAGCAAACGGGGTGTCTCTTCCAAAGCCTCACACGAAACCGAGCAACCTGCCCCAAAAAACAATTGCTAATCTCAACAAATTAAATACGTATTTGCGTACACGCGGTTTTGCCTTCATGTCAGGGGGCAATCCGAGAACTTGCAGGACTACGCTACAGGCAGAGACTGTAAAACACACGTTGAAACTTCTTAATTAACTTAATCTCAATTTACAGAAAGCAAACGCACGTGGAAACCCGCAGTCGAGACCCACCTATTGAGGAGAACCCTGGCTTGGGTGTCCCCATGGGCTCGGTGATCATTAGGGGACTGGGGGCAGGAGGAATGCGGTGCAACAGAGTGGTTGAAATTCTTGAGGGAGGTGTTCACTCTGCAGATTGATACGCAGAACGACAGTCGTTTTAAATGCAAAGCCCTAATTACAGTGTCAAAGGTACCACTTTGAAGACACTCAACTGCTACCTGACCATTCCATAGCGCCTGCACAAACGAGAACCAGTTTCTTTTTCTCTGAGAGGCTGCACAGCAAATCTCAAGCGAAAAGGAGATGTGGGACGTGATTCAGGTCCAGAGCAGGACTCACACCCAGCTCCTCCAGGAAGCCACCTTCCTTACCTTCAAGATCACTCCCCGATCTGAAAGGTCCCTTCCAACCGAGACAATTCTATCATTACTCCAGTGGAAGATCTCAGAAGTATTTCAGGAGCTTACTGGTTTAGGGCATCAAATAGTCATATAGGTTGTGCTCCACAATACAGATGAATATTAAGATATCAAACAAAACTGCTAAAAGGTCAAAATGCACATAGCGCAGAGGGCTTTATTTTTTAATTTAAGTTTTAGATTAAAAATGCCCTGTTCAGGTTTCCTCCTCTTTAATTTCTCCCCTCTCTTCCACCTCAAATTAATACAGAATCTTTATAAGAACAGCAGTATTTCTGTCCCACGCCTTCAGAACACACCTTTTTGGTGGGCTCACTCATTTCTCCACCCATTATAATGTAGGCTTCCTATAAAGCCTAAAAATTAGCGTTTGAATATCAACATTTTCTACTAATCCAGCCATTTTGTCCCTGCCCATGGCAGGGGGGAGGAACTTGATGATCTTTAAGGTCCCTTCCAACCCAAACCATTCTGTGATTCTACAATTTTTGTGACAGGAGACACTCTGTGAGGCCATATGCACTTTTAACTCGTCTCCGCATAGGATTTTGACTTCTGAACCTATACGGGCAATTGCAAAACTTCAAAGTCAAAAGGTGAAATTATTAAAATGGCAGCTCAGTAAAAAATGAAGTTTCAGACTGGTTGGGTCCCCTCCTTCAGCCTGTAGCCCCGATTATTCCACTCTGCCTCCAGACTCCTCTCTTTGTGCCGCGTTACTTTGCCTACCAAAAGCAGCAGCGGTGCGTCCTGTCCTGTCCAGTCGGTGAAGAGGTTGTGGTCGGACGAGACATTTTAAAAAGTTCCTTCTGACCAGCTGCATCATTCTGGAGAACCAGTTTCCCAGCTGCTTTCCAGGGTTTTTTAACTCCAACAACTGAAATTCAACTAGGTCAGCTCAAGACCTGTTAATAGAGAACGTTACTGCCTTACCCTCCAGACATACACGTCTTTCAAGCAACAGTCAATGTTTTGAGCGTGAACATTTCGTACAATCATCGAGCACATATTTGCTTTCCATTCAAAACAAACTGCTCTTACCAGGCTGAATACCTAGCCATTAGCAATAGGTCTCTCTTGTGCTGGTTTATCACAGGAAAGAGTTTATCAGTTCTTTATCATTGATATATTTCATTAGGGCTGTGGTTTGAGTTTTGCCAGTTTGCAGTATAAAAAACGGATTCCCCAAAGTGTCATTTCTTCAATTTCTTCTTTTTCAACTCTTTTTTGACTACACTGATTGCCTGTAACTGCTTTCCACAGCCAGTAGCGTCACAAGAAGCCTCACATTTTCATTATTCACTGGACAAGTTAACAGATTATTCACTTTTTTTTCCCCCCCTACAACATCACAGCTTCCTCAGAAGTAAACTGGTATCATAAACAAGAACATTTTGTTTCGTCATCAACTGATTTGCCGCCAGAGCTATTCAGAGCTTACAAGAAGCAGGAGTTCTAAAAAAAAAAAACTACCAAACAACTTTGAATAGCCCAGTGACTTCACAACTGGAGTTTCAAAACTAATTTTTAAGATTCATAAACACACTTAAAGAGTAAATGCCTGACCCTGATCACTTTTAAAGCTAGAGCGTGACCTCTAGGTGGTGCTGAGATCCTGTTATTCCATGAGGGTAAGGCAAAAGCCAGTTTATTTAATTATATTCTGGACCATTGCCCTTCAGCAGTTACCTTCAGGCACGTGGGCTGCAGGTTTAGCACTTAAATTTCTGCAAATTCCTTATTGCAATATGGTGGGTTTAAATCTATAACCGTAAAATTCAATTCCCTCTTCAGTAAAGGGGCAGCAGCAAGTACATGGCAAACGAAAACCCGCAAGACGGCACACAGTAAAGACACTGCATGGAAGTCATTTCAGGGACCACAGTTCAGGTCTCAAGGGGCTGTAAAAAATAATTTAAGATTTTTATGAAAATAATTAGAGGGTAAGAAAGTTGAAAGCCAAACAGCAGAGATGGATGTGATAAAATAGATGAATTAAAAATGGTATTTTCAGCTTTTATAAGTCAGTTTGAGTTGGAGCTAGCAATTGTTTTTTATTCTGACATTTATTACTAGGAAGAATAAACTGTATTGCTGTACTGGGATTAGAATCATGGAATGGTTTGGGTGGGAACGGACCTTTAAAGGTCATCTAATCCACCCCCCTGCCACGAGCAGGGACATCTTCAACTAGATGAGGTTTCTCAAAGCCCTGTCCAACCTGACCTTGAATCTTTCCAAGGGTGGGGCATCGACCATCTCTCTGGGCAACCTGGGCCAGTGTCTCTCCACTCTCAGCATAAAAAATTTCTTCCTTATATCTAGTCTGAAACTACCACCCTTTAGTTTGAAGCCATTACCCCTTGTCCTATTGCTCAAACGCCTGCCCCCATCTTTCTTACAAGTCCCCTTGAGGTGTTCGAAGGGGCTCCAAGGTCTCCCCGGAGCCTTCTCTTCTCCAGGCTCAACACCCTCAACTCTCTCAGCCTGTTCCTCACAGCGGAGGGGCTCCAGCCCTCAGAGCGTCTTTGTGGATTCCTCTGGACCTGTTCCAACAGGTCCATGTCCTTCCTGTGCTGAACTTGGTGTACCAACGACCTCACTGAAACATCAACTCCATACCACCACAATCAAGCTGCTTTTGGAACTTAGTGTTGTCGTGATAAACCTGAAAACGTCTAGTTTAAATAGAGATGGGCTAACCAAAGGTACTATTACCTACCTCATACCAACTCTGGCCTGTGGTGCAACTGGTTAAAACAGAAGCTTCAAGACACTCAGTGACTCCTGGAGAAGTCGGATGTTATGGAGTAAAATGCTGGGGGCAGCAGCAGGCACAGCTTGATGCCAGCGTAACTGCAGCTGTGTACATACCTGGAACAAGTCACAGCCAGAAGACGTCACAGTCAAGCTGGAATTTTGGTAACTATATAAAATATCTCATTCAATTACCGTTCTTTATCTGGAGCTCGCATACTGTTGAGACAGATTAACCGCGCCACTTTATGACGGGAAAAATGGAGTTGAGAAATGCAGTCGCTCAAGCGTGACCATACTCTGCTGTACGGACAGCGAGGAGCTTCCAGATGCCAATACAGGTGCCGTTATTCCAGGAAAGCTTTTCTGAGAGAGAAACTTTGTTATGCAATAATATAATGCCAGAAAAAGGCATGTCACATTTTTTTTGTGGGGGTCTGTTTCTTTTTTTCCCCCCCTTTCAGACAGTGCTTGAGTGTTCCCAAATGACTAACTTCACATTACAATGCATCATCTCCTCCCTTCCATTGATTAAAAGGAAAACTGATAAACTTCCTTTGCATAACATGTAAGAATTCCACAAAAGAAATTGAGAACAGGAAAACCAGCTCATTCTGCTCGATTTCTTTCTTAGGCTACACAACCTGACCAGATTTGAAGAATTAAAAAGACATTCTAGCTGGGTTAGAGATAATCTGACCTCTTATGTGCTAAAATGGAATGCATTTTTCTGATAAATATTTAACATGGTGCAAGGAAACTCAGTCAGAGGTTATTTTAAGTTACCCAAACTGATTTATTGACAATTTAAATGTGACATATTTACAGCACTGTTTCTAAAATAATTTAACAATTTTCATAGATTTATAAAAGTACTGATAAATAGGAGACCCTGACAATTACCAACCACAAATATTTCCCTATGCTACTGAACTACAACAGTAGTTCTTTTCTTTTTTCTTTCTTTTTTTTTTTTCCCCTCTTTTTGTAAGTCCCATAACGGAGCTGCTTTACCTCCACCCATCGTGTAAAATTGCCAATACCAAAATATAGCAAAATGACCATGCAGTGTGAAAGCTGTACCAGAGAAGTGATTTCAGATATTAGACTACAGTAAAAATATTTCAATGCAAAGTGTCTTCCACACAGAATGTACTTGTGAAAAAATAAGCTTTTAAAGAGCTATTGTTTTATATCTTTATAGAAGTTAAAACCTAACAATACTAGTTCAGACATTTACAGTAACTTCCAATTCTGTGCTAGTTTCACATATATCTAAAGAGTCAAACAAAACCAGTAATTTACAAACACCACTGCCTCAAGACAGTGATTAGTTAGCTTATGGATAAAGAAGAAAAAAAAAAGGTGCTGATATAATTTAAGGTTTTGAAATCAGACTATATTTCATTCTTATATGACACCAATTATTCTATCTGTGGATCAACAAATTATTGTGGTAAAGCCATCCATATCTCTCAAGCAGGAAGTCCGTTTGGAAGTTGGAGAGAAGATGGACTCATATGATATGTATCTTAGGTTCCAGTAGACAAAAAAAAAAATAGCACAAAGGTGGACAATCTGAATCACAATAAGCAGCAGCATGAGATATTTGTGGGGTTTTGATTAAAGCAAACATTTTTCAAAAATGATGAAAAGTAGACACTCAATCTAATCCAATACTTGAAATGTAAAGGTTCTTTTCATTTGCATCACTGAAGCCCCGTAACACAGTGTACACAAACAACAAATACTCATTTTTTTTAAAGAAACCCATATATTGCACAGCTAGTAGGTGCAATACCAGAACACTGGTATCCCTAGCACAAGTTTTCTGTTTTAAATAGCTGTTTCCAACCATGCCATTCAGAGCAACTCCAAGCCAACATTCAAAACCCTTAAGAACCGTCTGTGTACATAACGAATCCAAGTGTTTCAACAATGTGAGAAAAAACACAGGCACTTAAGATCCTTAGTGCACCAAAAGTTATAGGCCACAATTGCATGACTACGAACAGTTCAGTACCAATAATGACAAAACTAAACAAGGTCTTCCACTGATCAATATAGAAACAAGAACTGTTCACAAAGCACTGATAAGAAAACCATTCTCAAAACAGTCATCAAACGATACGTTTAGACATTTACGAAAAATAATTGCTGCAAAGCCTAATGTAACACAATATAAACCCGACTTAGTTCAAAAGATCTAAAGTGTCCAAATTCCAAAGTCCAATTTCTCTCCTCCCCCCTCCAAAACACCATTCGTTACATGCATTCCATTAAAATCCAAATGTGCAAAAAGTTAAAACCCACCTTTAGGAGTGCATTAAAAATAGGCTGACTATTCAAAATATTATTTTAGTGGAAGTTTTACAGCACCATAATTAGAATTCCAAGGGAGTTCAGAATTCTTGTTCTGATAACAAATCACTTGACACTGTTGATACTAGAGAACAGAAAAAACATTTTGTGCATTTCCTGGTATCTGAAAATCATGGAGAGAACCAATTCTCATCCATGCCCAAAATCTTACTGTAGTTCAAAATGAAACTAAAGAATCACATTTGTTGGCAATAAGTTCTCCACAATAGAGCATTAGTTGTAAATTTAGTAAATTGGCCAGATTAGGAACGAGAAACTGCTGGTACCTTGCTTAGTTGCAGAAGTACTTTTTTGCTTTTGTCTTTTGGGGATTTTATTGTTTTTCTCCTAAATCGTGCAGTTTGGCCCCTCCCTAGTAAGGGATTTACTATCAGGCTTTGAGAAAATGCATAAGGTCCATTTCTGACCTTCAGCTGAAAGGCAATATATAAACACATTATATATACACATGTGTGCCCAGAAACACACACATACATATATATAAAAATCAGTGTTCCGGTTTTTTTGTTCTCCTTTCCTATAATTTTCTTTGGTTAAAAGTCCGAGCAAGGAAATTAGAGGACCGAACAAATGGATCATTCTCCAAACGCTTCCATCACTACACATCACTAACTGGAAGGCTTGCATCATCCAGATCCACAAGGCCAGGATCCTGTTCCTGAGTGCCATTTTTACTTTGGGGTTCCCAGAGGCCCTGTTCAGTCACTTTGGAAGCTGATTCTCTTGGAGCGACAACCTGGATCTTGTAGCTCCCTGACTTGGCCTTGGTAAAAGATTCGTGAAATCCTCGCTTCTCCAAGGCAGGGTATTTGGCGTGAGGGTTTGGGACCAGAGGGCTGCCGTGAGCGGCTGCGGAATGTGAGGTGGCTGGGGCTGGGATGGCAGAACGGAGAGCATGGTTGAGTTCGGCAGAAGACTCGGTATGCTCCTGGAAAAGAAGAGCACGTGTCAGATGGAGTCATTGACATCACGTTGGAAAGATGCATTTCAAGATTTCGGTCTCAGAAAAAAAATTAAAATAAATCAAGACAGAAAATACACAAAGCGAAGCATCAGCCACAGCAGCAGGAGGCAGGTGCTTTCTCAAGGCAGTGTATTATTAAATGTGAGCTTACAGCAGGGTGTGACAGCAACATCAGTTTCTTCATTTGAGGAAATTAAATTTCTTAAATCAAGCTCAGCAGCTCTTTAGTCTTTTATAATACAGTCCAGCAAATTGAAGCTTCTCATTGTACTGAGATGTTAAGTAACCTTTTGAAGATATAAACGCCACTGAAAGCAACATCTTTCCAAGCGAAAAATGTATTTGAACATATTCATATATATTGGCAATCTTATCCTAGATCCTGAAGTAAAGAACATTTTACTACTCCCTCTTCTTTGGGGACCAATCTCCCCAATAACAAATTGGGGAAATTGGTTCCAGGGACCAAACAACAACAGTAACTATTTTATACTATCAAGACTCTACAATAATTCCCAAAGTTAATGAACCTAGAAAGGAACTGATCTTTAAGATATTCCTTCTAATTGTCAAGTTATTTTCTTGAGTTTATTACTGCTGTTATTCTGTTGACCTTTACATAATGTCTATCAGATTCATACAGTGAAATAAATGGTCCACCATTTACTTACTGATAGAAATAAATTCCCAGGCTAGCTAGGAATGGTTTAGATGTTTAAAGCACAGGCACAAAATGCCATTTTAGATGCCCTAGGATATCAGGATGTGCCTGGCCTACAGCTGTATCTCCAGACCAAAAAGTTCCTCAGGTTCTGCATCGTATCTATGAGTCCTGTGAGGATGTCTCAAATACCCAGGGATATCTAAACCAGCGCTGGATACAGCACGAAATGATACGATCCAAATGATGCGCGATGGTGCAGGGAATGCTTCCCCCCCCCGCATTAGGAGCTGCGGCTGCTGCCACTTCTGCCACCACCGGTGTTAGTACACGGACTAAGGAAATCGGCCAACCCATGTGTGCACACAAATCAAGTCACTTCTCAAGCGTATTTGTTAGCAAAAAAAAAAATAAATCATCAGATGTGTGTCCAAGATGCAAATATACATCCTAAATGAAATACTTATTGCTTTCACAGGAGTTTTCCAAGTGTCTTTTAGAATGCTATGACATGAATTCCTGAATTTAATCATAATGGATTCTGCCAAATCCTACACTACTTTTTGTAAATTAACTAAATATTATTGGGTGAAGGAGCCGTGCAACTTCTTTTGGACTTCAGTTTTGTGTTCAATTTCAGTTAAGTATTTCACATTATTTACATTGCCTTATTTCATACCTGAGTATTCTCCACTTTAAGAAAAACATTTACCATAGGAGAACATAGGATTTAGTGATTTACCTACTATTCTTCTTATTATTACCGATTTTATTTCAACAAATAGGACAAAAGTAAGGGATATTAGTACAAGATTTCTAAAATAAACTTCTTGCTAAATTGAACTGAAGGACACTCAGATTTTACTACCCATCCTGGCTGTAATTTCAGGGAAGGGACTACGCTGCTGTATTCTTCCTAAGGTGTACTGCTTTGAACAGTGTACTGATTATACAGCGTAATACTTCTACATTTGAACTAATAATTTCATGCAGAGACTTATAAGCCATGCAAATCAGGCTACAATATTATCCTTCCAATTACTAGAGTTATAACGTGCATTTTTTTGTGTGCACGCATCTGTATTAGTTTGTGGGTAGCTTAAATTTAATTTTGCTTTTGCGCAGTTTCAAAAAAATGTAAAGTAAAATGGAAATATGAACTCTCATGCAAATTAGTTTTAATACTTTCCTATTAAAATGACATCACATAACTTACGTTTAAATATATAGTACGCTTTGAAGTATAAATACATGTTTTTGCCATTTTTAATTTCCAATTATTTTTAAAAGAAAAAAAGCGCAAACCTGTAAGTGAATGATATAATTTATGAGTTAGTTTTCAGTAATGGTAGTGACAACAGGTAGCATTATTTTTAGGTTTTTTTTATAGTGCAAATTAGTCTCTAGTCCTAGCCCTCTGTTAAGAAGGCAAGTTTACATGAGAGCCCACATACGTGCTGCATTCACCAGTTCTTGATGTATACCTCTGTATACAAGGATTCGACAGCCTTCTGGCCTGCCGCATCTGGAACACAGTGCAAAGCTAAGATTAGAGTAACCTATACTTGGGGAAAGAAAAGAAAAGAGGGGAAAAAAAGAAAGAAGTGATGCAGACAGTAATAGCTAGATCGCTCGGTTAGCCCCACACCAAAAAGGCATACACAAAGAAAAGTCATCTGCATATTTTCATTCCCCCCAAAATTAAATTTATGATGAGAAGTTGTATTTAAAAGCAGGAAGCAGCTCCCAGCTGCAAAAAAGTAACGGAGAGTTTAGACTGAGTTAACAGTAACACAGTATCAATGCAAATTGCAGTGAAAGCCCAGATTTAAATTATTAGGTTTCAGATTATGGGGGTAATGATATATTCAGCATATCTCAAAACGTCCCATAGCCAGAAAGTGAAAACCATAGCTTGCAACATCTGAACTGTGAAGTATTCCATTTGTTAAATCTGGACATACTTGGAGACACTGTGACACTACAGTAACCTTCGCTATTCACAAGTTCACGTCCTTTGTTCTGAACAGCTACTACAGCTTAAACACAAGTATGTATGAAATGTTGGCATCCACATGGCTTCACAAATATTCAGATTTGTCACATTGCCTCAGTTCAGTGATGCTGGATGGTGTTCACACTACGTTTCCAACAGCAAAAACTAATTCATGCGAGCAGAGATCTCAGAGAAGTTACTTTAAATTTGAATCTATCTCTGTGTATACAATAAACTATCAACAACAGAAAAAGACAATTTAGTAGCGAGACTTGTTAAAAACAAATTAGGATATTGTCATTTGATTGCAAAATTCAGCAATTAGAAACACCTCGCAGGAATTAGAAAGTTTCAATTTTACTTCCAAGCTAGTAGCAGCACAGTGACAAAGACCATACTGAACTCAGAAGAGTTTTTTCTAGGTTAGCACCTGCATTACCTACATATTCAAGACAATACAATGCACATAAAGTTACATACATGTAAGACTAAGATAAGCGCTCTATTAAAAATGCAAAATATTTTATGCCAGTCTGTAAGAAAGTTCATGCAAAGGTGCCACGTTACTACAGGACAGGACAGAGGACAGGGCAAAGGGAAAAACAACTAGAACTTCATGTGCACAAATGAACATCAACTCATCACGTTTTCTCTGAGGTTCAGAATAACATACGGAAGCTGCTGATCTTCCAGGTCCCCTCTGTGCTACAATGGCCCCAGAAATTGCTTTTATCCAACTGTGCATGTCTTCTGGACTGTCCGCCTGGATCAAACAATATGCATTATATTTAACATAATCGGCTCTCGACTCTCCCAGTATCCTGAGCATCTGCATTAAAGTGACAGCCTTACCCAACTTCAGTACTCTTATTTAAAGCCACAGGGATTTCTGTTTCTTAACCCAGACATTTCTTAAAATCTTACCTTGAATTTACTATTTTATATATATAATGATATAAATTAATAAGCAAGAATTAAGTATTTTGATACTGTTTACATATTGTAGACTCAAATGTTTACTTTCAGCCAACAAAAAAAATTAAAGCCCCTACAGCAATTCTTACAGCAGATCTGCTGACCCCTCTCAGCAGACTCTGGTCAAAGACATAACTTCTGTACTTTTCAGTCACTGTTGCACTTTACTTCTATGAGGTATTTACTGAAGAGTTAAAGTAAAATAAAAATCAATCTCTGTTAGGGGTCAGCTCTACGTTTATGTACAACAACAATTGAACTCAAAAATTATTTCCAGAGCTATGAGCACCACATTCCCACAAAGCTCGGAAAAGCAAGTCTTTGTGACTTGCATTATATACAAACGTTTAAAAGGTAACATGCTAAGGATACAAGTGTATAGAGTGCATATGGATACATCTTACCAAATAGGTACTGAAATCTAAATATTGCTGTGCTTTAGTAGATATTTTAATGTGGCAACTAACTTGAATCTGAGAACTCAATTGTTATACATAAAAATTCAGTACTTCAAAATAAAAATTTTGAATATTGAGTTGATCCTACAAAATTTGAAGACCCAAATGCCAACAAAATCACATTGTTATTTATCGTGTATTGCTTTCATACACTACCAACAAAGCAGCTGCTGTTATGTGGAATATTTCTTATATGCATCTTTCTGAAATACAATGAAGGTCACATTCCCTCTGAAAATCATGGCCTAATTAGATACAACTTAAAAAGCAAAACAGCAAGTGCTTCTTTGCTTTGACTGTGGCAGTCTCCTGGTTTTGCCCAAAGTTGAAAAAAGGAAATTACCTGTACATAAAAGGTTCGAGAAGTTGTTACAATTTCAAAGAGATTGTCTCTCATCATTATATCACTGTAAATGAAACAACACACAAATACTTCAACAGCAAGAACAACTTTCTATTTTAAAAGGACTCTAAGATGTGCAGAGAACCAGAGCATTCGTTGTCTGAAGACCTTTGAATTTCTTTACCATTCTACTGTTGGTTTTTTTGGTAAATACCAAGTAGAAAAAGAAAATCATCTTCTCCTACTCATTTTAGTCCTAAGACTCTTAATCATTGGCATGTGTGCTACTATATATATTTTTAATTGGAACATTTAAAACTGTATCATGTTACGTTTAAAAATATTTATTGTTCTGTCAAATTTCTGTAAAATTTCACACTTATATTTTGTTATGTCTTTGCAAAGTATTAGTCCTAAGCAACAGCCTGCTAAAAAAACCAACCTGCTACAACTGCAATTAATTCTTTAGTATATTGCCATTTGGTGGGAGGGAAACAGCAGGAGGAAGAGCGTTCTCATCTAAATTCAGACATTTAACATAAGGTAATGTCCTCTAAAGGTGTAGAGATTATGTAAACAGAATACAGACTCCTAAAATTGCTGTCTCAAATCAGACAGCATCCACGCATCCCTAACTTGTGACTGTATGATACTCCTTTGTTCCACCCTTGTCAAACGCATTTACGTTCTACTGAATGGTACAAGTTTGAAACACAAACTAATGCAGAACCCTCAGAACCAGTTTTATGCACAAAACTACTTGCTGTCCTAAGTAAAGAGTATCACACATGCATACATCAACCAAAGTTATTAAGGAGTTCTCCACTGTTTCCAATGAATAGTCCAGCCAGGAAAAAGCAGTGTACTACATCCCATGTAAATACATCCGTCCTTCTCACCTTTGCTTGCATTCCTGAACTTTATGGACCTCCTTAAGTGGTATAACCCTGAGAGGTTCCTTTTCCTGAAAAAACGAAAGACAAAAATATCTCAGTAGAGCATATCTAACAACTAGAATATAGTCAAAAAGCAGAGGTCAGGACAGTTGACGGCAGCAGACTTATGTAAATGAGACTTTCAAGGCAGCTTTCTAGTATACTTCCTCAATTCTTCATTGAGTTAGAATTTACTTGCGAGCAATCTGCAGTCAGATTTTATTTTAAAATGAGAACAGAGGGTTTATTATAGGCAATGTGTCAGAATTGTGTTTTTCTGACAGTTTAACAGAGACAACAATGCAAGATCAAACTCCTGCTACTGTTGTATTCCCTCATGAAAGGAAAAGCAAAAGTTCTCTTCAGGAACAGCCTGAACTTTGGCTGTTTTACGTTTTGCATCTTACAGTTGGCCTGTAAACTCAATTTTCCTTGATTTATAACACTCTACAACTCAGAATTTATTCTTCATGTACAGACGTTCTCATGTTTAGTAAGTGTGGGATTCCTTTCTGGGGATACCAGACCCTCTCCAGTACCAGCCTCTTCATGTTCAAATGAAACCTGAAGGTACTTAACATTTGGGTCAAAACTGGTCAAAAGATTCAAGAGTGATGGGTGGAGAAGAGAGATCGTGAAATCGAATCAAACTCTGAGCGTTGCTTCTGAAAAGCAGAGATCTTTGCCCGTCTTGGCTGCCCTGGTGAAACAAGCGTGTGGGAAATCCCATCATTTGTAAGAGAAGACACCCTACAATCCTAACTTTAAACGAAGAATTGCAGGATTACAGTTTTGCCTTTCCACATAATGATCAGCTGTTTCAAGAATACAATTAATTATAAGCGAATACAAAAATCAAGGTGATGGTAAAAGATATCCTATTACTGTTCCTCAGTGCCCTACAGATGGGGTCCCAAACAGAAGACCGAAGTCTGACTTAACAGCCGCCCTATTAATTTTTGTTATTTCCAATCAAGAAAAGTTATTACAGGACATAGCTAAGAGTTACAGAATCAGCACAGCAGCCTTTTCAAATACGATACATTTCTTCAGATTTTCTTGCAACTATCTCTGGAGAATAACACACATTCGGAAACTTACCAGTTCAGACTTGAAATATCCTATTGTGTTTTCATCTAACTGAAAGTATCTTCTCTTCCAGTTCTTCATCTGTTAAAGGAAAATAAATATTTATATATTTTATACATAAAACAAAAATACACTTACATATTATATATTACTAATATTAATATACATCTTTATAATTCCAGTCTATATTTATATGATATGGTATAATTCCTATTTATTTTAAAATATTCATCTATAATATTTATATATTACATATATTTATGTCAGTTGTACATATATGTAGTGCCCCCAAAATAATTCAGCAGGACTCTGCCCAATTAAATATTTTATAAACTGCAAAAATTAAAAATTCTGGAAGCAACTACTTTCTATTATACTAATTTTTTTCAACAATCTCCACTGAAACTGTAGCAACTCAGCAGCACAACACCCCATAAGAAATGTTAAAAGACAGCACATTAAAGCTTTCTAGTTTATTTTTAACTAAAAAAAGGCATGTTACAAAAAGAATCTTCATAATCCAAGATAAAATAAGTCTGAGGATTTATGAAGCATACATATATCTTGCTTAATCTCAACTATCTGTTCCTCTTTTAGCAAGGCATGGCATGATTAGTTCCACTTGTGTTAATCAGTCTGACAAACTGTACGATTCTTCCTCTGAACTGAAAAATGAGCTTTAAATCACATTTTAGTGATTTAAAAAGCATGTAGGCATTGAACTTCTGCCTTAATTTAGGTGAAAATCCCTGTGTCCACAACTTTTCCTCTCCAAAACATCTCCAACAACATAACATTGAAGAAGGTAATAAAAAGTAGTAACACATACATAAATTACATGTGATTGGAGGGTAGGTTTTATCTTTAGCACTACTGACAATATTAAGAACGGCTAAAGTTATTGGTAATTATGTCTTTTTTTTAATCATCTACTTGGCAAGTAGAACTATCACCTCAGGACTGTTGTTCTCGATTAAACACACTGATCTCAAATACTTACCACTGCTCCTTGTTTTACACAGTAGCCAGCTTTGATAATAGCATTATCTGGGGGATGCTTAGCGCTAAAATATGGAAGGTGACTTTGTGACCGTTTCAAATAATTCCTATCACCCCCTTCACTGCACTCACTGATTTCTTCTTTCTAGAAAAAAGCAGGAAAGTTCAGAACGTTCATTTTCTTCTAAAGATGAAAGAATAACTGTATCTATTATAATAGGAAATAATTGCATCATCCCATGCTCACAAATCCCATTTCCAATTCCTTTGAAAGGAAAAAAACATTTCAACTGATTTCTAGAGACAACGAATGAGACTCTCCAAGGGTTCTGGTTGAGTACTTGCAAGCTCCATTTAGAAACTACACTAGGAAAGTGCTGAATATTCTCAAACAATATTGACAGACACTCAATGAAGAATGTTACTGACCTATAACCAAGATATATGTATGTATTTAGTGCAAACTCATAACATGACTTTATTGGCAAGATACTAGAGGTGGCTACAGCAAAGAAAAAGCTCTTTCATAGGACACATCAGAATTCATCAACTTTTTTAATGCAGTATTTTTTTAAATGGGTATACACATCATTTACATGCTATTAATCCTATCTGTGACTATTTTCAGCTCAGGGAACTTCCATAAACAGATACAGGCCTACGGTCTACATCTTCAACACTGCATAGATTCTTCTTCCATGAGTTTGTGCAGTCTCTCAGACTCAGAAAAGTTTCTTGCATCCATGCCATCTTTTGGCGAGGAGTACCTTGTATTTTATTACTCGTTGAAAGAAGAGCTCCCTCCCTTTGTTTCAGCTGGTTACACCATTAGCTTTGTTTGAAAGCCAGTAGCTTTCAGAGTGAAAAAGAAAGTTTACACCATCCATTTCTGCCAACTGTGATTTTGTAGAGCTCTTACATCGTCCTTTAGTTCTTTCTTTTGCACATGGAACAGTACCAGCCTACTCAGTTGTTCCTCACATGGAGATCATTCCACCAATCATCCTTGGTGGACCAACCATCCTTGAAATCTTTCTCTGAACCTTTCCATTTCTAGTTTTTAAGATGAGGAAAAAAGTGGTCAAAGACAGGAGTTATACAGCAACAAAGATATTTTCTGTTTTGCTCCTTATTCTTTTTCTAGTAATGCCCAATATTTGTGGGTTTTTCCTCCACTGTTACTGAATGCTGAGATGATGTTTTCGTAGTGTGACTGTAACTCTTACCTCTCGCTCAAGTGGAAATGGTTATTTCACAATCCAGTATCTTCTATTGAAAATCAGATTGTTTTTCCCCAGAATCCCTTACATCACATTTATTTCCACTGAATTTCACTTGCTTATTGTTCACACACACCACTTCATAAGACCCTTCTGCTGTAGTTTAATCTGCTGTCATGCCCACTACCTCTAAAAACACAGTGCACATATTAATCAGCTGACTTAATCACCTCCTTTTTTACCCACTTTTCCTGACTTTGAACAATGCCAAAGTTCCGTTTTTTTAATACCAACAACTAATTTAAAATACAAAAATATGTTTTCAGCATACTAACTGGTATCTGTGATTAAAAATCAATACTCAAATAATTCCTTATAGTCTTGTATAATTCTCTATAAACTTACATAAAGGGAATAAAATTCTCAAAACAAAAAACCCAGTCAGTATAAAAAAAAGGTGCACATCAAAGTATAAGACCTCTGAGCAAGGTGACAAGCTGATAGCTATAGTGTGATATATAACTTATTCTCACCAGTAAAACAACAAAACTTCCTCTATCAGACAATTCCACGCTTGTTTTAAGGGTATTACCTGGGTAGGTGTGATGATAGGAACACCGCCAACAATTTCTGTCCTGTAAGACACTTGCTTCTTCCCACCTGGGCTTTCAGCTTGACGATTTGCATTATCCATTTGACACAGAGGATCAGACTGCTTTGGTACCTAAAGGTGGAATACAATAATTAACACGAAAAGTTTTATGAGTACCTAAAGAAAGCCCTATTCAAGCATTTTTAATTTGTCTTCAGCAGGATTTAACAAATGTTCTCCAATTGTAAGAGGCTAGAAATAGCTTACACGAAAATTTGTTGCAACGGCTACGCTTCAGTTCTCAGAAGAAAACTAGGCCGATAAAGATATTTCACCGGTTGTCTTTAAATCTAAAAATCATTTCCCAGCTCTGCTGCAAGTGCTATATTTGATCTTGAAGAAGCACTGCTAGCTTGCAGAAGAACTGTTTTTTTATTTTTCACTTGCTTTCAGTTTTAGCAACAAACGCTTTAGACTGGAGACGCCCCAGTGCCTGTAGAGCCAGCACAGGAAGGCCACAAACACAGGGCTACTGTATTGTGGCTTTTGTCAACCAGGGTGCCTGAGCAGTATGACATCTGCACTCACATTCCGATACTCATGATGTAGGCTTTGTGTACTGCCTCCTACACATAATAGCTAAATTCTGTCCAAAGTTACTCCAACTACCTATTTCTAATTATCATTAACTAGGTTGGATGAGGCTTTGAGCAACCTGGTCTAGTGGGAGGTGTCCCTCCTCCTGGCAGGGGGGTTGGAACTCAATGATCTTTAATATCATTTCCAACCCAAACCATTTTATGATTCTACGATTAGCTAGTTCTCTCAAATGTGGAACTAAAGCAATCAAAACACCACAGGAATTTAATTTCCCAATATGTATTTTGATCTGAAATGTTTACTCACATTTCTGAGTTTGTGCAAGAAGCAAACATCCGTAACCTAAGAAATGTACTAATTGGCTACCTAAGACATTTTCATTTATCCTTTCACCCCTAATATTAATATAATAAATTTGAAGTGACTTCAACAAAGAGATCAAGAGTCTCACACCAAAATATCCAAGCCAGCAATCTACTGGATATTTACATAGGACATCCGAATTCCTTCAGAAAGAAGGGACACACAAACTGTCTTTACACACTGAATTACCACGCAAGACTGTAGCACATTCACACATTTTGAATGTGGCACATTCAAAACTTGAAATTGAATCTTGATCTAGACAAAAACAAAGCTACTTCATACTCTGCTGTGATTCTAGTTCCTATGCCCAGGACTGCTTATTTCACAAAAAAAGCCAACAACAGTCTACAAAGAAGTACAAACAGTCCCGAGAGCACAAAAGTCAGCCTGGGACAGCTTCCTCCCGGCCAAGTGAAGGTGGCACTTGGCAACTTGCTCAGCTGTGGCCTCAGGCTCATTCTCTCACCTCCCTGGTCCCCTCAGCCCCGCACGATGCCCAGCTTTGCCAGCGGAGGTAAAAGGGGACTCTGTTCACAGCCAAGTTTGAGGTTGAAGGACAAGACATTCTCCTGGTGCACACAGAATCATAAAACGGTCTAGGCTGGAAGGGACCTTTCAGATCATCTAGTCCAACCATCGACCTCACACTAACAAAAACCACCACTAAACCATGTCCCTCAGCACCACATCTGCCCGGCTCTTAAATACCTCCAGGGATGGTGACTTCACCTCTTCCCTGGGCAGCCTGTTCCAATGCTTGACAACCCTTTCAGTGAAGAAGTTTTTCCTAATATTCATCCTAAACCTCCCCTGGTGCAACTTGAGGCCGTTTCCTCTTGTCCTATCACCTGTTCCTTGTGAGAAGAGACTGACCCCACCTCACTACACCTTCCTTTCAGGGAGTTGTAAAGAGCGAGGTCTCCCCTCAGCCTCCTTTTCTCCAGGCTAGACACCCCCACCTCCCTCGGCCGCTCCTCTTAAGACTTGCTCTCCAGACCCCTCACCAGCTCCATCGCCCTTCTCTGGACACGTTCCACCACCTCAGTGTCTTTCTTGAAGGGCCTCAGCCTTTCAAGAGATGGGGCTCGTAGCTACAGCTTTATGGGTAGGTGCTTCAGCCATCACAAACTCTGACCAAACCTACAACCACCTGCTCATATGAATGTGTTTTCAAATAAATACTCATAAATAGATACACAATGTGCTGGACTGTAAAAGTTCATAGCTATTTTGAAATTATCAGCACTCAGAGTACTAAAAATGCAACAAATCTCAGGAGGATTTGAGCAAGTAATGTTCACATGAAAAACTAATAATTGATCAATTTTAATTATTTGATTAAATTACTGGCTATACTAAATAACCTCTGAACAGATTAACAGTGCAAAGGCTTATTCCTTAAAAGACAAAAAATATTAATGAACTGGAAACAATTCAAGCCTGGTTGTGGCATGTTCTCCTTATGAAAAATCCAAGTGAGAAGGCTTTGTGTTTCTGAGTTTTTTTATTAGTAAATACATTTTTATAACTCCATATAAAGGCCTACATTAAAACAACGCCAACAACTCATGGAAATATCCTTAGATGACCTAAAAATCAGAAAATTACTGACAACAAATACAAATCTGTGCACCCACGCTCAGAATGCCTTCTATGTAAGGGTATGATCTCAAAACAGTTCATGTCATCACTTCCCTGAAACCAGATAGAAAACAAAACCGTAACTTCTGCCTCCTGAAAAGACCGAGGTAAATACATGGGGTTTTCTGTCATGTGATAAACTGTCCTGCTACAAACCAGAAATGTAATTTATCACTTAGAAGAATGCATTAACGTTTCTTTGAATGCATGTTACCTGAAATCAGGAGACAGCCCTTGGAACATGGCATGAGGTGTTTGCTCATTATTTTAATGAGACATCAAGAAATACAAACTTTTGACAACAGGCTAATATATGAGTATCTTTTCATTGCTTGCAAGTGTATTCTGGATATTTCAATTCGTATTAAATGTGTATGGTTTTTTTTGTTCAATATCCAAAGCAAAAAGTAAAATAAACTCAAGCGTAGGGCAAGTTTTGTACAGTTTCTTCAAATCTTGGAAAGCCAAGCCAAGACTTCTTCGTAGAGATAAAAAGACTACTCTAGCATAAAAACTGGATGCAAAGGTTACATTTAAGCACCTTGGGACAGTCAACATTTGAAAGCATCACTAAATACCAACTAAACCACTTACTGTGATTTTGGTAGCTTTGTTCAGAACATTTACCCATTCAACTAGGTCCTGCTGATCATTGGCTTGAAGAAAGTATTTTCTCATCCCTGCATTCATAACTGTTAAAAACCAGTACAAAAGTTAATAACACTGACATTTAAGAACAGATGTAACACCATCATAAAAAGCTTTACTTTCAGATGGAAAATCCAGCTTAAGTATTCAAGCTCTCTGCTGCATTTGTTTTTAGAAAGTCGTCTTAAGAGACACACATTCACTTGACAGACGTGCTTTATCTTAAAAACACACCTATTTTTCCTTTTTTTTTAAAGCTCTCCACTTAAACAGCACCATAGAGAATTTGTTAAATTATTTTTATTACATAGAAAAAAAAGCCTTGAATTTTATCAGAATTTTCTACTTCTCAATTTCCCTAAGCTTCAAAGTTTTATACTTGGGAACTTCTACAACTTCTCCCTTTAATCCTCTGACCACTATTTTTTATCCTTTGCAACAAACTCATTAAAATATCTATGGTCACTGACTTTTATTTGTTTTTAATCTGTGGAAAAATCAGTATTGATTACTAAATACATGATGCTCAGGATGAAACAACTTTAAACTTTATTTTACTTCAGTGACTTGGCAAAGCAAGCATATTTTTAGTAAGTTTATGTATCTACCTGGCAACACCTAGCATACCTTTATCCAGAAAGGACAAAAATATTTCTGAGTAAAAAAAATAAACCACAACACGGCTAAGCTTCTCACAAACTCTAAGAACTTATCTGGAAATTAGTTTTAAGGGGATCAGTGACTAAAACCTTCCCAGAACTGTGAAGCAGTGCAGCTCAAGTCTGAACAGATTTCCCTGCTCTACCCAGAACATAACAGTTCTTCAGGTCACCGCTAACAGCAAACACATGCCAGAAACAAATACTTTTTACTCTATCATCCTTCTCCCCAAAGTGGATGGTTTGAAGCAAACATTACTAGATGCACATACAAATTCAAAATACAGAACTGTAAAATTGTTTGACTGAAACAACATCTCCCAGTATTTAATTAAAAAGACGGTAAATTTTTCCTCTAAAAAGGATCAAAAACACTTTAATAAATCAGAAATATTAAAAGCTTTCCACCAGCATCTTGAGCCATTAATTCTTTTTAGAGCTGGCCCACTGACAAGAACTCCTCTACCGCTGATGAAGAAGATAAACACCTCTACATGTGCATGTGCAGAGGAATCTGTAGATGGCACTGAACGGACACACCAGGTACTCGTTTCAAATCCCTGAAGCCTTACCCGCAGGGTGATTTACAGAGTGCTCAACACAGAGACTGGCAGAGCTGCCTTCTCTGGTCCTGTACAACACCGCATGTGGCAAAGGACACCCTGACTAATTGTCATAAACCTCTCAGGCGTCTTCAGTACCTTCATCTGAGCTAAAATTCTTATGTGAATGCAGCCATAAAGAACAGTTATTCATAAACAGAGCAGAGGCTGATTCCAGTCCCTACACATACTTTTGTGAATGCCAATTGCTTGTCAAAAAATTCTGGAATTATGGTAAATTATGGACAAATTACTTATGAGAAAAAGAAATCTGAAAATATAACATTGGGGCTTTTATGATTAGCTAAAGTTTTACTCAAGTTTAAAAAAGTTTAAGTATCAATAAACCTAGGAGGTATCCCAAGCAAATTATTTTTCTTTGGTGCAGCAACAGAGGCTGAATTTAACCTAAGAGCATTGGCTGATAGTATTGTTACATCGATTAAATCAACTCTTTTATTAACAATACAGATTAAAATAGTTAAATTGCTTGTCTTCATAGCTGACAGGCATGCCATGTTTCTGAAAACACCCATCATTTTTGATTAGCTTATTAATGCCTCGAAAATTTCAAACATCTGAAAAGCAACCCTCGCCCACTCCTCATTAAGCTGCAATGTGAAAAGTCACAAAAACACCTTATGAAGAAGCCAACACTTCCCTCGTACTAGAGAGGAAACAGTGAATATAAGCTATTTTTGAAAAATACACTACCAACTGTATCTAGTAACAGAATTGCAGAACATTATCTTTGTTTCAAATTTCTGAAGAACATGCTCAATTCACGTGCCACATACAAGAACTTACCAAAACAGAATTCTGCCTTTGGCCTTAGCTTGGTTGCATCGCTAACCTGGGAGGGGAATTAAGATTATAAATATCACTGTGCATACAAAATATACATCAGATATCACAATTGTTTTTTCCTCTTTCAAGTGGCTAAATTTGAAGTATCAGTACCTGCTACAAATTTAACTGTGAAGACTTTCTTAGTTCAGTTTTCTTTCAGACGTATTTGGAAGCAAGTGTATATAGAGTGCAATGAAGTAACTATTTTCTAGACGTTTTTCTGTTCTATCTATTAAAGATCATTATTGCTTGCAGACTATCACACCCATTTCACAAATGGCCTGCTTTTTCTCCAAGACTAACAGGAATTCAAATACTCAAAAGAACTGAAACAGTTCAGAAATATTAATTCTACACAGCACAAAGAGCTGCCACTTGAAGTCACAAAACAAGCCTAGACAACACGGTAATTAGTCTGTTCTTATTTTAACCTGATGCTATTCAAGTGTTTGTAACACTTCTCTAAAATTCAGGAGTAGCAGACAAGCAAAAAGGTTCCCATGCACTACATAACAGGCTTTTAGAATCGTCTAAAGTTGAGGCCTTGGTAATTATGACCAAAATTTAGCAACAAATGTCTCACTTATTATCTTACCTTTGAAATATAGGTAAGTTTAATGACTCCAACAGGTGGAGATCCAGAGGGAAGATTCTGAAACAAACCATATGTTACAAAGTGAAACTGGTTTATTCTCATATCACAGTCAGTGTTTATACATAAAAAGCAAATAACTCAATTCCACAAACAAAAAGAAAATGCTATGTGTTTTTATAGACAATACACAATGTATACTTGAAACAGGATCTAAACTGCTTATTTATTATACACACATCTGTTAATCAACTAAAAACAGAAAGACTGCTAGAAACAATACAAACAGTAATTGTTTCAGAGGTTTATGTATTTTACTAGAGGAAAAAGGATTCTTGCAGGTCTGCATCCAGGAAATCCGGAAAGAATACTTTTTCCTTAACAGATGTTGGCGTCTTATATATTTTGACCAGGGCAGGCGGAAGGGACAAGAAGTGACATTCATCTACAATGTCAGATACTTCAAAGGCTGTCTCACGTATTTTCCAGAATGGATTGAAAAATCCTAGTTGTATCATTTAATATTAAGTTATTGTAGGGA
This sequence comes from Xenus cinereus, assembly GCA_025774025.1. Lineage (NCBI taxonomy): Eukaryota > Metazoa > Chordata > Aves > Charadriiformes > Scolopacidae > Xenus > Xenus cinereus. The sequence goes on along the minus strand of JAOXJK010000002.1, from coordinate 35,152,250 downwards.
AAGGCCACGATACTTCCTAAAGTTGCAGTTAAGTCTTTTTACAATCCAAAAAGGAGCTGTCTTTCCATCCTTGCTTAGCACACCACCCTTAACACTTACATTGCTATTCACAAGTAACCAGTAGCCTAGAAAGACAACAGTTAAAGAACAAGCCAGAGTTAACTTTTTTATTAAGTCTTTCTGATGAAAGTCTTCGTAATTTTATTCCTTTAAATAGAGCATTGCTTTACATATACTTTTTTCCATTACAATTTTTAGTTTCGAAATGGGTCTTTATATTCCAGTATCAGCACTGGAGACCATAGGAACGATACTGCATCTGCCCACTGATCCTTTCTGCAGCTAAAATTATTGCTTAGTACCTTATAAACTTCTACATGGCAAAGAGGAGCCTAATGCTACCCAGAGTCAGAAAGACAAACAATTGGTTTATACACCATTCATATTTCAAAGATAAGAAGTAGGACAGGTTTACTATAGACTGATAACACTGAAATTGAATTTTAAAAGTCTTCCCATTCTGCCCAAATAAAGAAATTTAAGTTTTACTTTATCAGAATGATTTTGATCCCACCATATACCCGTTTTATAATCTTTACATTAAGATAATAATGTGTGGTTAATGGTGGACTTAAAAACATTATTCCTTTGAACAGCTGAACAGATTCTCACAGACAGAACGAGAGGACTTCTATCAGCAACAAAGGGCCCAGTGAGGTTCTGCACACTCTGCAGACTCATCCTACATGAAGAGTTCTATCACTTCATGGATTAAGAATGGTCTCCATGCAGTGGATCTACCAAAACTCTGTTGTTTTTCAAATCTAAAGCAATGGAAGAAAATCAAGAAGCTTTAACCCGCCTCTTGCAAGTCACTCTTTCATTTGCCTATAGAAGGTAACATTAAAAAAAAAAGATAAGAAAGCCTAAACTAACAACTGCAAATATCATTAGTCTTAAGACTTCTGAAGAATTTGAATTTGTACAGCATTCAAGTTTTTGCCCACATGCCCTGGTTATATCACAGGAGAAACCGAGAAAAAGAATTGCTTCATATCACTCATTGACATCAAATGTTTGAGGTCTCTCATTTCCAGAAATTCTTTCTTTTTTTTCTCCTCAGTAAGAGCTGCTCAATGCTTCAGTCACAAGCACATTCATCGAGCTGCACATTTAGAATTTTTTTCCGTCAGTTCCTTTGAACACTAGACTTCTACTGCATTTAGCTCTGCTCTTCCTGGCAGAATGGCTCAGGGATATTCTTCTGGCAGACAGCTGCCAGCTGACCTAGATCCTCCATGTCCACTGTCTCTGTGCCCAAACCCCCAGCAATTATCTGTTCTCCCCTATGCCCGAAAACACACTGACACGTGTACATTGTAGAAGTAGTTTTTACCTAAAGGACTCCATCCATCATGATGGACACAAGCTTTCCTGGTTCATATACTATTCTTGCTGTATTGAAATCGCAAGCTTCATTAGAAATTGCTTTTCAATGACTGATTCTGCTGAGGTAAAGTAATATGAAACAGCGACCGGGCCCGTGCAATGCAAGGAAAATTCCACACTTCCACTGAGGTTAGAGGTGGATTAAAAGAGCTGTGTAGTGAAACTCGTATGTGATTCAGCTCATCTGAATCTGTAACGCACACTCAAGACGCTTAATAGAAAATAAATATAGCGCAGCATGATTCAAAACTAACGACCAATTTATATGTGGGATCAAATTCAGATTCCCATCTGATCCCTAGATCTCCTGTCAATACTTAGATTGCATATGTTCAACTCACTGATCTCCAAGTTGTTTTTATTGTTTTACTATTAAGTGCAATTGGTAACATTTTAAATAGAATTATGAACTACATTTTTTCTTTAAAATACTGCATATATTAGCAAAGAAGAAACAACAATTTACAATTATTTCACTTATGTAACTAGCTTTTTTCCCCTCGCTTCCAGGCCCAAAAACTAATATTAAAACCCATTTTTCTAAAGAAGTTTGTTAAAAATCTGAAAAAGTAGAAATCAACAGAAGCCAGATAAGTATTGTAAGAACACCTCACCTGTGGGTTATCCATGTACCACACCAGACTGTCTTCTCGTGTGTCCAGAATGAAGTACCGTCGCAAAAATTTCCCACTATTCTCATTTTCTTCAATATCTAGGAAACCACAAATGCGATTCTGACGATCCACATAAGGCATTTCTGACCCTGAACATCACACTGCAGAACAAAAAGCACAGAAGTTAAGCAGAGTTCCTTGTTACTAATTTAAGACTGTTCTGTGCCTACCCACAATGTTTTGACCAGTTTCAACTTATAGCTTGAAGAAGTTTCCACAGAAGAATAAGTGAAGCGTAGCTGTTTCCCCCCACTACCACTGAATTTTCAGATAGGTCTTTCTTACTACTTTGAAGAATATGCTTAAGATTTCTAATACCTCAAGTGCAAAGATACAAGCGGTAAACAGCAGATGAGCATCGAGATTAGCTTTGACAACATCACAAAAGAAGAATTAAAGATTCTCCTTCACAACTTGTACCAAGTTGAGCTAATGCTGGGTTCACACTTCCTTCTTTGACATTGCCTTTCATGGTCAAGAAAGGATCTTTGTCAGCAGCTGTACACTCCAATGTGATTTTGCTTAAGCAAATTCAACAAAAGGCTTTTAGAAACATTGTTCACATTTTTCTTTTCTCCTACAAAAAGAGCTTCATGTCTAACAACATCTAAGAACAGACATCTTTTCATCCTTATACATAAATCAGCAAAATGAAGTTGTGCAGCAACAGAGATGTGAACACACTCACTAGGTCCAAAACCGGAATCCTCAATAGCCACGTGGTACACAGTTTGAGGGTGGTGGGCTTATTTTTTTTTAATTTTGACTTTTGGAATTATATTTTTTTTGGTCTGTTTTTGTTTTGCCTTTAAAAAAAAAAAAAAAATCTGTTCTGCTGACCAGCTATTCCCATTTTGCTTGCTTCACCTTTTATGGCTCTGTCTTACCGCAGGCTATTGCATCATTTTTTTTTGCTTCTTTTTATTTAATGGGACAGACATTCTACTTTAAGAGCCAGTCTTCTAAGACCAAAGACAAATTTGCATACTCATCTGAAAAAGGTAATAAACCAACATTTGAATATGATAAAAATCAGGTCAATGCCAATCTTTCCCAGACCAGGAGAGAAACAGTTCAGTCCTCTTTACATTTTGTTACTGAACTCAGGAAGAGTACATACCCAAAAATATTAACATGAGACATCGAAGGTTTAAGCACTTCATACTTTTCATAACATCTTCCAGCCTTCACTGGGTAATACGGAAGTTTTTTTTAATATTTCTTGAAATTGTTTACTGTTACTATTTCATTGCTTAAAGTTATTTGATTTAACTATATCTATATACACATGCAATGAGGCAGACACTTGACAACTACCTGTAGCCAGCTACTGACACACCACTGGAAAACATGATATATGGTTAAGAACATTTCAATGTGTTTATTTTTGGGGGATTAGGTATACAGATAAGCATATATTTATTTTGGGGGATCAGATACAAATATGTAGACATATGCTTGTATTTACAGCTCTCCTTTTATATGACTAATTAGAATAAAATTCACATTTTGTTTCAACTACCTTGAGGAACTGTTTTTGAAAAAACTATTATCATGATTCTGATACCATATTAGAAGAAGTTCTAGTAAACTGTTTTGAGTCATTTGATTCAATCTATAAAATAATAACCTTTTTTGTGTCCAACACCAAACTAACCCTCTGGTGTGAACTCAAGTTTGATACATGGAGTTTGGCATCAGGTACCAGTCTAACGATTTCAATTCAGCAGTACTTGTAAAAAGTTTGCAAATAGTATTTGCAAAATAGTATTCACAAAAAAAAAAAAAGACTGGCAGGCTCTATAGCAATGACAGACTCTTAAAAATATTAGTGGTTTGTTTTTTTTTTTAATATAAGCTATTAATTCCAAAGTTAAATACATTTTTTGTGTATAACAAGGTTAATACAATTTTGTTTGAGATGCATGATGTTTTTTACACAGCTAGAAGGACATTAAATGTGTATAAGCCTTCCATTAAACATTTGACTGCTCTGGTTTTCTTTCCACCTCCAAAAGGTAAAAAGGTCTCCATATTTAAGGTATACATTTATGGTTTAAATCTTCAAAGGCATAGGTTTGTTCTTCAAAAAAGTAAAAAAAAAAAATAGTTTTTAGATAGAATCATAGAATTGCCTAGGTTGGAAGGGACATTTCAGATCATGAAGTCCAAAAGGTATTACGATTATCCTAAATTTTAGTGGTATGTTCCTCAATTTAAATATCACAGGTCTGAAACAAGTCCCGCAACTGAGTTATAGTTACAAGTAACAGCAAAACCAAACACTTGAGCACTAAGACAATGTCATAATCGTAACAAACATTCACCAGTAATTGACGTGCTGGCTCTTGGGATCGATCCACACTGAAGCAGCATCTCTCTACAAACACATCTGTAGCTGGGGGCAAGCTCAAGGGTAGCCATCCTCTAAACTACACCTCTAAGCAGGCAGAACTTGGCATCGCACGTTGTTTTCATTTAAATGAATTAAAATATTTGTCATCTACCACTATTGTCCTCGATTGTGCCAGGTGGTCCCTCAACAAAATATACAGCACTTCCGGGACGCAATTTCAGCTTAATATCAACAGTTTATGAAGCCCAGAAAAGCCTTGTGCCTAAAAAAAGCAAATATTGGTGGCTGGTTTCCTGTTTGAACAGGCTTAAGCTGCATTCTGTGCAGATGTGAAGAAAACGAGACAAGGAAAACTTGTTTTTGAAACAAGATACAAATTGATTAAGAATCCTTGAATAAAACCAACCAAACATTAAAGCATCTATTTTTCAAAAAACCTTTATGAAAAATGAAAAGAGGACAGACATAACACTCCATTATGAGCGTACAATTAGCTAAAGTTGAACTACTCCAGTACTTTATTTTCTCCAGGGTAAAAGACAACATTCACAAGCTTTCTCTTATTTGTCAATAAACCTATTTTCACAGAAAAAAACTCCTAGAATTCATACGGATTTTCTATTTCAAAGTACTACTCGCTAATTTCTAGCCTACAAAATAACACTATTTGCAGTTCCTTTATCCTCTGATGAAAGTACAGGATAAATTACCATTAATTTAAAAACTTAAGTTGTCTAATTGCTGTTTTCTTCACATTAGTTTGAAATTCCTCATGGGATTACTGACATCTACCAGACTGATGTTGTTAAAAAGAGATTTAAAAACCCTCTAACTTTATTATAAAATTGAAATCAAACATGAAATCATGCAACTTTTTTCCAGTTTTAAAAGTCTGCTTCCATCATCTTACACCTTGGCAAGACTCCACTGTAAATTAAAACCAATTCTATTCAGCATTCATTAACGAACCGCAATTTATAGCACACACAGGAAAAAAAAAAAAGAATCAATTTGTGCCTTTCTTCCAGTTACTAAAGCAACTGAACACACATGACAAAACCACTGCTATGACACCCTTCCTGGTAACTCTAGACTGACAAAAAAAACCCAAAGACAGAATTACCACATTACTTCTAAAGATTCATAAAAGGAATTGCAGAACTCCAACATCAATACTTCAAGGTAGGAAATGTGGCTGAAAGACCACCAGCCTAACAATTCATCAGAACTTCAATTTAAAAGGGTCTTCAGAATACAGATGCTGTCTTACATAGATAATTTTTATTTTTTCATTAAATTATTATTTCAGATGATAATTAAAAAAAAAATCTCCAAGTGTAAGTTTTTCAGCTCTTATTACATGCACACTTAGTTCTGCAGCAGAATCCGCAGAACAGCACAGTATAATCTGCCTACTTTTAAAATCAAATATTATAAAAAGATTGTGAGTATTTAGAGAGAAAAACTAAAGGCATCAAACCTACAGCAGATTACATATAACTTCATTTGATTTTGCCTCCCTCCCTCCTTCTCCGAGGAGGTGAGGGCACAGGAGGGAGGGAGGAGACACAGGTCAATGACACAGTGCTGCTTCAGAAAAAGTATCTCTGTGGCCCATTTTCTCTTGATTCTCATCATAATCCACCAGAAGCTAAAATATTTTTGAAAACCCATTTTGTAGTGTATATTGACACTCATATGTAAGAATTCAGAAAACTCTTAGCTCCTTAAAAAATTCCTTCTTGGAGGATTGTGTTATAATCCAAACAGGACGTCTCACTTATTTTTGAAGTCTTACATCCCTCTTTACAGTGTCAGTGTACTAATTTAAGTAGGTACATACCTCATCGGCCCAGCTTCTCTCAGATTTCCCCTCTCACTGCTCTTTTCCCCTGGGATACACCATATACCAACATTCCTCAACATTTATATCACAAACTGAAGGCTGCCCGGCCTCCTGGGCACTGCTATAAATAAAAATCACAGATCACCTTCTCCCAGTCTGTAACTGTAAATGCATGACTGCACAACTGGAACCTGCAGAGCCACACACAAGCATCTCGTTTTCAATATTTATAACAGACTGCTTCAACTCTCCTACATTCATTTGTATTTTTAGTTTCACACCAGCACCTGCTCTTGACTTCACCTCCTTTACAGTTTGGCTGCAGCCTCTGTATCTTCAATACAGAGTCTATACAAAACTATTAAAGTGACATGCAAGATAACATTTCTATGTCCCAATCTCTCCTTTGACAGCTAATACTCGATTTCCACAAGCAGGAATAAACCACAGACTGCTGCCTTACTAGAGAAAGGGGAACTTTGTATGAATAAAAAGACTACGCTTTGCACTATCCACATGAAAGCTTATTAAGAAACACAGCAACATAAGCACTGTTCCTCAATACCTTTTAGCTTTATTTTACATGTGTTTTCCCTAAGCTTTGTGTATAAATTTATTATTTTTATTTATTTAATTTAGAGTAACACTTTTACTTCCTGCTCCATTAGTGTATCGACATTTTGAGCTTTGGATTTAACTTACCCCAGGAGATGGATGACTTGGGGTTTCTTTTTCTGTTAGCTGAGATTAAGAAACATACATTACCTACTTACTCATCCCTATGAAATGATGAACAGCATTCATAAAACTACACTTGATAAATATAAAATGATGCCATGAGTCATGCCCATCCCTCCTCCTCACCCCCCTTTTGAAGCTCTACTCTTTACACGAGCCCCATCGCTGCCCAGGGAAGGGAAGCGGCATCCCCCGCGATCTCATTTTCCTGCAGTTCCAGGGACAGCTTAATTATTGAGTGCTCTTGCCTCTTGCCCAGGCAATTATTACCAGCTTCCTGCTGTAAATCAGCTACTCTCCAGTTGGTCATCTCTTTTACTGGCCATTTACTCCATTTACTGACTCCCAAGGGTAAGGGATGAGTTCAGATTCTCCTGCTTATACCCTGAAGAACACAGCAATGAAAGCTTTCCTTCTTGCACACATCCAGGACAGCAAAGCGTGTGGGGGGAACCCCAACCCTGAGACAACCAGCTAAGAAAAGCCTCTAGAAACAAGTCACGTAAATTATCCAAGACAGTTGTTCAAACATCTTTATTTTCAACCCCTGTAAAAACTTCCAGTAGAGGTAGAACACCATAAGAACACCATATAGATAATTTAAACTGAGAGAAAATGTCTCTTCTCATCTTTCACAAACCCCTTAAAGCCACGATTTCCTAAGTACCCAAAACAGGACAGAAAAACACTAATCCAGGAGCTGGAGAGATGACTTGGGTATGATTCTGATGACAACCAAAGATAATTTAGGATCGACTGTTTTAAAATGACACGCCGAGTGTTTCTATTTCCCAAAGATGTGGAGGGCACAACAGCCATTGCTTGTTTCTAACACAGAAGACATGACTTAGTTTCATATGCTCCTAGCAAATCAATTAGCAACATTTTAACTACATCTACAAATGAGAAGTGGAAGTCTCCAGGATATGCTGCCCCCTTAAATATAGATCCTTTCTCTAAAGTGGTCAAGAAGAAGGAAAAAAGTAGCTGCAAAAGGCCAGTATTCTCCTAGAAGAGAATTACTAAGCATAAATTAATCTTCAAAATTAAAAAAACTGAAATAAGTACTGGTAGCACCGACCTCTCCTATCCCTGATCAAACTATGAGGCATATCAAACAATACATCCCTCCCCCGGTACCTAATCCAACTTCCAACCAGGCCACAATATAAAAGAATCATTATTTGCACTGGTGAATCACCTAACAAAACCAGCAATCTTATCTTGCATTTCAGTCTCACTCATCACTCTCTTCAAAACACATCTGTTCTGCTATTTTCCAGGAAAACTTGTTAAATCAGGGTAAGCCAACTCTTCCCTTCCTTTCCAGTGCACCTCAGCAAGTTAAATGACTATAATTTTATTCTACACTACTTAAATGTTACAGCATTAATGCTGGGTGCTTTCAACATCCATCTAAGTAAAAAATTCAGTATGTTTTAGGGGAAGACTGGAGTTCTAAGGAAAATGTTCTGAAATTACCTGAATCCATGCATCCGCTGGTCTATTTTAAACACTGACCTGCAAGGTCTACGACGGAACAGACCAGTACTTCCTCAAAAACTTCTGCAAGAATATCTGTAAGTGATGTTTCATGCTCTTAATTTAACTACTTTATTCTATTTTAAGGCATCTGCAATAGCAGGCAAAGGTTTTGGGATATGATGAAACGAGGAAATGCGCTGCACAGGATGCAAAATTCCTCTCTATCATTGATCTCTTAAGATAGCCAAAACAAAATCCCGCACCTATTAATGGGTTTTGCCTGGCTGAAACAACTATTTTAATTGTCCCTCTAAAGACACTGAGCTAATGCAAACAAAAGGAAGCATCCTCTGCAATGAGGCCATTATAAAGACACTCTTGAAATTTATCTATTAATTATGAGTGATGACTAGCCTAGCAAGCAATGAAGTAAAATAACAAAGTTAAAAGACAGTGAAAGAATACGTTCAATAACACAAAGGTTTTACAACAGTCAGAAGTACAGTTTTTATCTCTCCATATTAAGTATAGGTAACACAAAGTTACTCAAAATTAGATATACCCAGAGATGAGCACAACAGAGGAAAAAAAAAATACACTTATACTAATTCACTTTGACTTATCTCAAACCAAATTTTTAAATGCTTATTAATTTCAGTTACAGAACAGTTAAAATGCTTAATAATGCAGGTTAAGAGTTTATTATTATTTACAATTGTTTTTAATGTTATTATGGGCCTTTTGAAAATTTTAAATAAGTGCTGTATCTAAAACTCCAAATATGAAAAATTAGGTCCTTGCTCTTGAAAATCCTTACATGCATTAGTCTATAGAAATTGTTCCATTCATGACAACTAAATCAAATTAAAACTAAGCAGGGAATAAGCATGTTACTTATTAGGATTATTCTTAGCTACTCATTAGTAAAAAAAAACAACTGTTTAATTTCAATTACTAGTAACTGTTTGATCTAGGACAATCACTCCAAGAACCTGGACTCCACACACTGCCAACTATTTTGAATTCAACCCAAACTTGTCTTCAAATATGAAAGGCCAAGAGTCTCAAAAGGATCCCACTGACTTTGAAGAAGTAAGATTATCTCCATCAAACTACAAATCCTGACGAAACCTATTTGATTTGAGGAAGTTCAATACAAAAAGGTAAGACTGGTTAAAAAAAAATTGCCATTTTTGAGCCAGTGTTGCTGATTTTCACTCTGAATCCTGCATACAAAGTCACCAGCACAGAGATTTTCTTCCTGGGAAGTATGCAAAAAAATCAGAAGACCAGCTGGTTAGGAAATTAACAAGTTGAAAATACCTTTTTCAGTTTTCACAGAGTACTTTTACATTGTTAAAGAAATAGCAACATCTACATAAGTGTGTTAAATTAATCTTGAAAGTACTACTTAAAAAAATAAATAAATTACCTGCCTCAGTGGCACCAAAACATTGTGCTGAAAACATTGGGTAGAAGCCAAACAGAGGGAAACTCAAGAGAGCATTGCAGTAGTAAAAGATCACCTTTTACATATAGATCCAAAGGCAAGTTCCAAATTTAAATGCAAGAATATCAGACCAATTCCATTAAGCGTACACATTTAAGACACTCTAAAGCCAGCTCTCTACAGCTGAATACCTGAGAACTGTGATTTCCCATTTCATGTGTCTACTGGTAGCACAGCACATTGCAGCCCATCTGAACACAAGTAAGACAACATTTAAGAATTTTTTCTACAGTGAGCTCAGAAGCAAGCAAGCAAACATTTTTTAAATGCTCGTAACCAAACTGTGAAGTCTAAGAAGGACTGTAAATAACTGATTTTTTCCATTCATTTAAAGTACCAAATAATGAAAAGAACACTATCAGATGAATATTTGGTTTGACCTTTTTAAAAAAATATAAAAGGATTTAATGAAACAAAGTAACTGATTATCAAATTTGATTTTATAGGTCCTATTTACCAAATTCAATGCAGAATAAAAAAATGCAATGCTTCATCTGCATTAATACTTTGGGAAGGAAAAATTGTTGCCATTAAGATTTCACCTTACTTAAATTTTAATGCTGTGGGACTTCATGGTACAGGCCACATTCAGTTCATTGCATAAGTAACTACATGGGACAAAGTTTCTGCTGCTGCAAAGACTAGGCATCTCCTCCAGAATCCAGCTTACTTAGCAATCAAATTAGTACTAGAGAAGGATTCACAGCAATTAGGACTCATCTCAGAGCTCTTCAGTAAGCACAAGTTTAGTGGAAGTTCTTTAGGAAGAATAAGGCTTTGTCTGTCTCATCTCAGTGAGCCAATGCTCATCTACAGAACACATGGCAGCTCCCGTTTACCATGGTGGGAGGAGAAACATAAGCTCCCATCAAATGGCAAGGTTTTAAGGTCATTACCTTCCTCCCCTCTACTTTTTTATATTTCTTAAATTAAGAAAATGAAATCCCACTCTGGTATATCCAATAAAAGTCTCACCTGACACAATGAGAAACCCCTTAAAATAAAAGCTTATCTGGAATGCCAGGTTTGTAGCACGGTGCCAGCACACTAACACTTCACTTGAAGCACATACTTTAACTTCTCACACGATTCATTTCCAGCAGCCTTCCTCCTTGGAAGCAAGCCGTGAGCCCAAGGAATTGCCCTCACATCAGGTACAGCCCATGTCTGGGTACCGACCTTCTTCTTTACCTTTCTTATTTGTGCAGTGACACGAACACCAGTTTACTGCACAGCTGTTCTGCCCTGACACTGGTGTTTCCCAAAGTGTAAATTACAATGCAAAGGGAGAATAACAAAGCTCCACCTACAGAGTAATCCCAATACCACCAGGAAGTCATCAGGCTCCTGGCACCTCTCAGGATTGCTGCCTGACCTACAGGCTGCCAGACGGAAACACTCCAGAAGAATCACAAGTCCTGTGTATGTGCAAGAACATGCCTGGAAATCCTGAACTTACCCTGAGTACGCAACAGACTGGTTTTCAACATACTGTACCACAGCCCTCCCCCAAACAGACCTCCCTAAGAAACCCCGCTCCTCCACCCAAACATCAGGGCAGGGCATCAGCATAAATTAGAAAGACAGTATAAATAAATTACAGCACCTACAGTGAACTCAATTTAAGGAAAAAATGAAAAGGTTAATGGGGAAAAAAAAAATTTAACCAAAGCCTGAAGCCCTGAATAAGCAAGAACACTTCTGAAGCAAGAACATCCTTTAAGCACTGCTACCTAACTTTGCAGCACTGGTGCACATCCAGGCACTGAGTCCACCAGCTACAGAAATAACTTGGTAGATAAATTATTAGTGCACCCTAAGATTCCACTTGTTATTATGAGCCTCCCTAAAGAGTTAACCAATGTATTTAACAACATCTTTTGAAGTGCAGTTTTAAGAGGGCTGCTCACTCTTACAACAAACCCGACATGTAACTGTTTTAGCGCTTAACAGAAGAACACTTAATTAAGTCACCAGTCTGAACAAGTTCAAACATATTTTCTTGGACATGGGATGTAAATATGGTGGGGACCAAAGCACTCATGGAGAGCGTACACATCAAAATAATTACATATTAAACTAACAAATTTATCACCTGTCGGTATAGAGAGACTGTTCCTAGGAGTGTTGTCTCTCAGCAATGAAAACACATTTGCAAAACTTGATAATTGCTGTCTAGTCTACGTTTTCAATTTATAGCAATGAAAATACCATCTTATATTTCCCACCAGAAGGATTTTAAATCCAAAGTACTTTTTATCTCTATAGAAGTTACTAAAGACACTGCTATTTAGAGGTGGCTGCAGCTCTTTTCCCCCTTGGGGGAGTCGGGGGGTAGAGAAACTGATCTTTTCTCATCCTCTTTCACATGAAAAGACAATAAATCAGACAATTTAAGAGATTCTGCCTATCACGTCATCAGAACAAATGAACAAAACCGGTAGCTAAAACATTTGGATATTAATGGTTAGCTAGAATTAAAAGTGTTTTCCAAAGAAGAGAAGAGTTGATAGAGGAACAGAGACAGCTTTGCTATTATTCCTTGTGTGGGAGAACCGTAACAGAAAAATTTTGCCTGGTTCATTCAAGTTTTTTAAGCATTGTTTTTATACTTACTTAAATAAACAAAGCAGTGCAGTGCTCCTTCAAGTTTTGAGGACTTGCTTTCCCTCTTTTTAACTGATACAAGAGATTTCCAGTCAAAACTTTTTTTTCTCCCCCCTGATTTTTCTGATTTTACTCCACCTGACTGGAGCTTACCCCTGGCTTTGAACTTGGGCAGCCTGAGAGCTCTCCCTCCCAGCACAACGGAGCTATATCCCACATGTTCCTACCTCACCCAAACACATCAAAACCTGACTGACGTACCCTCACAACACTTGTGCGACACAGGGAGCTGCTACTGCTCTGCAGTTTCACTATGAGAACGGAGGGACAGAGAAGCAGCTTGTCCCAGGCCACACAGGAAGCTTTTGGCAACACAATGAGCTGAACCTGTTTCCCAAGTCCCAGAGCAGCAACCTCACCATTGAACCACCTTTCTTCTACATAAAATACCTGAAACTATTCAGATTTTCAAGGCAAAGGCATATGTTCAAACCTGAAAACTGTTTAAACTGTTGAATGCCACAAATGTCTACCAGACCTGCAACTCCCTACTCGTGCAGATAACATCTGTTAAAAGTAAGTGGCTCATACAGTTCTGCACCAGAAAGCTTAATAAGTTCCTTCTCCAAGATTAAAGAAACACCTACACATTCTAGATGCTTCTGCTAGTCCCTGGAGGGAGAAAATGCTGCTTAGTGCTGAGACAATGAACCAAGCTTCCTTCCTCAACAGTAACAAAACCCTGCTGCTTTACCTAGCACTAACAGGAAAGTGTTATTTATAAAATTGAGCCATATACAAATATGGCAAAATGTTTCTCAAAGTTAGTCTACGGCATGAATCAAGACGACCTTAGACTTACGTATTTTCAAATTCCTAATTTCAGAGATCAGTGTAAAAGTAGAAAAAATTTTGAAATACCTCAGCCACAGCTCTCATTCCAATTCATTTCAGTCATTCTGTACATTAAAGTGTAACTTCAAAACCTGAAATTGAACCATACTTGTTTCTCTGCAGGCAATTTCTCTTCAGCAGGCAATTTTTAAAAGCAGCTACATTATTCCTGTATGTCAGATAAATTCACTAGAATTTTGATATTCACGTTTCTTAGAATACTTTTATAAAGCATTGAAAGGATTGCCTCTTGCCATGTCTTGTTGCATTCATGCTCACAAACAAAAGAATACATGTACTGACTGTTGCATTTCTTGTATTGTTTGTTCCCTGGTAGCATCTACAGCATTTGCTCCACCTTGTAAAAAAGTTTTATGCTAAAGCCAGTTACCTAAACTCACATATTTTGGCACTGAATTCAGTTACTATCCTGTATTTTCATGCAATTATACAACTACACAAGGGTTTATTTGGCTCCAAATCCCGGTAAGTATTTTTCTAAGAACATTTCTATTGTTCATAATTATTAAGGAAAAAAAAATCTTGCCAGAAAGATACATGCTCTTGTATCACAAGGCATTGTTTAGACAAACACGGGCTTACAGCTGGTTACAAGAAAGTGCACGCAGCATGGCATGCAAGGAAACTTCTCACTTATAACACACACCCACTTCCCAATGCTGCTGGTTTGGTGCATTTTGAAGGAATTACATTTCCTATGATAACTGTCAGCTTAAATAACCAGGAACATTTAGTAATAAAGATACTGATGGAATTCTAAAGCTACTAAAATAGATTAAGAATTTTGCAGGCCTGGCAGTTTGGGCTACGTCCAACACTACACTGGAGACTGCATTACAAGGAGAGATCTGTTCACATTTCAGTAATGTCCTCAAATTCTTCCTAATCTGTTACAGTCAATAAAAACTGACTTTTGCACTTCCTCTCTTCTACACTAACTCTCTGACACACAGTCACCCTGTATTATTTCTGCTAATACAGCTCCCTTGTCTTCTGAAATAAGCCACAGATACGTGGAAAACCCAAGGCCAATTCAGGTCTTTTCCTCATACACACACCTTCCATGTTCCCCGCGTGTGTCTGTCTTCTGTCACTCAGTTACTGCTCCTGAGGAAGAATTCATACAGGGGCAGAGGAGGAGGAAAAATATTAAGATGCTTCCTATTTTCTTCATACACCGGTTCTTCTTTGTCTATTCTCTAATTTATATGAAAGCATCTGCTCCTCTTAAACATTTAAACACTGCAATGTACCTGTCAGCGACCTACTGTGCATCTCTTTGTTTATTTCCACCCTTGAAATGCATAGTGACACACTGGAACGTAAGGCCAACTGCAGTTATAAAACACAGAAACAGCTTAACTAAATTGTAAAGATGAAATCTATTTTCTAACTCAACATTAGATTTTCTGCACTAGCAGAATAAAATCACAACGTTTAGTAACTGCAAAAAGAACACAAGTCGCACAAAGTTTTATTTTTTATGCAAAGCTGTCTCCAGCAGTCTAGTACTCAGTGATATCTAGGATACACAAAAACACCCATGTGTTATCTCTTGAATTATCACTTTCTGCAGCATCAGTGCTTGTTCGTCCCCGAATTAAAAAGCTCTCCTCCAAATATCAACCAGGCTAAGAATCTCTCTCTACCATGAGAGATTTCGGCCCACTTATAACACTTCCTCACGTGACAAACAGGAAAACAGCACTTCTATACTTCTCTGCTTTACATACCTGACAGTTTTATGTATCGTTACTTGTGTGACTCTCACAAGTAAAAATAACAACCAGAAGTAGGAGGTAAAACTGCAGGGACCTAAAAGGCAAGTCCACTGTTCCAAACCCGCTGTTAAGACTTATTAGAATGCAGCCAGTGTCCTGTGAATTCATCCAATGTTGAGCCTCATGAGGGCAAGTGGTAGAACTTAACAGGAGTCTCCCTATACATAATTGGATGTACAGATCTCCAAGGACTACTGAATTTGCTTTAAAGTTGCACCTGTAACTCAGCAGTGAAATAAACTGACATAAGACATCATTATACTTCATAACTACTTTGAAATCAAAAGTATTTAAAAAAAACCCACCCAAATATCCTTAGAGGTGCAGTACAGTAAATTTATTATGACAGAGCACACAGCAACCAGCCAGAGCTGCCACGCTCAGCTTCATCTCAGTAAAGATGGTGTTTGTGCTGCATCATAATGAACACAGCCCAAGCATAAAAAGGAAGTGGACAAATCAAAGAAAAAAAAAAACCCAACACAACACCCCGCCGGATTCAACAGTGAGAAGCTATTCCTGGCACCTCATAGGCCCAAGCCCTATGATCAAATATGGCTCTGTCTTCCCGCGTCACGTATGGGAATGGGCAACGGCAAGAGAACAGAAAATGTATCTTTACAGACATTATGGCCTCTTGTAGTAAAGTAAGAGGCCAACAAAAAAAGCTGATGCCATTCAGCTTACAGGGGATCCCTGTCATTCAGGGCAGGGATCTCTAGCAGCTGCTTTGGAGGTCCCATGCTTTTGTAAGAAGGTGAAGCATGGAGAAATCTAGTTCTTAAGGATCTAAAAAACATTACTCTCCCTCTCAGCTTTACTCAGATAAGCAATATCAGTCTGCTCATGCCTAATTCATAATGCTCAGCCTAACAAATTGATAACTAAACTGTTTCCCCACATGCAGATAAACTGTTCTGTTTGCTCGTTTTTAACTAACATAGAGCATCAATCCTTGAAAATCAGACATACAATTTTGAAGAAACAGTTCTCAAAACAGGAGCCTGTTCCCTAAAGAGAAATTGTCATCCTCTTGATGCTACTTTGCAAACATTTTATGCAATAATATAATACCTTTTATGAAGGTTATGCATTAATTACACCTAGGGGAACTGCATAATACGTACAGTATTTAAGCCTGTGTTAAGTCAGTACCACGTCAAACGCCTAGCTGGAATTCCACATGTGCTAAAAACTGCAAATCTGAGAATATTAGTTACAGTTTAACATTCATTTATAGTCAAGTTATTCATTTAAAGGCAGTGCATTTCAGTAAGTAACCAGACCAGCTCACAACTAAGCCAAAGCACAACTCGGAGGTGCAGACTCCCACTGCCAGCACAGGCACCAGCTTTCCACACCAGCCCTCTTCAGAGCCAGCGCCTTCGAAAGCCAGAAGCACACCAGCCGCTCAGCGTTACCCGTCCCTGTCCCTCTCAGCTCTCCTTGGAGCTCCAGCTTGAGATTTTCAACCCCAAACGCCAGCACAACCCAGGCAGGCCCGGCCTGGCAGCCCACACCCTCCCAGGCACCATCACTGCAGGGCTCTGCCCAGATAAGATCGCTCCTTCCCATCATGCTCAAAGACCGAAGTTGAGGAGAGAGGAGAATTAAAAAAAAAAAAAAAAAAAAAATTAAAAAAAATTAATATTACGGGTAATGAGATCATCTTCTTACCTCTGGGGATGTGACAGAGCCTTGACGGCTTTACCAGGGCAATTATGCCACGGCCTCCCCTACGCTGCCCCCCGAGGTGAAAGGCGGGGGGAGCCCCCACGCCAAGGCGGCGGCTCCGGGGGAGAAGGCGAAGGAAGAAGCAGGAGAGGGAGGAGGGAAGGGACGGGCACCAAGCGGTGAAGATCGAGGAGCCACACAAAGGCGAGAGGCGTCGAGGGGACAGGACGCTGCCCTGCCCGGCCGAACACTGGGCAAGCACGGAAGGAAGAGCATCAGCCCCGGCCGGGCCGCCCCGCCGCCTCAGCCCCCGGACCCGCCTCAGCCCCCCGGCCCCGCCT
Source organism: Xenus cinereus (assembly GCA_025774025.1). Lineage (NCBI taxonomy): Eukaryota > Metazoa > Chordata > Aves > Charadriiformes > Scolopacidae > Xenus > Xenus cinereus. The sequence goes on along the minus strand of JAOXJK010000002.1, from coordinate 35,134,874 downwards.
CAGCGCCCCGGGCCCAGCCACTTACTGGAGTCCAGGGCAGTCCGGGAGCCCCCGTGAGGAGAGCCGGGCCGCCGGGGGGACCCGCCGCCGCCACCGCCTCCTCCTGCTTGCCTGCCGGCCGCCCTCCCCTCCGGGCCCGGCCCGCTCCCTTCCCGCCCCCTTATCCCTCCGAAGGAACTTCGCCGCCTCCCGCCGCCACCGACCGCGGCGACACCGCCCAAGCCCCCGCCCCGCTCCGCCGTGCGCATGCGCCGCAGCACCGCCTGCCCGGTGGCCCCGGTGTCGCGGTGTCTTCTGGGAGATGTAGTTCGACAGGCCTCACCTCCCAAAGCTTGGCGGGAGTTGTAGTTCTCCGGGGGCGAGGCCTAGTGCTGCTGAGGCGGGGCTGGGGGTCAACGGAGCACCAGCCATTACCCGAATGGCGGACACGGCTTATTTTCTGCAGCTTTGGATTTCTTTTTAGCGTGAAATTACTTAGATTTAATATTAAATGTAATGGAGAGGGACCTGCAGAAAATCAGCCTGGAGAAGAGATGGCTCCGGGGAGACACTATTGCCCCTTCCATTTTCTGAAGGGGGCCTGCAGGAAAGATGGGAGCGACTTTTTACAAGTGCATGTAGTGGTAGGACCGGGGTAGTGGCTTCAAACTGGAAGAGGGGAGATTTAGATTAGATATCAGGAAGAAATTCTTTATCGTGAGGGTGGTGAGACCCCGGCCCAGGTTGCCCAGAGAAGCTGTGGCTGCCCCATCCCTGGAGGGGTTCAAGGCCAGGCTGGATGGGGCTTTGAG
>JAOXJK010000002.1:35104679-35127664 GCA_025774025.1 Xenus cinereus | reverse complement strand
CTCCACCACCTCCCTGGGCAGCCTCTTCCAGAGCTCTGCCACCCTCAAAGTGAAGAAGTTCCTCCTCATGTTTAGGTGGAACTTCTTATATTCAAGATTTTGCCCATTATGTCTTGTCCTATCCCTGGGCACCACTGACAAAAGTGGTGAAAAATACTCCATTGATCATTTACATTTATATTTGGCCTTACAGTGAGGAGCAGAACAGATGGATGCAGTTATGACATCGTCTATAAAATCCCCTGTTGCCAACAATACCTGTCCAGAAGCCACCCTGAACTGATAACTGCTGGTGGGGCAGAGCTGGCTCCAGCCCCACCGAGATGGGGAACACGGTTTTGCCCTGACATAGCCTGGGGCATCCCAGGGGTACAGAGGCAATCATGCCCTCTCCTCCTTGCCCGCCAAAGATGCTTTAGGAGATAACAATTTTTCTCTGGAGCCGTTTTTCTAAGCCCTGTTGCCATCAACGAGTACACCCAGGGCTGGACGTGGATGGAATCGAACCGCTGCTGAAAATAATTTAACTGACAGCGCACCCAGCACCGCTCTGGATTCTGCTCTGGCTCGTCTGGCTTTTCAGCATTTCCCTTCTCTCCACGGATTTTCCACTCTTGCTCAAACCAGCTCCGCAGGTTGTGGCAATAGCTGCCGGGGGTTGTGTAAACGGCAGCGCTGCCAGGTCATCTGCTCAGCCGGTGACAGCGCCGGCGTCGCTGCTCCCTGCGATCCGTCTCCCTAAAGCAGACAGATGTTGACAGCTGTTCTCATGCCAAGCGCTACCTTTGCCGTCAGGCTACTGCGCTCCTCCAGCCGTAATTCATCTCAGGGAGCCAGGTGGCTTTATATTTCAAAGGTAGGGAGCCTATTCCTGTGGTGAGTGGGTTGGATTTTTGTTTCCGCTGGTATCTGGAAAGGCAACATTTCCAGAAGGTGTTTTGGGCTGCTCTGTGGCAGTTTAGGACTTTTTTTTTATTATTCTGTATACAGCTGGGCTATGAAATATGTCAGTCTTTTCTTTATGACTGAGTGCAGTTCTGGTATTGATGATGAAAGGATGGCTGGTTCTGTCAATCCTGTTTTGTCTTGGGGAAAAGAAAAGAGAGATGGCTTATTCTTTTGATCATTTGGTAGGCTCATCACGCCTTAGAAATGTTTAAAATGTAATGACATGGGCCATGTGTCTGACTGGGAATGACCTCAGTACTATGAAAATACCTCTGTAGATGTTAAATAATGTCTTACAAACCACTAACACAAGGATGAATTAAGGTTAGAAAGGAGTAAGGTAGAGCTGGGGAAAAAGATAAAATAAATATTTGATGACAATTAAGATGCATATATTTCTTTTTACAGAGATTAATTGAGTGACAGTTTTGTTAAAAGCATCTTTCAGTTTTGATAAAAGCAGTAAGAACCCAACAGAAGTATCTTATGGTCCTGTTTTGAATTAATTATTTACTAGCAAGAGTAATCAAAATCATTAAATAAATTTGGCTCTGTCCATTAAAAGCACAGCGGCAGAGCATGGCCAGATCTGCCATTTTAAAGGGAAAAAAGGATGGGCAAAATAGAGGAGCTGGTTTTCGTGGCACATGCTGGGAGAGAGCAGAGGTGAACCCATGCTGGGGACAGCCCCGAGCCACACTGGGGCACAAACCTGCCCCTTAGGGCACGGCCCCGCGGGGCTGCCTCATGTGGTATCAAGTAATGGCACGTTTATCTACCAACCTCCAGGGCCTTACCTTGTTTTACGGTTTGAGGGTAGTGGATAAAAACGTGTCCTAGTCCCCCGTTTGGGGTTATACTGTCACTTATTCCTTTTGTGCTTCTTTCCTTCAAGAAACCAGCAACTGTTGCCGTGGGAGATTGGGGAATTTCAGCCTTGGGGAGACTGGGAGCACGGTATGGAGCTGCGGGAGCAGAGGGGCTCACAGCGATGGGCACCAGCCCGGACCAGTGCCCAGCTGCTGGGGGAGCATCCTCCACCTTTGAGGTTGGGGAGCCGCCTGAGCATCAAGCACCCCTGGCCCTTAATTTGGGTTATTTAAACGAAGAGCCAGCTGTGAATGCTATAAAACTGCAGTTTACTGCAGAAACCAAGGACCAGCGGGCTGTGATAGGCAGCCAATTTAGTCCACAAAATGCAAGAGCCGCGATAAGGAAGAACAAAGGACAAAAGGAAAAAAGGCAGAAATCATGGCTAACAATTACATGACTAACCCACTCACTCCTCTGCAGCAATTAAACATTAAACTCCCACAAGCTAAGTAAACAACAACAAAAAAAATACTCTCTGAATTCCCTCAAGGCTTTGTCTTCGTTGCAAGGTCTGAACTTGAGGGATGAGCTCCCCTCTGCCCTGGAGGTCCTGTCTGCAGCCGGGGTGTCTGTAATGGGGGTGTCTGTAATGGGGGTGTCTCTGGCCAGGCTGACCTCAGCCTGGGGTGCCGAGCACACTGTGCCTATAGCTCCCATACCATCCCTATAGATGCAGCAGGGAGTCAGAGCTTCTGTCCCTCTGCAGAGCAAGGGGCTCCACCTTATCTGCGTGGGTTCTAGCCCTAAGAGGCAAAATGGCACCTCTTTTTTTCCCTACAAAGGAATAACTTGGGTTTACTTCTCCTCAGCTGTTATAACCCTTAGCTTGTCCTCCTTTGGCTTCATTTTCTTCATCAGGCAGATCCCAGGCACATGCAGATTGCCCGTAGCCTGAAATTTGGCTTTTTTCCTACTTATCGCCTCCCCTGTTTGCCAGCACAACTTTAATTATCCTTAACTTCAAAAAGCAGAAAGAGATTTAAAGTCACCCCGGACTACAAAGCAAGGAGCTGAATTTACTTTTACCGAGCAGGCTTGCCAAAACAAAGACTGCAAAAGTGCTTCTCTCATAGGTGGACTCAACCACCACTTTATCAAAGAGAGGAGCGTAGCAGCCGGCTTCCCACGCGCCTCCCGTCCCGGCTCCGGCTCCCGTCCTCGCAGAAAGCCAGCTTCCCTCGGGAATGCAGCACAAGCACGCACAGGCATGCCGGAGCGAGCAGCACGCAAACAAATCTTCCTTTCCAGGGTCCTGCCGTGCTCTTGCTTGACGAAAAGCTCGGCTTTCCACCTCCGCTTTGGTCCGCCGCCTGTGTTTGTGTTGCGGGCTGTAAACGGGGTCAGCAGAAGTTGCTGAGATTGATTCCATTTTTATTTTTTTCCCGTGGACAGCAGTGAGTCACTGCAAGGAGGGCAGGGGGTGGATTTCCAGCAGGGAAGCCTCTGAGGTGGTGGTGTCCCAGAGGTACATGTCCGGGGGCAGCTGGAGAAAGGGGGTTGAAAGTCCCCGGTTGGTGACAAGGAAGACTTTCCCACGGGAGCATCTCCACTGCTGTCTGAGCAGCAGTGCTGCTGTCAGCTCCCCAGGAAGGTCTGGGGCCGTGGTGAGACTGCGAAAGAGCCACAGTAGTATCCCAAGTCATCATTTTTAGGTGTGTAGAGCAGGAAAACAGATGCCCTGGCTGCACATGCTCACAAATACACTGACTTTGTTAAAGCGCCATGATAAATCCAGACACACAGAAGGTCACGCGTACAAAAAGGATTTCTGTTTGCAAAATCTGAATATATCCCGCTCCTGAGGCTCACCTCTGAACACCATCACTTGGAAGGCAATGAGGCACCCAAAATCAAAATTAGAAGTGCGTCCTCATAACTGTTTATTCCTCAGCGGAGCTAAAGGTAAGGCTAGGAATTGCAGCTGGTCAAGTTATCATATCTAATAAATTAATTCAGCCACATGAAAGGCTAGCGCAAAATATCTATTATTTTTTTTATAGGCTATGGGCCTGTTTGCAGCTGGGGAATATGATTCAGTGAATGAGAAGTGGCATATTAAGCTCAACTGCTTGAACAAATGTGTGTGCAAATAGAGTGGTGGGTTAAGGACTTAGTTTTAAGGAGTGAAAATGTAGAGCTCTAAGGGAGTTAGAGCTGAAGAGGGGAAAACTAAATGGAAATGGTAAAATAGAAAGAGGAAAGGAAGAGAAGTAAAAAAAAAAAACCAAAAACAAAACAAAAAACAAAAAGAAGGGAAATTATGGAGCGGACATAAAACCAGAGGAGATTACCAGAAAGAAAACAAAACCACCCTTTTCAGATGGTGATGCTGAAATAAAAAAAAAAACCCTCACTGGAACCTAAAGTGGTCACTTCAGCTCCCCTGGAGAACCTCGTAAAACCAGTATGATCTACCCAAAGATACGGAAAACAGTTAGTACCACTGCTGTGTAATCTGTTTTCTTTCATTTGATGGAGGTCATGACTTTGATATTTTCCACCAGACTGGCCCGATTTGGGTGTCGGGCTGTTTGTTTGTTTACAAATAGAGAAATGTCTCCGACATCTGTCTGCATTCTCCTAGCAGCTACCTCATGATCCTTGCAACTTCCCACCCTTGCCCACGGACCTTTCTTGGAAGGTTAGTTTAGTTTGTGTTCGTTAAAACACCCTTTAGCTGAACTCACTTAACACAACACCAAAATGACCAAATTGCAGCCGATGAAAACCGTCTTAGCCTTTATGTAATGTTTGGCCAATTTTAACAAACAGGTTGAGTGGTAGGAACCAGTGGGGATGCTGAAGAGCCACGAAGACATTGCATAGTGGGATATTTCAGGAAACGTCTACATTTCTAGAAATACAGATGAAATCATAACGAGATCAGAGTGCAGCTGTGCAGAGAAGAGACAACTCATTTTTCACCTCCACCGTCAGGCCAAAATTAGTCCGGCACCAGTTGGAGAAGTGATGTGGCCGCTTGGCTTTACAGCAGAGAGAGCAGAAACCTGTGGAAGGGCCACAGGCTGGGGCTGGAGCTGGGTATTAACGAGTCCCTTGAGTCCTTGGAGCAGCTCCTGGCTCATCCCCGTGTGCATCCCACAGCAGGGTCAACCTGCAGCTCTTGGGAGTTACCTGGTGCCACTGCAGGAAACAAAATTAACTTGGGAAATACAAGGAAACCGAAAGGTCAAAGCCTTGAGTGGAAATTTTGCGGAGAAACAAGCTGTTCTCTGCGCAGCCAAGTAATAACCTTACGGATTTGTGTCTGACCCTTATCCCCACGCTGCGAGGCTCCGAGCTCCTTCCCACGTCCTCCTGGATGTCCCCTGGGGTGGACCGGGGTCTGCGGGCAGCTGCCCAGGGAGCAGGACGGCAGCCAAGGGCCACGTGTCCTCTCCACCAGCATCTCGACACATCTCCCCTTCCTACCCCCTGCCAATTTGTATCGTACGGGCAGGGATGTCATTATCTTCAGGATTTGTTAGGCTCTTGCAAATCTGATTTTAATCAGCCAGTGGGTTCTGCATTAAAGTGTATTTTAGCCCTAATTCTGCTTTAAAACTGGTTCCTGTGTAAGAACACATGAAAAATGATGTGTGTGAGCTTGGGAGCTTACTACCTATACAATTTATCTACTAACAGCTATCCCTAAATGTTTTACGTTTCCTACAATATGTCAGAGCTATAATTGTACAACTAATTGCACAGAGGTTTTATTGAACTGCCTCTAGGAACAGTTTACACTTAAATACTCAGCCAACTGTTAACTGCTAAAGCTTTTACAGAAATGATTGCCATAAATTTCCTTTCAAAATTGTGATTTAGTGCAAGCACACTGCCTTTTTTCCCTTTTTTCTTTTTTTTTTTTAGCAAGAAAAAATAAACTTTATGCTGCAGAAATGTGCGCTTGGTCTTTGGCAGACTGTTTTCCTGACCTCAGATTTACTATGAAAAATGTATTTTAAATACTGAGAATCTTGAGGGCAAATGTACTTACAGGAATGAAAGTCTGACCAGAATGATAAATGAATCAGGCTTAATAAGAAATAAACAGTGACCTATTCATAGCTGTTTCAAAAAGGCAAGAATTTTGCAGATGTTGTTAGGTCAAGATATATAAAAAGACAGTTTGTAACTAGCAGAATGTGTGTGCTAAAGTCAAGGGAAGTCTTCAAAGACACATGTTTTTCCCATAGCTACGTGACTTTATTCCCCAGGGACGCGGCTTCATTTTGATGCATGCTCCTTTTCATCTGTGACCATTGCACCATCCCCTCGGTGGTGGGATTGCTGGAGAGCACAGTGAGAACTTGGCGAGAGACGGGAAACCGAAGTTTAGGCTTAAATCCCTCAAGACATCCCGATCCACATTCACGGGAGGGATGTCCAGTGCCAAGCAAAACCTGCCCCAGGAGCCTGCGGGACGGCCAGCACGGGGGCGATGGCTGCAGCGCCCCGATTTCAGGCAAGGTCAAACATTATTGTGACATATCCATCAGTGCCCCCACGGGTGCCCCCCTCCCCGTGTGTGGGAAATGCTTGCTCAGAAGGCAGCTCTAGCTCCCACGGGCAAGGCTTCGCCCGCCTGGAAATGCAATTTTAAGAGCCCTGTGTCTGGAGTGCAGCAGGAGCAAAGAGCTCATCTAGAGCTGGAGCCTGTTTTTCTCCCATCTCAAGTGATGGGAGAGTCAGGAAAAAAGGCAGCAATTCAACCAGCAGTGGAGCTGGGGTAAAGCCAAGATGAGCTTTTAAAATGCTCATGAGTTGACACTGATTTTCATTTGAAAACCCTGATTATGGAGTGTCTACACTGAAGCCCAGGACACCAGGACCTGCTCGCTGTCTTGGAGCCCAACACATGCTCCATTAAACCACATTTCATTTATTCTAAATAAATAACCGGCATTCTTTATGGCACCGTAATATATCTCAGGTAGCCTCTCTGCTGTTATTGCAGTAGAGGAGAAGAAAGAGATTGATAGCTGATGTTTCATGTGCTGAAAGGCTGAATTAATCATAACCCAGGTACAGGATGGCACTGCTGCATCAGTTCTGGCCTGAGCCTGCCTCCCCGTATATCAGGGTTGCACAATATGTCAGCGGTAACACAGAAATTTTGGAATAGAGTCACCCTGGAAAGAACAATTGATACCCAAGGGGTGGATCTAGTGCCATTAAACGAGATCCCTTGCTCTGAAACAGGCTGTATTTTGTCCCTTCTGGGGGCATGGATGGCTGCAGAAGAATCAGAGCTGCAGGGACCAGAGGCTGTCAGGCGTTGTGCACTAAAATTTGAAGTGTAGAAGTGGGGTAGGAGGAAGGGACACAGGCTGGAGGGTCAGAGAGGGCACGGGGTAGCATGAAAACTCATAAGGATTTGCAAAAACAGTCGAACTAGTGATCGAGATTAGGCTCATTGTAAAGTTAGAGCCCACTTGGAAAATGTTATTGAATCAAAAAGAAATTAGAAAACATGTGTGGAACGGCGGGAAAGCTGAGACGCCAACACCCCCAAACTTTCCCTTCCTATAGTCTGGAGCCAGGTTGTGTCATCCGAGCCCATGCCTCAATACGGAGAAAACTGCCAATTTTCAGCAAGAACCTTTGGGTAATGGAAACGAGCTGTTGATCGAATTTACCCTGCAAATGAGCGTGACGAGGAGAGGCTGCAGTTGCTCATTTTCACCCTGTGACAAGAGTGATTAGTGGGCTAAGCTGGTCTCTCCTGCTTTGCCAATCCCATCAGGTGCTAAAATCAGTTCTTCAAGTGAGGTAACACCGGGACTGAGGGACTCAAGGAGGTGACAGAAGACGAGCATGTGTCGTATGGCTTGGAATGGATGGTGGCCATGCTTCCCAAACCTGATCCATATTGGAGGAATTGATCTGATCTATTAGCAATTTAAAATTTTCAGACTACTTCTGGCCAAGCATTTGGTTTAGCAAAATAGCTGCAATCTCATTGCTTTGAACTTTTAGCAAAAAAGACAGTTTCTTTTTAAATGAGGAAGGGGTAGGTCTCGGCACTTTGTTTTCCTGCTGTGAAGCAGACAGGGTGTAATCTGCACCTGAAATCTGAGTTTTGCAGACAAGGTGAAAAGAAACACGTTTGAGTTCCGAGTAACTATTCAAAAGTCCTGACAGAGATGCACACAGACGAACCACAGACAATGTCTCTTAAATAACTTTTTTTGTAAAAGCTACGCAAGCGATTCACAGGTCTTCACAGGAACTTGGTATTTTGCTGGGGAGCATAATCTTTTCTAATGCTGTTAATTTTAATAAGCCCTTTCTTGTCTGGTGGTTAGACCACAGGTCTACAAGTCATAACACAGGGGTACTGCTCCTGCTCCTCGTTAGCCTCACCTCAAGCAAGACACTTACATCGTAACGTTTCTCTGAACCTTCAGCTCTAAAACTATAAAATATTTGCCCATCTCTGCTGTTCAAGTGAAATAACCTTTGCAGAGCACTCCGGAGTGTCAGAGGAGAGACATTATTAATTAGTGTAATTTCTGATTTCGGTTACACCCACACAACCTGCTTGTTCATGTGGAACAGCGCCATTTCTCTGACTTCCTTTCTGTGCAAAGCCTTGGTGTTATCTGCATTCGGAAGTATAATTAAGGAAAGGAGTATGCTTCTTTTTAAAGTTTTGTAAGATATATCTACTTAGCATGTGCTTTTCCTTTCACAGAAGCCATTTTACTTTTTCCTAAGCTGAAAATCTTGCTTGAGCGAGTTGCGTTCCTGAGATAAGCAAGTAGCATTTTCCATGAGGGCTCGAGTCCACGTCACCAACATTTTCTGTAAGTGCTAAGTGTCTCCTTTTGACACCAATGTCAGTAACAACGAAGGGAACTCTAATACTCCAGAATAGAACCCTGAGTGGAATGACTCTTGTGGTGGCTGTATGTGCTTGAGCATCCCTCGTAGAAAGCACTGGTAGTGATGTACAAAGTATTTTATTTACAGAATCTGTGCTTATCAAGCCTCTATCTAACTGGGACCCTTGAAACACTCTGCAGCTTCTAGAAGGAGCCAAGTTAGTTAATGGTCGTATGCGGACATGAGGATCCATGGACAAAGGCTGAAGAAATATCTAGCAGAGAGACACGCCGGCAGCCTGTTGAATTGGCTCCTTAAACAAACTGCCGGATGTCGATGTCGGGTTTTAAAGCCTTACGTGCTGACAGGCCCTTGTACTTGCCTGCTAATGGCAAAGGCACTGCATTTGTCATCAACTGAACGGCAGTAATTGGAGACAGCACTTTTTGCATTGACTCAATAGGTGTTGCAACAAGTCTGCTGTTTCTCTGGTACTCAGTATCCGCCACCACATTTGAAAATTCATGGACTATGCCTTTTTTCCGTTATTTTTTATGCGTCATATCACAGTCCAATCTCTTTTACATGCAGTAAGCATTTACTTGCCACAAATACCACCTCAGTGTTTAGACATAGCAAGAATTACTGCGGTAGAGTTCATCCTTTTCCAAATGCCTTTTGCAAAAGAGTTGTGTCATTCTGGATTTTGAGTGAGCTGATCAGTACCGGTCCGTGTGTCTGACTCTCTGAAGAGGCAGCAAATAAAATTCAGACAAAAACTGTAATGTGCATGGGAAAACCAACCGCTAAATGTTGTTTGTGTCAAGTGGTAATTGCAACATAGGTTGGGAGACCGTAGCCTCTGGTTACGTGCACTTTTTTTCAGGTATAAACAGAGATAAAGTTCTCCAAGGTGTTTTCAGCAGGAGTGAAAATACTGAACCCCATGCCAAGGTTTGCACAATGCGCTTGATTTCCCTGCCATTTTTCATCTTAGTTCAAATTCATGGGATGCTGCAGAGTTTTGACCCGGGATCATGAGGTTCTGCAAAATTGCTACATGCTGGCTAAAGAAGAGTGTTTATCTGTGGAAAGTAAAAGGATTCCCTGGTAGGGATGGCCATCCCTGCCAGCAACACCGGGAAACACGTTGGAGAGGACCAGGGAAACATTTTCTCTGCCGTCCTGAAGGACTGATGCACGTCCCAAACCCCGACACCTCACGGGTGCTTCCAGTGCTCCTACCTCACCCAGACTTGGCCCTGCAGATGCAAATTATTAAACGTTTGGGTAAGAAGGAAGATCAGTTTTGGTTCAAAGCCTTATCTCCTCCACGCTGCTTCGGTGTTCAGTTCTGAAGGCACCTTTCCAGCTCCTCCCGTGCCAGCCCAGCCCTGTAAGCACATCGCTCGCCTCGACGAGGGCTGGTAAGAGCCAGCAGCTCTGGAAAGCCCCGAGCAGCAGCAGGCTGGCAGCACAACCTCTGCGCTGCCAAAAAATCCCCTGTTCAACCACCATCGCCAATATTATTAATCGGCCCACGGTTTGCTCAGACAGGAAATTGTTACTGACCACTTTAATTTTACTAAACAAATGAAACCACCCCATTACTCATTCAAATCTAATAAACCGCAGAACACAGAGGAGGAAGTGAGCGCTTTAAAATGGCTTGGAGAAAAGTTCTCGCTTTGTTTTGCCATTTAATTAAAGCCAGGCTCTTTACAGGAAAGGGAATAATTAAACTGCAACAACATGTGTACTATGATAATCTTCTCTGTCGGCATCTCAACATGCAACTTGCTACCGAAGGCAGAGGGATTTTTTGTGCTGCCTTTTACCTTCCCAGAGCATTCCCTGCTCCCCAGGAAGAAAAGAATTAGAAAATACATTGAGTCCCAGGATGGATCTCTTCTGTCATGCCCTGTCGGGTGATAGAAAGGGCTGATTAAATAAATTTCCTGACACTTAATGTCTTCAGAGGCTCAGAAAGCGACTTCCTGCAGATGAGCCCTGCAAAACACCTGAAAGTCGGCTGTTTTATCAGTGCCGTGGCATTTTCTGGTCATCAAGTGTTTAAAATATCAACAAAATATCATTGCAGTTTTAATATTTGCAGTACTAGCACTAGTTCAATACGTGATACGATTTGTATGCGTGTGTAAATATTGTCTTTGCAGTCAGAAGGCAGAAAAAGCATGAATGTACTTGTACCACTGAGAGCGATTGCTGTAATTGCTTGCCTTTCTTCTCAACATCAAATTACTACTGTAAATGAAGATAATTTCACAAACAGGCAGAAACACCGCTTTGGCTATGGGAATTCCTACTCCAGCGTAAAATCTGGATGATGAAGCTTCATGCTGAGCTGCTCCCACCTGAAAGAAGGGTTCATAGATGGGAATTATTCCTTTGTGGTGATTTGGCTCCCAAAAGACGATTAAAGAAGAAAAACACCGGTAACCAGATAATCTCAATAATAAGGGCAAATAAGCCAAAGAAACTAACAAACAACGTGTTTTTGTTGCGCTGCAAAGGCCACAAAGGTGTTTTCAAGTACATACGAGTTTGTTCCTGCCTGTGCCTTGGGACTGTTGGCGTTTGGCTGCTCCACGCTCAGGGGGACGGGCAGCGTTCCCTGGAAGGTCCTTGCCAACTTGGAGCTGGTGTCTCACCTGGTTTGCCGTAGACACCTGATCTACTGCGGCCTTAATCCAACGCACACAGGAGGAAAGCCAACAGGAAGATGCATTAATTGCATTGCGTATTAAAGAAGCCGACATACTTAGTAAAATCCCCTTTCAGTCACCACCAGAATGAACTGGTGTCTGATAAGATAAATCGTCTTTATTACCAGGCATCAATCCCATGCATGGACTCCATGAGTGGAGCCGGCCCCTCTTCCCTTCCCCGTCACAGATGCCCTGCAAAATGGGATGCAATCTGTGCAATCTGTCCCATTCTTCAAAATATTCTCCCCACCAGTTTAGCTAAGCTTACTTAATTTGTTTTGCTATTTGGAAGGAGTTACAGATTTGACATCCTAGAGAACAGCTGTCATTTTTACAGGAAAAAAAGTATCTGATTCATAATTTTCCAGAAATATGCACATTACACATGTAGCATACTGGCACCTTCTGAAAAAAACACGCTAAATCTTGAAACTGGTACCGTATCGTTTCTGTTTCTCCGCTTTACTTACCTGTTCAAACACCACACTGAATCTCAGCTCGCAAGGAAAAACCTCCGTGGTCTCTTGATCCATCACCATTCTCCAGCTGAAACACACCTGACAAATAAAATTATTCAAAATGGTGCCATTTTGTAATGGCATTTTCCAGTGGCACAGGGGACAGTGGAATATCCAAGGGGATGGAGTCGCGGGAGCTCTAGGAGAGACCTTTTTGCTAAGCCAGAGCACGCAAAGGAAATTCATAATGCAATTCTGACTCAGTGTGTAATTTCTGCTTTCCCCCCCCCCCCCCTTTTAAAAAGCATCATCCTCATCAGGAGCCATGGGGTAAAACGTTGGGATGAAACCCAAGTGACAAGGGTCCTGAGGGAGGTCTGCAAGAAAGGTGTTATGGCCAAGATGACCCTCAGCTCCATCTTCCTTCTTATCATTTTGAGAGGTGAGCTTGCACATGTTGTACAGAGTGGAAAAAACTCATAGATACTTGGAAAAATATTAATAATTAAATACATTGAGTGTTTCATAAGATGCCAGGGAGCACATTCAGTCTCAGAAGGATTAGCTGGATGTTTTGAATAATGCACTCTTCAGAAACCTCCAGAAAGTAAAAAAATTATTTATGAAGTGCATTTAAGGATAACAGTAGCCTATCCACTAAGCTAAAAATTTCTTTCTTTCTGTCCTCATCTACTCTTTAGCATCATCTGCAGGGTACCTAATGTCCCAAGGTGTACCACCAAGGCTATTTTATACATGCAACAGGGAAGCAAAAGCTTTGCACTTCAGCGGTTGCTTCTGACACCCTTCTTCTGGCCCAGATCTGACTGAGACTTCAGGGCACTTTGTAAGTACACAATACAAAAAGCAGTAACCTGAGTTTCAAGGAATAACGTCCAACATCTATTTCTGTTCCACAAAGGATTCCTCCATCTCAGTGCACGGCGATGCTTGGCCAGGACTCCAGCATCCTGGGAAGCCCCGGCACTGGGAAGAAGTCAATGTCCTGCCGCAAGAGTGCCAGGGGGAGAACTTGGCTCCAACAGCCGCCCCTCCAGCCCCATGCCACGCTACGCCCCGGGTTCCTATGCACGGCGTTACTAAGAGAGTGGCATTTCCTGCTCTGAAACTGTACATTCCTATCGCTTCCTCTGAAAGAATAACTTTGGCGTAAGTAAATAGAAGCCTTCAAAGGGAGATTCCACTGCGTTGCTGTTTAACCTGGCTCGCCGCAGCTCTGGAAGTCCCCGAGCACTCAGTGCCACCGAAGCGGTTTCTACGGATCCCCACCCAGCTGTGCTTCCAGCCAAGGGGAGCGGGGGGAGCCCTGGCCAGGGCTAGTTTCCCCCTGTGCAAACTTTTTTGCTACCCCTGGGCTGCAGGAGTCCCTTTAGGAATCCAAATTCCCTGCCAGGGCTCCCCAGCAGTGCAGGTTGCAGGGTTACCAACAAAAAACCCTCATTAAACAAGTGCTGAGGGTCCTCTTCCTCCCCCATCACCCCCCCCAGCAGTCATAAGAAGTGATGGTATAGACTTCTTAAACACAAAAAACCCCCACCAAGCCCCTAACTTCCAGCCCGCTTGTAGAATCCTTTCCAGTGCACCTCATCCTTCATGTTTGCTTAAATAACTGTTTAAACAGTTTGTGTTTGCTTAAGCAACTTGATTTATATCCTGGATCAGTAAATAAACCTGTAACTGCATGCTTTCCTGCAGTTACTTCTACCCTGATTATTGCAATATAAACCAAAACAAGTAGGAAAAAAAATTTCATATATACAAAGGGAGAGCTATAGCCTGTCAGCCGGCGTCTTTAGCGAAAAAGATCAGAAATTTTAGGTCTGGTTTGATGGATGCAAACAGACACGCAGCCAGTCGTGGCTGCTTAGCGCCAGGATTTAGGCTCAGAAGCGTCTCTCTAAGCAAAATGATGTCCAACCAAAAATGTTAGGGTGGATGATAAAATACGAATCCAGAAAGTCTGTGGGTTACATTTTACTGAGCTTTGGCTGGAGCTGCTGGGTTGAGGAGCTCTGTCTCCTCTGGCTGAGACATTACATAGCAGAGCTCGTAATTTTTTATCTCTTCTGGAATGTTATTTTGCAATAAATACTGATTCTAACTACTAGGCATGAAGGATTTTTTTTTTAAATAAATTTTTACATTGTCCCCCTGTGTTCAGAGGAGGTAAGAGTTTGGAAGGAAGGTGCCCCCCTGCCCAGGAGAGAGGTCTCGATAGGAGCTGGGCTGCACACAGACCTGGTACTGGCACTTCCCAATCTTTCCACCTGAAAACAGGAGCCCTTAAGGTTTAAAGCACAAACACACGATAAAACGTACTTGAAATGAGTCCATGTAAACGGAGGGATTGAAAAACAGCTATGTATCTCTGTCCTATTTCCCTTTCCAGGAAGGAACATCTCTTGGGTAATCTGAAAACAAAACAAAGTAGCAGAAAACTTTACTTAACCTCAAGCTAATTTCCTATCTGGACTAAATTTAGCTGTTGAGATGTTGTTTGGTGTATGTGCCTCCCGGCGCACCGACTTTCAGAGGGATGTTTGCCGTTTGCCTAAAGCAACCCTCGTAGCGCTCCAGTTAAAGCTGGCTGATTTAATTTCACCTCTCACCATTAATTTTTAACGTGAAATGTCACTTTCTGTTGGGAGGCGGCAGCGCTGGAGCGGGGGCAGGAGCCCGGTAGAGCCTGGTGGCTGAATTTTGTTCCCTGGAAAAGCCCAACCACCCACATCGCCGACAGCTGCTGGGAACTGACTTCCAGCGACTCCTGCCTCCCGAAGAGCGGGCGAGGGAGAGAGCAAGAGGATAAAAACATTATCATAAAAGCTTCTCCACGCTTATTTTGAAACAGACAGTCATTAGTTCAAGGAAGATCAAGTCAGGGACCAGCCCAAAACACTTAGATTATTTTTCCATGAGTCAAGAGTTACGCTCAAAACAAAAATTAGCCTACAAATACCAAGGCCACGCTGGTGCACCGAGCGTTTCCCAGCACAGGTCACTGCTGCCAGCCTCCTGCTGCAGAAAAAAAAAAAAAATGACCTGACAAATGGTTTGGAAAGTTTTTACAACTCTATTAATTCCGTCTGTCTCTGCCTTTCTTAAACCTTCAATTTTAACGCCAGAAATTCTTCGCGCTGCTGTCAGCTCAAGGTGTGTAAGTTCTGGAAGGAGCATAAAAGAGTAACACGTACGTTTAGAAACTCTCTAAAGCTGAGAGCAAGTGGTTCTTCTGGATGTAAGGATTTGGGGAAGTTGGAGACCACAGCAAAGTGCTTCTTCTCATGCCTGACTGAGAGTCGCAACGTCCTCGTGGTGCGAGGCTTTGCAGGGTAAGGAGATATCAGGCCACCAATCTATCACTGAAACTATGACTAAGTACTATCTGCTGCTCACCTCAGTCCAGTGATATTGGAGGAAGAAGAGGAAGTGAAGAAAAGAGGCGATTTTTAAGCAAGGCAATTTTTTAAAAAATCGCAGCAGTGTGAACATGTGAAAAATAACACCTTTTAATAAAGGTGCACGGACTGCGTGAAGTTAATGTTGGGTAGAACAAACCCTGTGAGGTGGAGCCTTCCATCCTGTGCAAGTAAAACGAAACGAAAGGGAATGACAAATGCATCAACAGACTGGCTAGAAGAGGTAATTTCAGGCTACATTCATGCCCCAAATCCCTCCCAAGACCCACTGCCCCCCCCCTGCCACAGGTCCTGCTGCGCCGGGGGCTTCTGCGGCTGCTTGGCTTCCCAGCCCGGCATCCAAGGGCTCGGTTCTGTTACAAACCAGCATTTGAATGCTTGAAATGAAATAAAAAAATCTCTGTGTGCTTATAAATCCAGCGGCAAAGGCTGCAGCTGTCTTTTCGTGTTGTGCTGGGAGGAGCAGCACCGGGCACAGGCACTGTGATACTGGGCATCCTGATCTTCCCAGATCAGTCTTTTTTCCTTGGGGTTTTTCTTGGTTTGGGGCAGAAAAAATTAAAATTTAAAATTAAATTGTATAAATCACCCTTGTTAATTTGGACCTTCATTTTCTTCATGAACTGAAAGGTACGTTTAATATTTTTGCTGTTCATGCAAATGAACTGTAGCAGGCCCAGCAGTAAATGAGAAGCAAGCTGTGCTACGTGTAAGGCTGGGAATTCAGCCTTCTGTAATCATTAACACTCTTTCCTAAGTCCGTAATTGATTCACTTTGATTTTTTTTGTTGGTGTGAGAACGTAGGGCCCTGTCTGGATTAGCCTCTGTTAGATGAACGGGGCTGTGTGAGCCAGGGCTGAAGATGATTTCAGATCGTTTCCACTCTTACAGCGGTACCTTCTCTTTCCACCACAAATAAACACAATTACAGGCAGGGCAAGAAAAAGCAGCTGGCTACTAGTAGGAAACGAAGTGGTAAATAATTAAAAGAATTTGGTCTAGGAAGGAGAAAAGTAAAAAATTGTTTTACTGCAATAGTTGTATTTTTCATCTGGTGACACCCAAATCTGGCGGAGATCTGTGAAAGCTGATTCAGGACTGGTTTTCAGAACTAAGTGCAGGTGGTGTCAACGACTTTAAAAAAAAGCTATGAATAATATACAACTAAACTTCTGTTGAGTAATTATTAATAGGAAACACGCGATTCGAGATAAAGAAGTCTCTCAGCTGCCAGAATGTGGTAGAGATCACAGTAACGCTGAAGTTATCAATCCACAGGGCTTAGACGGGACTCAGCAAAAAAGGAAATGTATTTTCCCTGCGATTTCCCCAAATAGTTGTGTGTGGAGCAAATCAACATCCGCAGAAAGCGGGAGAAAAAAGTCTCTGCTTCTGATGCAACTTCCCATATGTTTTCAATCAGAATCTTCCATATGCTGCCTTTTGCTGATGCATTTTAAAGCCATGTAAACGTTCTGATTGCAAAGAATATATGTATTTATATATATTTATGGGTCGGCTGAACACTGCCACTGCCCCAGCTTCTGAAGGAAACGAAGGAGAAAGATTAATCGTTTGCTGCTCCGAGTAGCTGTGCATTTTGTGGGCCCTGGAAACACAGGTACTATTTTGGAAAGGGAACATTATAAATGAGAAAGGAGCTGGAACTCCATCGTGTCTCCTCCTCCACCTTGTGAAAGGTCACGGTTGCCTGGGCCCCATTGTAGCTCAGCTCAGAAAGTGGTGAAGGAACTCAGAAGTTGTTTTTCCCACCAAAAAAAAAAAAAAAAAAAAAAGGAAGAGAAAAGAACAATTGTGCACCACTTCCATTTTCTGAAGAGGAAATGGTGATTTGTCTCAGCCATGCCATTGCCTGGGAATTCAGCAGGTAATAAAGGAGTTAAACAACAAGTTCATCTTAATCTGGAAGAAAACATGTTGTTTGAATTGCTTCTTTCCAGGGTAAATAAGCAGTAATGCTTCACAGCACCTTTTCTCTTTGAGGTGCACTGTGCCTCTGGTTTGGCTGGCTTTAACTGAATCCCACCTCACGTCTAACGCAAATAACGTGCCACACCTGAAAGATGCAGCCACGCTGGAAAAATCTCAGCCTGGGAAAAACAAGTAAGAAATGCACTGAAAAGCTCTGAAATTCAGCCTTCTGAGCAGACGTGGATTCCAAGGCACAAATTAATTACATTATGTGGGCCCACTCGTCCAGTGAGTCGTAGCGGAAACCCAGACGAGTATCCAGCAAACAGATTTTTCACTGTGACCTTTTAAAATATTGCAACAGCATATTTTAAACAGTCACTGGAAAAGCCCCAGATCCTCTTTCTCTTTTGTTCTGAACCAGCCCCTCCAAACCATACCGCTGAATTTCACTCCAGGTCTGCCTCCTCAGCATAAAATTCTATGTAACAGCTGTGCTTTTGGTGAGTCTTTCCCATATTTACTCTTCTCAACCCAAAACATGCACTCTCACCCCTCTGACGGTGGGGTCCACATGCTGAAGATGACCCAGTCCCTCTGGACGGCATCACCTCTCCTCCTGTGCTTAGCACAACTAGCCATAAGGGAAGTTATACACAAAGGCACATTAAATCATGAAGATTAGTTAAGAACACCCCAAAAGGGCACTTGTTCAGCCCTAGATCAGCCTCACATAAGTCAGCCCAATGAGCAGCAGTTCCCTGATACTACATTTTCTATTCCCTGCGTGAGACCTGCCTGTTTCCCTGCAGAGGATAGACCTGTTCTGGGCATGAATCAGGCTCGTTTAGGAAAAGAAGCTGGGTTGCCTGTAACACCTGGTGCTCTAGATAGTTTGAGTTAATCAGTTCCCCACGTAGTCACCAATTAGTCATGGTCTGCTTTCTGGAGACCTCTGATTCAGCTCCAGAGCTGGCAATAACTCATTGTAAGCGGCGTCAGCTGGAGTTGCACGTCAAATAAACAAAATGCTACATACCTCTAAATCCCCTGAAAGAACCCCAAGTTGGAGGCAGCAGCTGAGCGGAGAAGGTGGACACTTCTGCTGTTTGTTTCCCTCTGTCCTTGTTCCCTGAGGAGGTAATTTAGAAGAGTTGAATCTTCACACCTCAAATTGGTGTGAAAGTACGTTATTAATAAACATCTGTGATGTTCACCAGGCAAGACTGGGGTGAGAACCATCAGGTTTCTGATGGTGACATTAAATACCATGATTTCAAAAAAGCGTTTAAACAGCATATTGCAAGATGGAATAGACTGCAAGAAGACAGAACATGCAGAAACCTCATTTTTGGAAAGCTTTTCCACTCTGAAACGGGGATACAATGACAAAAATGGTTCTTAAATTATTTATTACAAAGTTTTATTATAGGGTTTATGCCAAAGGGCCCTGAATTAAGATTGGATAGGAAGGTTTAATCATGTCATGCCATTGCTTTTGTGGACCGGACTTTGCCAGTCCTGTAATGTGCATCCTGCGCTTCTGGAGCATTTTCTCGTAGCCAACTTGTGGCTTTACAAAGAAAACTGTGTGAAAAGTCTGCGTTTTTCACTGCATTAACAATGAACAAAACCCCAGCTCGCAGTAGCAGTGTATACACCGTTCTACACATTGTTCGTGTGCTGAAAAGGAAGAGGAACGGGGCCGGGCTCCTTCAGAAATGAGACAGAAATGCCATTGAGATCTCATTTCCTGTGCAGGAGCTCGCAAGAGCCTCGGCCGCTGCAGTCCTATGTTGGGTTTTGAGTAGTGTCATGGTTTGAAAGGTCTGCTACATCTTCCCAAAATCACTCATTCGAGATGAAAAAGACTAATAACGGGCCTGCTTTTAATTTGAAGAACCCCAACAACTCATCTCTACTCCTGATGAAGAGCCTCAGCGTGTCCGGTAATTAAGAGATCGTCCCTGACGTGTCCAATGACGGTCAACTGGTCTCCTCGCCACCAGCAGCACAGCGTTATGCCCAGTTGGACGTCAAACCCTTCTGAAGTAATTGTTTAAAGTAGTTGCAGCCAAGCAGAAATAGGAAAATGTTAGATGCTGTTTGTGTGCTGCTCGTACACGCTGCCATTCAGACTCATTAATCAGCCTCCAAAAATCGCGCGATGGCTTAAAATGTTGTTGTTTGTGAAGTATAGTTTGGGGGCTCTGCTTGTTTAACTCTGGCTTTCTGCAATTCAAGATATTTTCGTGTGGTACGCATGGCTTTAGCTGTTTCCAGTGTGAGGGGCTTCTAAACCTGTTCTTCCTCCCAGCTAAAAATCATGAGACTTGTGAAAAAATGGCAAGTTGGCAACACTGTGCATATACAGGGTGGCTTTTATGGGAGAAGAGGTCATGGGTAGCTTCTTCTTTCCTCCGTCTGCTTGCATGGAGCATAGAAAGGCAATCTCTTTGCCACACAATCTTGTCACTACCTGGTTGCAAGAGTATTAGTCAAATCAGAAATGCCAGCTGCGCTGTAAAAAACCCATCTTCAAATCCAGAAGCTATCCTGGGAGAACAAAACGGATAATGTTCACTTCAACCAGGAGAAATCATTCTGAACAATGTTTTAGTTTATGTATTTTTTTAAATATATTGTGGCCTTTTCTGGGAAAGCAATTTCCTCATCTCCTCCTCTTCCTCCTCCCCTCCCACCTCAAGTGATGGCCACCATCAAAGAGACTTCTTGATCCCAGATGTGTTCCATTTCCTGCAGTAAAAATGAAAATCATTGCCTTTTTCGTAAATATCTGCCAAGGATGGAGATGCACTACTTAAGAACTTTCTGCAACCGCTTTAGTTTGAAATGAATAAATCAGTAGGATTTGATGAGCTCGCCAGCATTTTCTAATTTGTTTCTACTGGCAAAAGAGCCGCAGTCAGTTACATCCAAACAAATTTGGTGGCAGCATCTGCTTTATAATGACCTAAATGTCTAAATCTAATTTTAGAAAGGGTTCAAGCAAGGCTTTCAGAGCTCGGTCCGGATTTTATTTTCACTCCTTTAAGCAAAGAGCTGATTCATGGCGTTTACGCAGTCGCTGTTGATTTTCCGGATCCGTGTCGGGGTCCTGAGCCGAGCAGAGCTGTGCCCCCTACGCGGCCGTGCATGGGGCAAGACCCCCACGTGTTCAGAGAAGGACATGGGCTCTGTTTGGGATGGAGATGGAGGAGGCTCAACCCCTCAAAGCCACAAATGGTTTGACGTCCCCAGGGGCCAGCTTGTAGGAAGAGAGAATATTCTGTGATTTCAATACCCCACCTGACAGCGTTGAAGAAAAAGGGGCAAAACTGGGTGTTTAGCAAACCTTTGGCAGGTGGGTGGTTCAGGAAATCCTGTCTCTGGGCAGTGTGTGATTGCCTTTGATTCCAGGATCCACCTTTCCAGGTACATTGCAAATATCCTTACTACAGGCAGACGTGCTTTGGTTTCACCTGCTTGGCTTCCATGAGGATTTTGGTGACTTGGGCACCTTTGGGGGCTGCCCGTTGGGCTGGAGCTCAGGAAAATAGCACGGCTGGAATTGTCTGGTGACTGGAAACAGTTATAATCCACCTGGAGTTAATACTAAAATACCATTAAAAACATGAAGGCCTCCACATGTTCCTCTAATTCTTTACCTTTTTGCCGGAATCCTGTGTTTTTTCCATGATTCCTTCCAACTGTCCCCAATGGAAGTGGCTTCTGGGGCTCTGCCTCTGGCGATTGCATTGGATTTTGGTTGCCAGGTTTTAGTCTGATTTGCTCTTTTATTGCCTGAAATTCTGTTTCATTCCAAATTTGGGTTTCTGAGCTTAGACAGGCTTTCGTGCCCAGGATGCCTCTCTTTATATATCTATATGATTTTTAAATCCAGGCTATTAGGTGTTTAAAAAGTGCCTTATTATGTTGAATCATACACACATAAAAGAATATAAATGCATAAACAATACCATGTTTCTGAGCCATATGAAGAAATATACTTTTGAAGGGTATTTTAAGTATCTAAGATATTATTCTGGAGTAATATTAATCACATTAATAACTCTGATAAAATATAAAATCGATATCAAAGGATATAAGGGATTATTAGTATATATGATGTAAAGAAACCATTAAAGAGCATGTTCAGTGTCTTGAGTCACGTGTAGCTTTGGCCTTGTGCTTTAGGGATTTTATTGTATGGTTTTCTTTTCTTCTGAAGCTAGTGGTAAAAACACATCTCAAGTCAAAATAGTAAATAATGAATCACCCACAAATTCAGCTCATTTCCTATCTCTCACTGAAAAAATGTTGATTCCAGGCATGGGAGCAGAACTTTGAGCCAAACAGTAATTTCTTTATGGTGTACATGACTCATAGGAAAGAATGCCTCATGGGGATAGCGGGAGAAAAAACTAACTAAAAAAAAAAAGACCCATAAGTAAATTCGCTTTAAAGAAACAGGCCATCAAGTGAAGGGCAAAAGGTCAGCAAAGGCCCTCGGGCATTTTTGTGTTCCTCCTCTGGTCTTCCCAGTGTCCTCCAGCTCCTCCACCCTGAAGATGTCTAGTTTTGTTGAAGATGATTACCCTACGGTACTACCTCTCCTTCCTCCAACCCACTACCCAAGAAGATGAAAAAAAAAAAAAGAAAAAAAAAGGAAATTACTCGCTCTGTGTGTATACATGTGCAGGTCAGTGCCCAAAAATTTAGACTGTCACGCAAAGCCCCAGTTTGTTCAGATGGTAAGGTAAACACAAAAGCTGACTGTCAACAAACTGAAGTAGACACTCACAGTTTGACATCACAAGTGAAAGAGAAGTTGCAATTCATCTACCACCCCTCACAAGAATTAAAATGGCTGAGATAAAGTTTATTTTGATAAAATCCAAATGACGTCAGAGAGAGAAAATTGTATCTGTATGATACAGTTGCAGATGAGCAGTATCTAAAAGGGAAATAATGAAAACGTGGCTTAGGCCTCAGGAGGAACTCATAACAAAAGTGCTCTACATCTTTTCATGTTCATACCTTTTCGTGCTCACTCAGTAAAGCACCTCAGGCAGCTGCCGAGGGAGGGTGGGTGTCACAGGGGGCTGCACCCCAGGGGTGTGTGGCACCGTGGGACAGCTTAAGGGCCAGCCTGAGCCCATCGACTGGTTAAAGAAGCCAAAATCAGAATTATAAATTAATTTCACACACTCTTTCAAGACACTAGGATTAGATGTTATTAGTGACTTTAAAGTGTCTCTTTTGCATTACTCTTTCCTTATGCGAACAAAAGCAGTTTATCCTCTTCCATAAGCTGCTTTGAGATCTCCTAATGGGCCTTTAATTATTACAAATATTACCTGCCGTCTCTGAAAAGTGTCTCCTCCCTCAGGCAGATTTATTCAGCGGGGTAAATTGATATTCATCAAGCATGTTTCATGAACGCTGATTGTGAAATGAATCAGAATTTCAACTCAGCTTTCAGCAGCAATATCTCATCTGATTTCCATTTCTGTTTTTTTTTTTTTTTCCAGAGTGATAATGGATGATTAATTTCAACACGCATTGCTATATACATTTACATAATTATTTATGAGTAATTAAAACATCTTGCTCCTGTTCCAGAGTCAATATCACGTGGCCAGGAATATAAAACTAGACAATGATGCAACATTAAAATGTAGGGTAGCTTATTCCTGTAGGGTAACTATGTGCTACTTTAATGTCACACATTTAAAGAAAGTTGCTAGAGGATGCCTAACAAGGTCTAGCC
>JAOXJK010000002.1:35068940-35089466 GCA_025774025.1 Xenus cinereus | reverse complement strand
ACATAACTCACTGAGACCAGTCTCCGTTTCATCCTCTCGCTGCTCTTTTGCTACCCTTCCACTTTTTATAGTGAATGGTAAAGGGGGCAAACAATCCAACGTGATCGCAATGTGATACAGCGTACGACACATGACAGCTGTGATAAAAATCCTCCCGTTGGAAATGTGTTAGAAAGAGGCAGGTACGTACGCCTGTCGTGTTCCTGGCACGCTGTGCTCTCTGTGACAGTTCTCTCAGGGGGAGTTTGAGGAAAAAATTCTTTCTTTTTATTTTTCAATAAACACAGTGCCAACGGGCTGGATCCATTCCCCTCCCTGCTCACGGACACCGTTATTAACTCCGAGGCCACTCCTAATGGCTTTTAACAATATTTCACAATTCTCTGCTGTTTTACTCCAGCTTGCCCAGGTGAGTTTAGTCCTGCTTTCTCATCAGCCAATGCTTTTTTTCCTGCTTTTCCCAGCAATTTTGGCCATGGAGAACCCAGGACCCTGCTCAGCCGTTTGCCTTCATGAGAGACAGCTGGAGCTGAAGCAGCAGCACAAGGCACTGGCCCTTTCTGTAGCCAGACTAAGGAAAAAGAGCCTTGGAAATCTTATGAGGAGGCTTTAAAATCACATCCCAGGGGCCAGACCTCCCACACCAAGGAAAAACACGAGTCCTGCAACCTTTGGTTTTGTGGCGTAAGCTGTTAACAAAGGCGTTTTCTAATTATTGAGAGGGAAAAGATGTCATAATTTAGACCTTAAAGGAGACTCCTTTGTCAGTAAATAACCGGGGAGGTGGATTGGCCACTCATAATCTCTCAGATGGGATTGGAGCTAATCTAGGTTTTGGTCTGACCAATGCACTTAGCACGGATAATCCCTGTTGTTGTAAAGAGCTAACTTTGGTATCTCCCATCCAACAGTGGGGAGCGGATGACTACGGAGGTTTTAGGTCATTGGAAGTCTCTCCCGGAGACACCCATGAATTGTGGGCAAAGCATTTTAACACGTTTCCAAACAGTTTGCTTTGATGCAGAAGGAAAAGGCCCGACCTTTCTGCGTTCCCCAGGCTGCCTCGGGGGCTACTTTCTGTCAAACGAAGCCCTGGCTTTTCCTCACACCCTGAGCACACACCGGTGTCCTCTGGTGCAGCCACAACTCCCAGCACCATCAGCAGACGTAGTTCCCATCAAAATAAAACCCAGAGACTTCAACTATGTTTCTAGGCTCACTTCAGAAAAATCAGAGCAGAGAATAGCGTCTCACAGAGGAGAAACACCTACCTATCATCTGAGCAATCGTCTTCTCATATTCTGAAACGATTTTCCTGTAAGAGGGGGGGAAAAAAAAAAAGCTTTTGGCAAACATCATCATTGCTAACGCTTACTTCGAAAATAATGCTACTCAATAACTGAACTACAGTATTTTAAAAGAGATACAGAACCCCTTCACACTTTTATGTGTTCCTTATTACATGAGTAACAAATTAAACTGACGGTTTAAATACTGCACTTGATTTTTAATTCTCCATGTAAATCAATATAGGTGGGAGGAGGGAAACTCTCAATCAAATTCTGATATTTGAAACATGCCCAAAGTACATTACCCGTCATGATTTAAATATAAACATAATCACATTGGCCTCATTCAAGAATTACAAAGTCTGATCTTTCCATTACTTTCTCCATGTTTGTCTTTGCTTATTTTTAATGTAAACATTAAGTAAAGTTATAATTGCTAGCAAGTAAACTTAACAGAAGTAGAGTTGGCCCTCATCCAAAATATATCTAACCTTCCACTCTCCCAATGTGACTAAATGATCCATTAGCACTTAAGAGAACAAGACCAAAATATTCAATTATGTAGCACAAAATCCATGGTGTCCTATTTCCCAAATCTGTTTTTGAAACAGAGGTGGCAAAATGTTACTTTTAAGACTATTTTATTTCATATACTCACAGTAGGCTTTGAATTTCCTTCTTGAAAAGAGGTTAGCCAAAATAAGCAGATTAAATGCGATTTAGAAAGATGATCCATCCCTTCCCAGAGCCAAATAAAGCTAATGAAATGAGACTAGCTTGATCTGTTCTTTGATTCATGAGCCACGTAGGACCATCTATGAAAAACAAAATTACCCCACACTTCATCTGAAGTGGACACTTGAAATAGCCTGCTGGTATTTGAGTACGTCTCTTTTGAAGTCTTAGCTCCCTTTCACTTCTCCTTTTTAGAGAAGTCTGCTGCAGTTGGTGAGGTTACGGAATGGATGTGGGAAAATCCTGAGACAAAAGTCAGTAAGGAAAGGAGAAACTTGTGGAGCTCACAACCAGAAATGACACTTTTGAGAGTAGAGATATCCGCAAGTGTTTGCCCCTAAAAGGAAGGGATTGGTTTCATGTCCAAAGGAGATTACCTCAAAAGCCTGCTGTAAGTAATAAGGATTTTAAAGCCATGTCATATCCTTGTAACACCAGGCACCTTTAGGAAGTTTTATCATCCCAGAAGATGAAGTCAAGGACTTGGGGCAACGAACATGTTATTAAAGACTGTTACACACCTTGGCAATTCCCAGCCCAGGCTGCATCAGGGAAGTTGGCAGCAAAGAGAAATAACATCATCTATTTCTTATTTTTACCAGCTTAGACTAGTTTCCAGTAGGTACCACATTCTCTGCATTATCGGAGTTAGACTGATGGTTGGACTAGATGATCTTAATGGTCCCTTCCAAACTAGACACTTCTATGATTCTATCCCGCCTCATGAAATCATGTGGTTGTTCAATAGAAGTGGATACCGCAATGGCATATTTGTTTTAATAATATTTGATTTGGAAAGCAAGGTAGTCAAGTGAAATCTTGTTCCAGATTGATGTCAAAGGCCTCTTTCCGTCAAGCAGCCTAAATAAGGGTCATTATGGCTGGGGCACCAAAGGATGCTGGTCACATCATTCCTCTCTGTGATGGCACATCTTAACCCCAGCTCGACATGCTGCACAGCCTTCACTTTTGGTATTTTAGAAATTCAGTCTATTTATTGACTTCCTGAATTTTCCTCAGTCATAAAAACACCAAAATCCAGGGCTACAAAGGATCTCAGAGGTCATCTGCTTGACTTCCCTTACTAATAATCAATCAGATCTCCAAATAACCGTATTTTCATATTTCTTGCCCCAGGCTGTACCCTTGGAATACGGTATAGCCCGCCCTGGTTTAGCTCTTCAATAGTTATTACATTATTACAACTTCTCATCTTGGCTACTGTTCTCTGGAGTGGAATTTCCTCCAGTCTGACATTTTTCTGGATTAACTGAACTCAGGATATTCCAAGTAGAACACGTAGGACTTGGGCAGAGAAGCGTTGCTTCTCCTTCTGTGGAGAGTGATGCTTTTGTGCTTGCAAATCTAGATAATCCCTTCACTCCTTGCTTATCGTTATGTCACACCTAATTGCTGCATCTCTAATTTACCACACATGGACTGTTTGAACATTTAATCTTCCAAGAGAAATCTTTCTTTGTGCACACATGCATACTTTATCATTTTGTGACAATATTAATCAGATTTTTTTTTTTCACCCATGCGTTCTAGGGATGTGCCTGTGGGAAATTTGGCTTCGATAATGTGCTTTTTTTTTCCAAATCACATTTTACAGAGGGTGTAGACATACAAGGAAATTACTGTGAGGAGGATGAAGGTGCCAGCTGTGTGCCAGCTGCTCTGCGTCGCTCCCTGCTCTGCTTTCATGAAGGAATAAGCACCCCCTGTCAGTGCCCCTTCGCACCCAGGTGGTTTCTAGAGAACAGACAAGCACTGCGCTTGAGCGTGTGCCGAACGCAGAGATGTTCCTTACACAATTCCAAATTTTGTTCATTCCTCAGTTTGCCTGCTTGCAGCAGCTCCTTTCCGTTTTGCCTCACCACGCATTTGAGGGCCATGGCAGGGTTTTTTGTTCCCTTCCCCGAGCAGAGCGGGAGGGAGGGGAGAGAACTCAGCTGGGCATGGGGAGGTGGTTTTCAGAAAGCTGTCCTCGCCCTCTGCAGGTCCCTCTCTGAAGATACTTTGGCCCAAAGCCCTGCGCTGCTGCTATTCGAATCCACCATGAGGGACTCCTGGCATCCCTGCCAGCGTTTGCAGAGTTCTGCACCACAGTTCCCTTTTCCCCTTACTCCCTAAGTAGAGTTTTCCTGGATTTAAGCAGGAATTGCATAGGCAGGTTATCACTCGATACAGCTCATCAGCTTTAGCTTTAAACCACCGAGGCATTTAATCCTGGGAAGAAGCTGGTGCTAGAACAGAAGTGATTTGGAAAAAAATTCAGTCTCAGAAGCAAGAGCAGAAACTATTACTGTAAAGAAAGACACTAAAATAATCTGAGGGTTTCCTTTTATTTATGAGTTAAGGGGGGAAGTGTTTTTCTGTCTGAAGGTAGAAATTAACAGGTCTTAAGGACTCCATTAAATATTTTTTACACAATCTCTTCCTCAAATGATGAGCTTCTCAGATTCAGAACAATGAGCAGGTCACACTAGAAGAATCTGAAAGCTCAGGGTCCTTCTATCAGCTCTCAAATGAAGCAGCAAAACCCAAATTGCTTAACTGAAATCAAGCTTAGTGTGTGCAGTAACTAAAAAATTAGCTCAGTTAAAAGAAAAGGGTGTAGAATCTCCTTGAAAGTCAACACTCAGAGGACACAGTGGTTCCTTCGCAGGAAATGTTCTTCTACTGGCAAGTGGGGTTTTGTATTCTATTGTTAAAGAAACATTTTACAAAAATCTCCTGGAGGAAGCCTGTTCTACCCACACCTATCTGCAAACCTTCATATTCTTTCTTCTGTTGGCAAAACTCCTCGTGGAGAGTGAATTTCAAATCAGCGCGTGCCCACCTCTGCCAGCTCTGCAGGCAGCTCCTTCAGCCAGGAAACAGAAACCCCAGCAGGCAATCCATGTGTGAATCCACAGCACAAACGGGAGGAAATTCTTCCCTTACATTAGCCTAGATGAAGAGCCCTCTTATCTCAGCATAAATGAGATTGGTAACACAGAAGTTTTCAGTGATTACCCTTAACAGTGGTGCCCACCATACAGAGCAAAGACAAAGTACTCGTTTTGGATCAATTCAAAGCCTGAAGTTAAAAACAACTTAAATTCAAGCAGAATAGTTGTACAGTCACGCTACTCTGCAAAATGAGACTGAAATGAGACTCTGCCACTGTGATTAGCAACAAGTTAATGACCCACCTCATTTCCATCACTTCCCTTCTGCTTTCTTCATATTTCTCCTTCCACTCAGATACTTCTCTTTCCTTGGCCACAATCTGAAATGAAGAAGGCAAAGGGGGAAAAAAAGAGTTAAACCAAGTGATCCATTAAAGAGGAAATTAAATAAGTGTAAAATATTTGATTTAATATCAAATTCTAATTAACAGAGGTATGGTTTTCAAATGTATAATGGTTTCAAATATAGGCATCCCCAGTGACTTTTGCCTTTTTCAGAGTGCAATTAAAAAAGTTCAGGTGTGAAATCATAATAAAGAAAAGCTAACTTAGGAGAGTAGCTGCAATGTTCTTGTTTCATATTTCATTTCTGATTACGTCAAGGACACTTTTCAGGAAATACTATACACTACACTTTGTCTGATTTTACATGGTGCCCAACCCGAAATACCTCTGTACACGGTCCCGTGTCCTCTAAGGGGGTTCTACTGCTTCTGCATGAATATTTAGGGCTGACTGTTCATGAAATTTTATACCCAAAGGACTGGATTCCTTTGTGCTCCTCTCATTCACACAATCTATCATAAAATTTGGAATACTCTAACACTAGATTGTACCCATTTTTTATTACTTTTAGCCAGACTAATCTTATACGTAGCTTTGTAAAATACATCATTTTATTCCTATTTCTGGCATCTAACAAATTTTATAAAATTACATAGCAATGTCAAAATGCACATAGTACAGTTAAGGCTAAAACCAAAAAAGATTTATTTTCATCTAATGTCTGCTTTTCACTTACATCAAAGAAAGTAAAACTTACAGTGTAGCGCCTTTTGCTTTGGTAGCCTCTAGCGTGGTTTTAGTGTGGCTGAGGACAGTTTTAAGAATAGAACAAGTGTTTGTAATATGAATCATTCGGGAGAAAACAGGAAAGAAGTAAACCACAAGGGGCACATATTTCCTTTTCCAAATTCTGAAGAAAATTACCTCTGCTCTGGCCAGTCGTAGCGCGGAGTCTAAGTCTTGCTGGGGGTAGAGAAGAGCCGCGGTGCTCTCTGCATCCGAGGTGCCGATCCGGGAGTACAGGGCACTTTTAGAGATGGAAACATCTGCTGGGATAGCAGGTTCTCTCTGTGTGTTTGTTTTTTTAAATACAAAGAAATGAACCATTAAATACGTGTTTAGCTAATATGTTTTCTGGGTGCAGTGCTAGGCACCAGGGTCCTGCGCTAGGACTAGAATCCTGTGCACTATTAAATTATACCAGCAATAACACTGACAAGGAACTTCGAATTTAGAAATCTTAAAATATACATTTAAGCTCCATAGTAAGCACCAAGAGGGCCATATTACCTTCAGAGAGAGAAAATAAAGATAGCACTTTGCCAGCAATATTTTAAGGTCCTATATTAGAAAATTTAATACTTTCTGATGCAGAAATGTCATCAAAACATCCTCAAGAAATGCACGTCAGCAGAGGAAATTAGAATTGGAGACAGAGAGCTTGTTAATGGGAATTCTGCTTCCATGAAAATACATCAAGAAACCAGAAGCAAGAGGACAGCTCACCTTCTTAGGTCTGATCTGCCAATATACTGTATCTATCATAAACTGTATTTCATAAAAAGTGTGAATATCATACAGACTCATGGAATCAGAGAATACACAGGTGGGGTTGCTGCCCCACTGGTATTTAGCATGCGATTAGTGAGTTAAATGAGTTTTCATTTGCAGCTGCCAATTTTGCTCATGTCAGCGGCCCAGATTAACTGGGGAGGAGAGCAGCATGTGAAATGAGGAAGAGAGCAAAAAAAGAGGACACTGAGATGCAAGGTCTTGCAAACAACACTCCAGGTGCCAACAATCCAAGTTACAGCGCATTAAAATCAAGGAGGTTATAAAAGACTGTTAAGAAAGATGCTGAACCAAAACCCCCCACATTTTTAATCACCATCCATAGCAGATCTACACCTGGATTTCATATAATCATAGAAAGGTTTGGGTTGGAAGGGACCTTTAAAATCATCCAGCTCCAACCCCCCTGCCAAGAGCAGGGACACCTCCCACTAGACCAGGTTTAACATTTAACCATGAACACACAAAATGATGATTAATTCCAACAGAATTAGGAGGTGCAACCTCAAATCCAGTGGGTTCTCCTACCTGAGCAAAAAGCATCACAAGATCTATCAAAACTACACAGCCTGCGTTCCTGAAAGTTATCTCCCAATATAAAACAACTAGGCAGGAAAAAAATACATCTGGGACACAAGCTCAGCCATCTACGTAAATGCATGAACACAAAACCACATGGTGCTGTCCACAGATCTGAGTTAAGGTAAAACAGCCAATAAATAAGACTACTGCTGGCTCAACTCAGTATCCTAACTTAAAAAAAACCCCTTACTTTAATTCCTCAAACACAAGGCAAGAAAAACCGAGAGATAAAAAAGAGATCATCAAAGCTGCCCTCGAAAGAAAGGCCATCCCGAGGATCAATCTGTTAAACCGTGCGTATCACATTTCAAAAGCCTCCTGCAGCTTAATTTGCTGGAGCTCCTAAAGAGATTGCTGGAAAATATTAATCGTGGCGCGAGAAACACAAATTTCCTCAAGCTCATATAAAAACGTGTCAAAGTAACTGCCAGGATGATAAAATTTTAAAGAAAAAGGACCATTTAAAGCATTTAACACGCACTTATCCATATTTTTTATATAATGCTCAAAACCTCGCTAATATAGTTATGTTTTCTCTATCTTCTCTTGCATTTGAGTAAATTGTATAAAAGAATTGCAATAATGACATGCAAAACAATTTAAGATTTCCAAAGATGGCTGTAAAAACCCTTGGAATTTAACCACTGAGCAGAAATGCTTGCAGCAGTGGTCCGACCAGTACTGTCCTAACTCTGGAAACACTTCACACCAGTCACAGCCGGGCTCTTTGGCAGGACCAACCAGTAAAAGTCCCCGTGGTTTCACTTCAAAAGCCAATTTTCCGCAGCTCCAAACTGATGCATAATTAGCAACTGTTATTTGCTGCCTCCAAATATTCCTATCCTGAGACAATAATATACCCTGACCAACAGGACGATGGTATTACCCAAAATAACTCTGTCAGTTCTTCAACTTCGACACCTAATTGCTGAGAAGGTAAGCAGTTAATTGGGGTAATAATAAGCGTAGGGATTTGTAAGTCACTGAACCTCGTGCAGAAAGATTAGAGTCTGCAGGGGAATTACTGCTAAATGTAGGTCACTGCAGTCTTAGTGTAAATATTTGAGAGCGCTTCCCTCTTCCCTTCCCAGCATCTTTCACAGAAACCGGATATCGGACCAGACAGGGAATAAATGCACATCCATTAACCAGCCGCAAGTTCCTCGCTTCGAGAAGGTCAAAGCGAAAGAAAATACAGAAATGCACTGCAATGAAAACAAAAACTAGTTTTTATCATCCTGTTTAGAGGAATATGTATTTAGCCCTGCTGAAAATTAGCTTGCCCTTTACAAACGCTCAAATACTGCTTGGGTGCATATCAAATGATCTACTCTCTTAACTAATTGATGCGTGTGCAGAGAGGTCAATGGAGGCAAAAGAAGACCTATTGGTGCTTGCAAATATACTGAAAAGCAAGTAAAATCCAAGAGCGAGTTCCAAGCTTGTAAAGTTTTACTAAAAGAAATGGTTTGAATGAGAAAAAAATGGTTTTTGAATGGTTTGAATGTTTGAAGGAAATATTCCTCCATCAATACCATGAGCTCCTCAAAGTCATGATCCCATTTGTGCCGATGCCTTTCCTTTCAGTTTCTCTCCTTTCCTTGGATCTCACATCAACACCCAACTCTACATGGCCTCAGCCTCTGTAGGGTGGTGGACACAAACCCTACCTATTTCTGTTCAAGCTTCATCTATAAAAAAACGGCCACAGGACACCCTAACTGAGACTGTTTAATAGAGAACTGTTAGTTCAACTCCACACTGGAAGAAAGAAATCTTTGGCAATGTAAAAACAGACGACTAGTGCTGCTGTTGAAATGTCTGACAAGAAGTTTGGGAGCGGCCAAATAACTTCTCTCTGCCCGAGAACAACAACCCGCACATCCTTATTCTCAGCCCTAGTACGAGCAGAAAATGCTTGTATTTAATCTGTATTTTTAGGTGACCTAACTTGCCATAACAAGTGCTTGTGTCTTTATTTAACACCTTATTCTTATTACCCCATCCCATAATGGTTTAGCAAATGTTAAGTGTAATTATACAACCTTAAGAAAAGAACGGAGGCCATCCAACCCGGAGGGAATGCTGCCAGTTAGCATCCGAATTTAAGTCACTGCCATCGTCTGGTGGATCCTATTATACTTAATCCAGGCCATCAGTCACTGCAGGTCACAAGGGCTGTCATCACGGGCTAATTTTACACCAGCAACCTCCCACTGAAGTAGCAAAGTTATGCAAGGACAAAAGTCCTTCCCAGCCTAACAAAACGCCCACCGTGTTCAGCGAGAAGCATTTCTGTGACCGGACCAACATGGGGTCTTGTGAACCTCAAAATGGTACCGATTCTCTGTCACGGGGTGGAGTTTTGCTTATTTTCCTCTCCTCATCTCTGCTTATCATTTTTGCTATCTTTGTCATACAAATTAATAGAATTTTCTAAAGATTCACATGAAATCCATTCCCCTTTTCTAAGTTCCAAGGAGTTCATAAACTTGTTATATATAAAAGAAAACATTGTAATGACATTAAAAAGCATCTCTAAAATGTAACTCCACATAATCAAATACATCCTCTAATATTTTTGTAGCTCAGAATCTCCCCTGGGTAACACACAAGAATTCACAAACACATAAAGCTATTTTCTTCAGTCTAAAATAGCACAATTTTGTCCCTGCCCATGGCAGGGGGGTTGGAACTAGATGATCTTTAAGGTCCTTTCCAACCCAAACCATTCTGTGGTTCTATAATTTGTGAGTTTCTCAATCCCAGTAGGAAAAATGCAGATGTCTGACAGAAGTCTTTTGTATAACCTGTGAAGAGCACCTAGGTATTATTATGGGTTTGACCTCGAGTGTTTCCTGGTGTTGCAGAGCCTGAAAGCTGCAGGTGACAGCAAAGTGCTGGGAGGACAAGGAGGTAGAGAGAGGTTAAGGAGGTGGAGAGGATCTAGAGAGGATCCCACCTCGCCTTCTTCTGACACCTGCCTCTCAGTGTGATGAGTAAGGGGACACCATCACCACAGGCCAGTACTCAAGCTGGAAAATGGTACTTATTTTTTCACTCCTTCAGTTGAAAGGCTAATCTTGGTTTCTAATGATGACAACGGCATGTTTTCCTTGATTAAATAAAAGATTGTAGCCATGTACTTTAAACCACCCATAAGTATGCACGGAATGAATTTACTTCGGTAAGTGTATGTGCACCATGGAAACAGTTGGGTTGTAAGTTATTTAAAGTAAGCAAAATAAATCAAATAAAATCATTATTTTTTTCATAAAAGTACAGTTAATCTAAAAAAATCTTTACTTTTATGAACTAGCTACTTTATGATCGATTCTTAGAGTTCCAAAGCAATTCTGTCCTACAACCAGCCCAAATGTTGTTACGTTGCAATGAAGTCAAGATGGTATAGAACCAGGCAAAAGACTTCCCACTGACTTATAAATGGACACTGTAAGAAGAGAAAGATCACTGGAGAAGAACATGTCAGAAGCATAATCTCATTTGGAATAAAATATCCCATGCCATCCCATCAGCCTCCCATTCAGCTGATACCACCTCCCAGGAAAGCCACTAACATTTTTGGCTTGATCTTTTTGTTAAAAGCACCGCGAAGGGCACCATAAACTGGCTGCACAACTGGGTAACCACCAAACCCAGCGCATCAGTGAGCTTTTCTGTCCCCTTCCAAACACAGCGAGGACCATGTGCATCCCTAGAGCAGCACAAAGCATCGCTGAGGAGGCACTAGCCAGCACAACAAAGAAGTAACAATTTAAAAAAAGCTTTAGATCTTCATGAATAAAGACACATTGTGTTGGGGGCCTGTTTTCCTTGCGAGCTCAACAGCCCTTCCAAGCCTGCTGGAGTCCCTTTATTCCGAAGCCTGAAGGTGGGCTTGATTGAACTTCTCACTTTTGAACTTTGAGGGTCAAGGTGTCTGATTTCAAGCTGAAAATACCAACAAAAGGCAAAATGCCCCTACAGTAAAAACCTACAGCATCTTTAGAAGAAGTAGAGTTGGAATTGGTTTGCTGTCAACCATTTTAGGACAAATCTTGCTGTAGAGAGAAGACAAATGGCCTCCTGACTGCAGAACCTGCCTCCTGGCGGAGGCAAGTGCCCACTTCTTGCCTTTAAATGGCCTTGTGTTAATTTGGATGCAGCAGGCACTCGGTAAGCGGAGCGGGTGAGGGCGTTTCCGTGGGCAGCACCGCTTTCAGCGTGCTCTTTGGTGTCCCACTGAGGTGCACAAAGCTCAGCACCGCACTCTGAGGTTACCTTGGTTAAAGACAAAGCAGCACTCGGTTCCTTTAGTCTGCGCACACTCACATACACGTGGCAGGCACAAAACCAGATACCTCGGAGCGGAAAGAAGACAGGGCAATCTGCCTGGCTAACTTCAGCGCTTCTATCCTCATTGCAGCAAACTCTAACTCCTCCTGTCAAGTGTTTGGTTGTGAGCAATCCACAGGAAAAGAAGGTATTAAGAACATAGCAAAAATGTTTAACACTTTCAAAAATTGAATGTTATTTTCTAATGTATAATTCTGATAATTCCTGGGTGACAAACACATCCCATATTCCTTTCACAACCAGAACATTGATACAAAACTCCAGTTTTTGTTTAGTTTTGAGGTAGCTGTATAGACAATTTTAGGAGGTAAGTATGAACAATGCTTTGGGTAAAATAGATGTTTTCTGAAGCTAAAGCTGTTTTCCAGACTCCTCTCCCTTTGTTTTCATCTTATGTGAATTTATGCCAGCTACTGCTCTCAATTCAACCTTTGCTGTTTTAAAGTTTCACTATAAATACTCTAGAAAATATGTCCTGACCTACAGAACTGCTCTGCAGATCAATTTGCTTTTCCTAGAAGAAACCATGCCAAATTCTGCATTACATAGATTACCAGAAAAACAAAGCCTAATTTTCATTTCAGTAGAATTAGGGCCTAAATCTGTGAAAATGAATCTATACCACAGAGCTACTAAGGACAAGTGTCAAGACAAATCTCCACATATCAAGTCTTCTGTTCAAGCTTCAAAGATTTGTTTTATAAAGACTCCTGCAAAATATATGCATCAGTGGTACAGGATAGCTGAAAGTGTTGACGATATTTAAGTTTATGTATTATATGAATTAAATCAAAATCTCTCTGTTCCTTAAATTCCCCAAAAGCCAAAGTTACTCTGGACAGAATCAAATCATTATTTTGCTTCTTTCCCACCTCCCCCTCCCCTTCCACATGAGACAGAGCATTCCTCTACCTGTGTACAGACAAACTTAAAGAAAAGTGACATTTATATTTCTGCTACAAACCTGAAGTTTCTGAGCAAACACTGGGGGGTTCTTTTCTGCTAAGTCAGGATCCAGATATTCAGGCTGATCACATATTGAAGTTTTCTTAGATATCCTATTGAGAAGAGCATCAGCAGAGACAAAGGAGTCTTCAGGAGATGTCTGAAGGAGAAGAAGGATGTAGAATAAGCAACAGAGATTTCGCCCAAGTAGTTCAGGCCAAAAGCGACACACGTGTCTGCAAATCTTTGATTTCTAGTAATTTCATGCCCCACTGAAGATTAGTTTTGAATATATGATTTACAGGTGGAACAGTCATACACCAAGAATAATTCTTCCTAATTTAAAGGCTGAGTAAACTTTCCAAGACTAAAATGAAGTAATAATAGGACCTCTAAAACAATGGCTCTCAAGCCATGGGCCACAGCCCACTCTCGATGCTTCTACAGCAGTTTTCAAACAATTACAACAGGTTTTGTTCGTACAATAGCTTATGTTCAGCTCAGGCTTCTCCAAGGCAGTTCAAGAGCTTTGAAGATCACCAAGACTGAGGGGAACCTCAGCAAGACTCTTTTTGCAGTCTTTACAAAGTCTTTTGCTGCTTACTGGGGATAAACTAAGTTCTGTTCACAATTACAACATGACCAGGATAAATGTACAATACGAGGGTGGACAGAATTAGAATGACAAAAATGAGACCTCTGGGATTTGAGCACCCAAGACTCCCTGAAGTCAAAAAAGTATTCAAGCTCATAGAAAAACGTTTTCTGAAATGGTATCAACAGCACTGTTAATATAAATTAAGCATAGTATTAAAGTGAGCTGCTTCTTATTTTCACTCCTCAGTAAATATATAGTCATATAGCTTAGCACGTCTAGTGCTGTGGGCATTTGTGAAACAAGTTTGCCTGGAAAAATGAAGGCTTTGAGGAACCTTCATGAATTTGAGAACCAATGCTTTACAGTCTGTACCCAGCGCAGGCTGGAAGCGAGGAAGGGCTCGCCACTAATTCTAATCCAACCTAGAGAAGCCACTGAAAAAAGTGATTTAACTGGAAGCTGGAATGAGTTGTAATGATCAAAAAAGTGAATTTTACATTATGAGTATCATATGACAACAATACAATTAACAGTTTATGCAAACAAGTGAAAGGGCATCTATTCTTCACCAACAAAATTTTGAAATTTCACAGTATATGCAACAGACTCTATGTTTACATA
Organism: Xenus cinereus; assembly: GCA_025774025.1. Taxonomy (NCBI): domain Eukaryota; kingdom Metazoa; phylum Chordata; class Aves; order Charadriiformes; family Scolopacidae; genus Xenus; species Xenus cinereus. The sequence continues at coordinate 35,075,526 of JAOXJK010000002.1, read as the reverse complement.
AAACCACTTATTTTATATATAAAATATTTCTTTAAATATTTGGTTAAAGCACAGTGTAAAAAGGCCTGTGTAAGAAAAAAAGCACTTCAAAGTATCAACTTGGAATAAGTTATCACAAGAACACGTTAAGCTACAGTAAGAATTCAGAAAATCCTTCTGAATTTCATCAATCTGCCTCCCTCATCTGGGTCCTACCATATGCTGCTGCCAAGAACTTTAAGTATCAGATTGAGTTTTGCTCTTCCTACGAGATCCATCTTTGCTACCTCTTATATGACACGAGAAATTTCTGTCGGGAAATGATTCCCAAACTCTTCTCATAAATTACTTACTATTTCAATAGCCTCTGGAGTTGTTCCCAGGGTCATGGGCTCCAGGTCCTTCTGCTTGGACTTGTCAGCTGACTGTAAGTGTGCCTCCTGGCTGGCAGCTATGACTCGGGAGGCTGGATGTTGTATTTTCATTCCAGAGGATTGCTGGGCTTCAGGGTCTTCAAAACTTGACCTGGACAAAGATTGCGTACGTGCTTTCAGGGTAGAGCACAAGGCTCTTACAATTCTGCTTCTGGTAACAACTAAGCAAGTCCTCTTCATTACTTTCATCTGTATATATTTTTATATTCACACATTGTTTCAACTCAACTTTATATCATTATATCTCATAACATTTTGCAGTATCTTTTCAAAGCAACGCACCGGAGTATTCTAAATAAAGCCATTTCCACCAGAAAAGCTATGCACATTCCTTAAATATTTCTCACTTGCATTTTTACCCCTTTCTCATTGTGACCTACATCTCTCCCAACAAACTGATAAGATCAGATGTCCTCAACAAGCAAAACTTTTGTAAGTCAATACAACCCCCACATCCTGTTCTTATGAACTGGGCTCCTTGTTCAGAAAATGTATCTAGGAAAGGCCAAGTGAAAACTAGCAATTAGGAGATTTCTAGATTGACATGAAAATGACCTCGGTATCTGATAGTAAGAAGCCATTGTCTAATGCAACAGTTGCCACGGAGATTCTATTTAGTAAGAATATGAAAGAGAAATATATGTCCTTCTTCCTTCCCTTTATAAAACTTCTGTATCTTTGCCCTCTATTCTCTATCATATGTGTACACAGATGGGAATCTATTTTTAAACAAACAACTTGGCAACGCAGAGGCAGAGAGGGGAAGAAGTGCCTGTGTACGTGCTATGATGGTAACCCATTTCCCCGACATCCTTTTCCACGGCTGAATTTACTCCCAGTGACATACCCTGAGCACGGCGTTGTGGAATCAGACAGTCTGATGGGAGGCGATTTGACCGAGCTCTCCTGCTGGGCATCAAACATTAGGTATAAAGATTGCTTTTTCGGGGCGCTATCATCCTGCTGGCAACGGGAAAAGAAAGACTCATTAAGCAACTCGACCGTTCTCCATTAAAGCTAATTCAGGTCACTGAAGCCTTAAGTGACCAAATGACTTGACAGACAACTAATAATGTGGGACTGTAATATAGCGTACTCTAACTGATACTGAGATGATCCCTTTAAGGAAGAAACCATTAAAGAACAAAACCTAAACAGGTCACTCTTTGTAATGGCTCTTCTCCAACTTTGGGGCTAATCAGATTTCCGGTCCTGTGAGGCAGGAGGCATCCCTTGACTGAAAGTGTTACTAAAATATTCATTGAAACTTCTCATCAGTTTAAGCACCTGATATACATGCTTGATACTTTCCCTCTGGATATACCCCCGTTGGATCTAGCCAAGCTATCAAATCCACAAATTAGATAAAAGTAAGGCAAAACAACGGATAACTTCTAGTACTGCATTCCATATTTCGCATTTATTCTGTGTATTCTCTCCTGATTCCCTCCATCTTCTTAAAAGCTCAATAGCTGGTGTAGACAGCTCTGTACCCTACACTGCTGGAAATGCTAATTTGCTTTTATTCCAGAAAGATCTACTATGATGCTAGCTTAAAAATAAAATAATAAAGTGGAACAAGCTCTACAGGATATAGGGCAACAAAGCACATGCAATTTATCCCAGTTATGCCAATTTAAAGGAACTGGTTTTGCAAATCTGCTGCAGGCACTTTATAATTAATTTAAGGGGTAGCGAGGCTGATGGCATTAGCAGGACAGTATATTATGACAAGGGAATGCAAATGAATGGAAATGGAAGTGAGAACTTACAGGCACAGAGGAGCCTATTTTCTCCATATATTCTATTTCATATGAGTTGCCATATTCCAGTTCTGCAACAGAAACAAAAGAGAGCCATTAAATACAGGCCATTAAATGATTTTTGCAGAAGTAAATGAGATCTCTGCTCATTTACAAGGGCCACTCCCATTCTGCTCAATACTTTTCCGTGAGGTATTAAAAATAGAATATAAAGAGAGAAAGCAGAAGGTGCACTGATTTTCAACAATGAATTATGACACATTTCAGGCAAATTCATTTGCCTGAAAAATTTCAGCTTTATGAATTTGCTGAAGATTCTGCCCCAGGGGCCAGAATATTAACAAAGTTTCAGAGGACTTTCAGAGCACAGATAACTTTCCTCTATCATGTTATCTTTTCACAGAAAACACATTTTTCAATAATTTGTAACGCTGATACCAGTTTTCTTTAATGTACGCAAAAAGATTTTAAAAGCACTTGAGAAATTAAGTAAATTCTATTTCTTCACGTTTATCACACTGATCTTAATTAAGAAGGGCTACTGTGGTATTACTTAAGATACAAAGATACATAAAATACCTGTATGCTCATTGAACAAGGGTGACACAACACCCAGCTCACTGGGCTGTTTTCATATTTTAGTTACAGAAGGAAAGCCCAAGGCGGGAAGATTTATGAAGACCCCTAAATCTAAACCCTAATAAAAATGCAAATTTTTACTGCTTCTCTATTTCTAATCTCCTAATTACACTGATGGAATAACCAGCATTTCTTTCCAATCCATGGTCACCCAGTAGCGAGCTGATACAGAAGCAGACAGATAAAACAGCACAATGGAAGAGAGAGCGTGCCTTCCCGCACCCAAATAAAAACAAAGACTTTGTTCAATGACACCTTAATTTAAAAATTAAAAACATCATTAATTTGTCCTAATGCTGCATTTTTGCTCCGTTCCCATGAGTTAATTCAATAAACCACTTGTATAATTTCATTTCCATTGCAGATAAATTCTAATGAATGGTGCACTACTATCTCTATTAAGATAACAGTGTGTGAGAAAATTCTTTTAGATTTGGGCAGCTTTTGAAAACCAGGGTTTGTATCAGGGAAGATGGTAACCATCATTAAAACGTTTGTTCTTTAAAAACAAACCAAGCCTAAAGATAATATCTTACCTGTTTTCTTAAAATAAAAAAAAAGTTTCAAAGGGTTCAATGTGAGTTTATAATGCTCAGAATTGTTTTATAACATAAAGCACCGCAGAACACAAGCACTGTAATTCCACAAGTCTATGTATTTTGTCAAACAACCACTGAAGAGGAACGGCCACAAACTGGCAGTACCTGGACACGTGGGGGATATTAATAGCAAAACATCTAAGTGAGGAGAAGGCTATAACGGCTGGCTCCTCGCATTTACTTTCCTGGCACAACAAGTTTTAACGGTAACAGGGAGCCGGGCAAGAGGGAGAACCCCCCGAGATCAGACACAAGCTTCCTCCTAACGAAAGCAGAAACAAAACTGAAACAACGGGATTCAAACCACCTCCTCGACGCAGCGCTGCAGGAAAAAGCACGAAATAGCAGATAACAGCATCCAGTCATTAGTCACCACCTCTCTGCATTTCGTCTATCTACGGCCAGGAGACGTCCCAGCACTGTCCTCTGCTGGCTCAGCTGGCAGTGACCCTCCAGCCACCCGCAGGGCTGGTGGCAGCTTTGCAATCGCAATCCAACCCGGATTTTGGGACAACACGTATCTAACTTTACCTATTTTGAAAAGGCAGGACACAGATGGAAATACTTCGACTAGAAACAAAAGGACTAGCACGGCTCGCTAAACGCGGTTTGTTTCGTCGCTCTGCTCTCAGAAGTTTCCAGCATAATTAGAGTCTCCTCTCCAAGGTGTCTCCTCTAAAGCATCATCTCCCCTCCAAAATCTTAGGCCCTGGTTTTCTCTATATACTCAAAATTACAAATGCCCAGGATATCCCATGAAGTAAGATAATTATATTTTATAAATACATACGACAGACTTACTAAGTGATGTCCTCCAACTCCTCCCACAAATAGCTGCAAGATTACATCAGCATTTTCTGCTAATAATTACTGCTTATTTCTGGTCTGTGCAACACGGCACTGGCAGGAGCGAGAAGCCGCGGGTGCAACAGAAGAGGGATGTATTGGCTGAGCCAGTGGTGGGGCTGTCTCTGCCCAAAAGCCGTGTTGGGTTACAGGGGAACACTCGCACCAGTATCTGGGAGGGGGAAAAATACTCGCACCGAGAAACAGCCCCGGAATTACTCAAGGATTTCTCAACGCCACAGGAGCAAGACTGTCGAAGGAAAAAAAATATTATTTTTAAGAGATCTGAAAAGCGGAAGCATTGTTGATTATAATTAGCATGTAATCTGAAACGCCGACTATACGATGCAGCACACAGGAGACAAGACAATTAGCATTTAATTAGGAGCTATGCTCACTTTCTTCTATCCACTTTGATAGCTAAAATGATTGCCTTAGAGTATCTCTGACTATTCTTTTGTTCATTTCCTTCCATGTAATTTCCATTTTCCCAGATTTGGGGGGCTTATTTTCTAAAAAAATATTTCTTTACATTATTTTTTTAATACAAATGATGTGAAGCTGATGTCTAAAATTTATTATTTGACAATAAAGCCAAATGGATTTATCCCAGACTGAAATACTTATCTGTACAAAAGACTCTCAACAAGTTTCCAGAAAGCCCAGGCCACGCAAACATACAAGCACGTGCTTATGAACATGTGCCGTCCCATTAAAATCACTATGATTATTTGTGCCTTTTTATGTCAAACATTTGGCCTAAAAGCTTAGCAGTTCTTAATTAGGCAAAAACTCCTCAGACCCAGTCTAAAATGGCATGAAGCAGCTTTTCGGGTAGATTGAGACACAGGTTGAAATGTTAGGGAAAAATAAATAAATTCTGATCAAAAAGAATAAGTTTAAGCCAAGTTAAACTCATACATTCCTCCCACCCACAAAGCTGAAAATGTGTCCTTGGAGCAGATGTTGCAAAGCAGTATTCCCTCTGGTAACCCCAAGGAAGGCCACACACACTTCTTCTAAATTCTAAATGTCTGTTCCACATTTCACAGACCTGGAATGACAGTTCCCTTAACAGAAACTTCCAGCTTCAGCTCACAGCTGCTTACAGGAAGGCACGACAGGAAAAATCTTAATAAGCTTATCTAGAAGGAAATTTTATCTGGCACGTGAATGGTAACAATCTTACGCAGGGAATATCCTGGATAATTTTTACACATAAAGATACCTGGATCCTAGGAACCTGGAGGAGAGATGGCATGTTGAGGGTCTTAATGCAATACGCAAACTTTGAGCAGAATTTTAACCCGGGACCTTCTCCCATTCTAGTTAGAGGAATGGGCTCAGGCAAAATCAGTGACTCTGGATCCAAGAGCACTAATCAAGAGCGGTATCAGACCCCGGGATCCTGTGAAGGCACAGAGAGCACAGGCAGCACGCGCAGCAAACAGTATGTCTACAATTAACCATACAAAGGAAGCAAAAGCCTTTCTCTAGAGGCCCCTTTCATTTTCCTTTAAGCTTCCTCTCTCCTCTTTCTTGAAAGCTCAAGGTTGGACTTCAGGGGTCATACATTCAGCTCCCCATAACTGCCAAGTTCCCCAGATTGGTCTGGAGAGCACCATTTTTTAGGGTTCCGAAACAATACCATTTGCATTCAGCAAAGTATATGCCAATATCCTTGAACAAACCAAACCCCCTCTCTCAATAAATACAATGTTAGCTGGACGGAGACAGTCTTTATGGAGCATACCCTCTGTAGGAGAGCTGAATTTAGTCTCGTTAACAAACGTAGACAGATCAGATGGTTGTGGGTAGTCCTGCTTATCCGTGTTGAGGTCTACAGTCATGCAGGTCCATTTCTGACTGGTCACCGAAGACGCCAGTTTCTCCTCATCTGTTGCATGAACCACCGTGGAGATGACGGGAGGTGTTTCTGGAGTAGGCAGTGGAGTGGGATCCTGCAGAAAACAAGTGCCAATTAATTCTATTACCACATTGAATAGTCAACTCCCTAAATTCCTCTGCACAATCACAGTCATCCACAGTCACGCTGCAGCATCTCTGCTATGAAAACAGGCTGAGAGAGTTGGGGTTGTTCAGCCTGGAGAAGAGGAGGTTCAGGGAGACCTTAGAGCCCCTTCCAGTCCCTAAAGGGGCTACAGAAGAGATGGGGAGGGACTCTGGATCAGGGAGTGGAGCCACAGGACGAGGGGGAATGGATTTAAACAGAAAGAGGGGAGATTTAAATGAGATCTCAGGAAGAAATTCTTTGCTGTGAGGGTGGTGAGACCCTGGCCCAGGTTGCCCAGAGAAGCTGTGGCTG
>JAOXJK010000002.1:35058368-35068840 GCA_025774025.1 Xenus cinereus | reverse complement strand
TCCCTGAAAGGAGGGGGTAGCCAGGGGGGGTCGGTCTCTTCTCCCAAGGAACAGGCCATGGGACAAGAGGAAACGGCTTCAAGTTGCGCCAGGAGATGTTTAGATTATCACAGTTTATAAAATCGCAGATTAATAAAGAAGGAGACCTGCTGACGTGTAGCACCATTCTGCTGCAGGGTGGACCTTACTCCCCCTAAATCTCCACTGTGCTCATCACCTTTACAACTTCAGCTTGAGAGCATTTGGTCCACAATGTCAGTTACTGCCTTTGTCTCTCCCTGTGCCCAGGATGAGAGGAATTTAAGCGGAAACAACGAGTTGTTGGGGAAAGGTTACAATAAAAGTGCAATTACTTTGCATTTTTAACATTTCTTAAGGACTTCAGCATAGGCACACATGTGCAGCCACAGCCTGAAGAGTAATCTCAATAAAGCCACGTTTCTCATATTATGTTTAATTAAGGTGTTTCTTAGCCAAGACAATGACATAAGAGTTCAAAAGGAGCTGCAAGAACCTAATTGATAATAATCCCCATTCCAAAGAGTATACAGAAATTTGGGAAATTAGAATGAAGAGAACTATTGGTCTTTCTAATCCATCCTTTTTCTTCGGACTGCTATTCATTAGCCATGCCCCAAAGTGCTCTCCACTCACTGCCGTTCAACTCCATGCTGTTTGAATCTTCATCTTTTGTTAGGCTTTTCAATATCCTAATTATGCTTTTAAGTGAAAAATCTCTCACTAAACCCCAACCTAAACCTCCTTCCCATTTCTCATTTCAAGTCACAGTGGAAACAAGACAATGGCCATTACAGAGTTAGCCCTTTTTCATACGACATTTGTTACATTTAAGTTTTCCTGTCAGCACTATTTTTCAGGCTGCAGACATTCGAGCTCTGCAAAACAAGCAATGGCTGTAATATAGCCAAAGGCAACAGCAGCAAGGGAGCTTCAGTGTCCATCTTTAGGGCAGCTTTTACATTTGGAATTGTCTTTAGCTTGACGTGAATTATTTATCTATTAATGACTTGACATTTTTAGACCAGCTAGAAGAATATGGACAACAAAAAACACATCTGGTACCAGTGGCTATGTGGGTTTTACAGTGCTATTTGTAAACATGGAGCTTTGGTTCCTAGATCCAGTCTCTCTCTCTCTCTGAACTAGGGGTCAAGATATGAGTGGGGGAAAAAAGTAGGCAAATTGCTTTTTTTCACCCATTAAAATTGATGAAGAACTTCCTTATACAATTTAAATGACATGTCCACGGTGGTATGTGAAAGATTGTCTCCCCACAATGCATTTTCCTTTGTAAACATCCTGTCAACGTGCTTCAGTGAGCTCTGGATTGTCTTATCTCTGCCTCAAGGGGAAAAAGTCAGTTGTCTTTATAATCCAGTGTTTTAGGATGTTTTAAAGGCTGATCCAGTCTATGAGGAAGGGGCACTTGCTGGCATGTTCCTTAATCCGGGCCCCACTGATGGCTGCACCCACAGCAGAGCACATTTTGGAAACTGATGGAGGCCCCTTCTGGGCTCAGCACCTGTGAAAAGTAGGGCATGGGAGGAAGCTTAATATGTGTTTGGGTCTTCTCCTGAAATGGGTTTACAAGATGCAGGTTGCCACAAGAAGCTGTGGCTGCCCCATCCCTGGAGGGGTTCAAGGCCAGGCTGGATGAGGCTTTGAGCAACCTGGTCTGGTGGGAGGTATCCCTGCCCATGGCAGGGGGGTGGAACGAGATGATTTTTAAGGTCCCTTCCCACCCAAACCATTCTATGATTCTATGATAATGCCGTACTCTTTACTGGAGCTCTGTATAAAACACTTGATGGAAAAATGTTGAAGTAATTCATTTAGAACTCCACCAGCAGCAAGTTTTCCTGGTATCACTAAACTCTTTGATGATAAACACTCGCATTGCAAAGCTGCCTTGATAACGAGGAAGAAAGAAAATCCAGAGCCATTTATATCTGTCAGGCACTTGACATAAGTGGCACCCATGACTCAAATCTTTGACTACCAAAACTGACTTTTTAGGCTTTCCTCACGGGAGCAGGTCGTAGGTCTGTGAGGCCACGAACCCTTTCTTCTCTTCTAGGCTGTCAAGCAGCATAAATAAAAGGGTGGGATGGATAACAGGAAGAGGAAGAGCAGCATGGAAGGAGCTTGTGCCACATCAAAGCACTTAGGCCTTTGGAGGCAGAACAGCTTTTGTTAACTTCTCTTCCAAGAAAACCACCTGCCGGCAGTTTATAACGAGGAATAAAACCATCTGAGCACATGTTCCTGGTAGATCAGCCCACCTGTTTGATTCCTATTTCCCTTCCAGCCCACCAGTTTGATGCACTTAGTTTCTTACTTTCTAATCTAAAAATTCCAGGGTGGAGAGTTACATTTAACTTTTCAGACAACCGATTGAAGATATTTATTCATATTGTCACTCCGTTGTAACATAGGACTTCCCAAAATAAATGCACCCATAGTCTAACTGGAATTCCCAAAGCAAATAGTAGATCTAATATACATTGTATACTCACTTCAAGAGACTGAAAGTTAAATCCTTATGATTACAGCCCAGTGTGCTATACTGGAAAAACAATATGCTTGTATTCTTTACAAAAACCTCTTCTATTATTAAATGTACGATTCTACAACTAAATAAATCAAATTTCCATTTTTTGCCCCCACAAAAACCCTAATTAAATGCATCAGAATAAGGCAGTCCTTTACCTGAGAAGGAGGATCAGATAGTGGGGATCTCTTCGGTGATTTTTTCACCCTAAATGTATCACTGAAAATAAAGTTAAAACCGTTAATATGGTAATACCAGCAAGAATCGGGTCATTTCACACTTAGCAAGAGACAGCCACAGACAATGCAACCTCTGTAAGCCCTTCTGCTTGAAAATCCCACCCATTAGGCAGCAGCCCCACAGAGAAACATGCCATGGGTACATATTCTTGTCATGCACTTGGAACAGGCCTCAATTCCCCCAAAGCGGAGAAAAAGCAGGATTGCCATATTTTTCATGCCAACTACCGACACATTTACAGAACAGAGTTGCTGCTTGATCGCAGTTCAAATCCCTGCTGCACCACAGACATCCTCGGTGGCCTTAAGCAAATTATTTAGCTTCTGTTTGCTTTGGTTTCCCATCTGAAAATTAAGTCTAAAATGCATCTTTAAATGAGAACTAAACCGGTGATCATCTTGGGCAGCAAGCTCCACTGACCCCATAAATCATTAAGAAAAGAGCTGGTACACTTTGGATGAGCTACATAAAAACAGGGGAGGCAGATGCTGTTCCCAAGATGCCAGAACAAAGCTCTGTCATTACAAATGTGCTGGAGGGACCCCCCTCCCTCCTTAAAACAAATACAAGAGCAAATATGGCAATTCTGCTCCCAGTTCCCCTGAGAGCTCACAGCGCAGACTGGGAGCACGGATGCTGTAGCCCTTCCAAATCCCACAGGTTTCAATCAGGCGAAAGGAATGAAGGATAAACATCATGTCTTGGTGTATAATTATGAATGTTGCCTTTATGTTTATTCACAATTGGTTCAAAATTGTGACTAACAGGGAAATAAACCAATTATCCACCTGTTCTCTTGATGCATATTGCCAGAGTTATTCAAATACATTTTTTGCTACTGACTAGAAGAGGGAAAAAATATCGTATCCAACCCGTCGATAAAGACTTAATGTTTGAACTGAGATGCAGTAGCAAAAATTATTGCCCACCAGCTCCTCCCTGATCAATGAACGGCAAGATCAGCACTAGAAATTATAATGGTGGGTTTCAATCAGCAGAAGGTAAATCAATGCCACATCTAGAGGGGAAAATGAATTGGACAGCTGAATATTGGTGTGTTCGATGCAAATAATTATCTAGTTATGATGCTAGAAGTAATTAGGATAACTTATTCCTTTAAGAATGAGAAACACTTTATGCAGTATTTACGAAAAACTGACTGTACAATGTTTGTTTACAATAGTAGAAACAAAATGTTCATATTTTAGCTCAAGGATACAAAATTTATATAGTTTTTAAAAGAAGATCTTCTTTGGTAGGCAAACAGATAACGAGGCAATAGATCCTCAAACTCATTCACAGCAAGGCATCTTAAAATAGCTTTCATATGTGACAGTGAAGTGAAATAGTTAACATAAAAGCTTCATGCTGAATAATAACTGATCATGCTGCAAAATAAATGAGTAAAATTAAAAAGCCCATAAATCAAAGAGGAAACTTGAATTGTTAGCTTAGAATTACTTACAACAGAGAACATACAGACATCACATCTTCTACCATCCTAAGACAAATAAGACAAAGAAAAGAGAGACAGACAGAAGGAACTGACAAAAAAGATAAACCTACAAATACTGTTAATGTTAATGTGTTAAGGCAATCTCATCATGCATATTTTCTAACTGTATAATCTTAACACCTACTTTTTATTGTGAAATACATGGGGAGAAAAAAAATATTCATCGTCTTTAATGTTTTCAAATTCAATGCTATACTTTTGACATGCTTTCATCTTAGAAAATATATTTTTCAAAGCTAAGGCCTCTGAGTTATGTTCCTATCAACATACTGAGCGGCCTTGCCTTCCCTGACGGCAGGCACCTGCTTTCTTTTCAAAACACAGTATTTGTTATTAAATGGGATGTAAAACTGTTCTTGAATGGCAGCTGAGCTTAAGGAAACAGCACAGTTATGCGAGATTTTTTCATGTCTGCTGATTTGTTATGACAGTACAGAAAAAGCTACTCGACCCTTTCAAATCATTTACCTAAGGCAAGAATCAAATGACATTTCCTTAAATCTCATCTATTTCGGCTCTCACTGAAACCTAACTTTGTGTTCTGATAGAACAAACCGATTGCTACAAAACCAGAAGCAAACCTTGCCAAACAATTCAGGCTCAGAAAAGTTTTCCTCTACTTAGAAGCTTGGCAGCTTCTGCTTGGCTCTTCTCACGTGCAATGCTCTGGAAAGTCAGCACCTTGCGTTTCTAAACACAGCCGCCTCCAATCACCCAACAGTTTCCAGAGCAATGTCTATACAGGCCACCTATTTTTATTCATCGCTATAAGCAGAAACTCAGGAGGCATCAGCTGCTCCTTGTTCATTATCATCTGAGCAAGACGATCCACCTCAAAACAGCTCAGCACTTCGGTATCCGACCAGAGAGCAATTTGTGCCAAGTTGACATCTCTTCTAAAAATCTCCTGTTTTCACATGGACATCAATGCTTAGACTGCTGCAAGTTTCACTCCAGAATAAAAACTGATTATTTTTATTGATTTAACACAGTTTAATACCTAGCACATGGCACAGACTCAAAGTAGTGCAAGCTTAGCACTAGATCTGGTGGTATTAAGATTCCCCTTTTCCCTCTGCACTTCCCCACTGAGGAGAATTGCAGTTCCTCTCTTGCAGTCAAGACTTTTAAGTCTTCTTGTTTTGGACAAAACCAGTTTGAACTGTAGGCTCAGAAAATGTGTCATCTGAACTCCTACCTCAGTTTCCCTGAAATTTCAGGAATACCTCAAAAAGAAGCAATATCAGAACAACTCCAACCCAACTATACAGCGTTCTATCATTTTCGTAAGTCAGAAATGACCCTGTTCCAGGTTATTTTCTTTTAAATACTGGAAGTCACTAGATAAACTCATCTTTCTGCTGTGCGCAACAAGAGATTTGTTGCTGCCTTACTATTTCATGTCCCACCCTCAAAATTGATGATTCACAAAATAGTCTTTACTGGTGTGAATACTTTGATCAGCTTAAACAGTATCAAATTCCCAAGATGAGGTCACAGAAAATTTGGCACAAAATTGATAAAAAATTTGAACTTAAGCAGATTCAAAGCTACACTGAGCCCCAAAACTTCAAAAATCCTATTTCCAATCCAGTGGCCTAATCAGGCTGGATTTGACCCTGGATCTCCCCTTCAGTCTGAAAACATCAAGCTGTTGAGGACACAAGTTGAGGGAGAGCACGTACAGACCTCCCCCATGAGCCCAGTTGTGTGGTGACCAACACCCAACAGCATCTTCCTTTCTCTGGTCAAATCTAACCCGGGTATAACCGTGCTAAGGGGTAGGGATGTGCTTCTTCTAATCTAGAAATATCTGTGCACTTTAACTTACGTTTTTAGTGGAGTCTTTTTCTTTTTTGCCGGTTTATTCAAGTTGTCTCCGTCGGTTCCATTTGTTTCATTGGCACTGGCGGGTATCTCAAAGGAAGCTGGAGATTTGGAAGGTGAGCTGGCTACCTTAGAAGAAGACTTGAAAGGGTCAACAGAGTCCTCACACGTGTCTGGCTCAAAACTGTACGTTTGTTGAGGCAGTTTGGGTGATTCTTGCATTTTTGTACTAGATGAGAATGGGTTAAAATTGGGATCATCCCACTTGTCAATATCAAAAGTGTAAGAGCCTTTTGTGATAGGGATTTCGTTGGGATCAGTGGGTGACTTGGTTGGTGTGGTTGGGGCATTGTCAAGCTTCTCCACTGACTTTTTAGTCTTTGGCCTTCGTAGTGGCATTTTAGCACCAGGCTTTTTACCTGCTTTTTTGGGAGGAGGAGTGCCCTCCTGCTGGTCTTCACTCACCCCTTTTTCTTCAGAATAATCGAACTCCAGCCTTACTGCAACGCCTTTGACCGGAGGATCTTCTTGTCCCCCGGTGTCAGGCGGAGTCACCTCCACAGCCTCTGGTGCCGTTGTAAGAGGTAGCGTTTTCTTATGGAGAGGGGGAGAGTTTTGTACTTTGCTGCCTCCGGTGCCAAATGCACTAATCCCTTCAAAACTGTCTGGATTCAAAGGGTGGGATCCTTCAGGCACAGGTGGGGCCTCCTGTTTCTCGGCAGAGATTTTAGAAGGTTCAGTACATTCGGGCTTCACTGAGTCAGCCTTTGCTTCAGGTACCGGTTTATCCTCACCTGGGGCACAAGCTGCTTGGCCAAGGTCAGATGGTTCTTGGGGTGTTTCCTTCACTGGTGGAGCTTCCAGAGATTTTTTCGCTGACTGCTTCTTTTTTAAGGAAGCTGGTCTGGATTTCTTTGTTCTCTTAAGGGTACTAGAAGCACTACTGGAACCAGTACCGTACACATCTGCCGCCGGTGCTAATGTCTCGCTATTGCCAAGGTAAGACGCTCCATCAAAATCACTTGCCTGCAAGCTAAGAGATCGAGACAATGTAGATTTGGAAACTGGGACTGAATCGGTAGATTTTCTTCGAACATTCGCTTTGGGATCACGATTCTTCGATTCTGGAGAGCTCGGTCCTAAGGCATGGAGAGAATCAACCAACTCAATGTTATCGAAGTCCAAGTTGTAAGTTCCACTGCTGGCTATTGGCTTGTCCTCATCGAAGACGGTGGAGAAAGAATGGGAAGGGGGACGGAAAGGGCTTTCTTCAACTGATTCACTCTGTGACACATCAGTTACGGGTACAGTTTCTGAACATAATCCTGTGGGAACAAACAGAAAACTGTAAATTTTAACCACATTTTTAAAACTGGAGTTTAATAAATTTTACTATAACCTAGTATTACTACAAGTGAAAAACATAATGGGCTAAAATCATACAAATGGACTAAGCAATGATTAAAGGACATCCAAACCAAAGCGACATTTCCAATAAATGAACTAGATTAAGGGAAAAAATTAGTTCTGTTCTCCCCAGAAAAGGATTCAAGGCAAGTTTCATGATAACACAACATATGTATTTGCAATAGCCTCTAGAGCATCTCTCCTAAACTAATTATCACCTAGTTTAAGAGACAATAATTACCATAACATGCAAACTAGGCCAAATACCAGAAACACTGAACATTGAGCGGTTTATTACTCCTGTTTTCTACTATTATAAAGAGTTCACAGAATTGTGTCAGAGCTCTTATGCAGTAAATTCCCTGTAAATTGACTGGTGCTTCAGCAATTACATGTTGGTCTTGAGCTTTGTTTCCCATGTGCTATTTTTACCGATTTCCCACAGGAACACGGCTTCCTCTCCACAACCCATCAATGCTGCTCCTCTCTCCGCCACAAGCAGTCAACACACTCCACTCTGACCTCGTAATTCCAAGTTTATAATGAGCCATGAATCACTGAGATTGTCATATGAAATAAATTATGGTAAAGGTAAGAGAACTAGTCAATTAGAGTGCTGTACAAATATCCTTAGTTGAAAATCTTCCTTAAAATACCTCCAGAATCTTCCTACAAATTATTTAAATGAGATTTCTCAAAGTGTAGTTCTAACTCACGGAAATAAAGAAAATTTACAGAGAGAATGCTATGCTGAAGCTGTTAAACCAAGTAGATTTTCATTGTAACTAAAGATTTGCTTATTGAATGGAATCCTAAAAAGATTTCTAGAAGTCTCTTCACTTGGAATAGAAATGCTATATTGGACAAAGCAGAAAACTACAAAGCATATATATATACATACATATAAAAAAAAAAAAGAATAAGAAAATATATAGGTAGGAAAGGATTAAGATGATGGTCCTTTCTGCCTTCCAGTTCAGAAAAGTTAATTACTAAAATGTTTTACAAATTCTGAATGTGGTTTGTTCCTGCTGTCATGTACTGCTCCCTCCCTGAATGTAACACAGTCACCTCTGCCCACCTGTGCGTGTCCCAGTCAGGGAACTGGGGACCTGGTAAATCTCTCTCCAGCTCCAGCTGGGTTAGGCAGCCGCTCCGAGCTCTCACCAATATGTATTGGAGCAAAATGCTCCAGTATTTCTTATTAAAGCAACACAGCATTCTTCATGCTGTCAATATTTTTTAATTATGCAATTACAAAGAAAAACACTCAAGCAAAAATTAATGCTTTTGTCATCCTTAAATGATTTCAGAGAAATTTCTACACATCTTTTTCATTCCAGTCGTGACATGTTTTGCAAAGTAATTCCCATTTTTCCCAGCTACATTCATTAATGTTTTTCATAAAAGCAATATGGACGATCAATAATTACTTTTAGTCAGAAGCTATGAATGGATTAAGAACAAAAGAAAAAAAAATTTTTCCTTTGTTTCAGAGAAAATTATATGTCTGCATAGACATTACAAGAATTATTATTTATGGATCTATAGGAGAGAAAGGATTTAAGGAAATTGGACACGTTTCCCAAAGCAGTACCTTAGAGCGGCACCATGTCTTTCCAGGGATTGTCCAAGGAACGACAGCTCCACAGTTTCTCTGTTCAGATTCTGGATGTTTATTGAGTTACATCAATAAAAATAGTATTTTAACCTGCTAAGTGAATGCTAATAATGTGGCAGTACTTCAGGACAGCTTGGTTTTCTCTTTAACCTCCACCGGGTTGGGCTGGGTTTCAGCCTGGCTGAGGGGTTATTAATTAAGACTTGATTTGCCAGCTGAGCTGGTGCTCGCTTCCCTGGGACTTCTGCTAAGGGGACTCAAAGAGAGAAAGGAAACTTCAGCATTAGACCAATCTGTGCATTTTACAAGAAGAATAGAGGACAACAAGAATGGGAATACATTACAATAAACACTGGGATGGCTCTGGTATGTCAGCAGACTACAAATGTAGGTCAGCATAAAATAAAAGGGGGATCTGAACAAGAAATCTTCTGCAATTATGCCTTGTTTTCATTCCGGCGTGCACCAAAGGCCTCAACAGGACTGAGGCCCCTTGTTCAATGTCAGTACAAACATGCATTTAAGTAAAAAAAAAAATAAAATAAAATAAACCAATGCCCTGCAGGAGTTGGCCTGTAAATAAGAGGGGCGGTGGAGCTGAGGCTGGGAGGCAGCACAGCAGCGAGGGGAACGTACAAGGCTTTCCAGCTGCTCGGAGCAAACCAGCATTCAAATCTGGTGTGCTCCACATAGCGCAGGGCTTTAATCCCCTTTAATTGCTTATTTCACAACTTCCTCCTAATCACATCCTTTACTTAGAGCACCGATTTCTGCAGAACGTCGCTCCGCTCGCTAGCGTGACATTTTTATTGTTTCTTTACGAAACAACATGGGAAACTGCCGCGGAAAACATGGCTTTTGGTAGAACTGAAAGTGCTGCTGTTGGGCTCTTCCCACATTACAACAGACTTGGCTCAGTAACAGCAGAATCCTCCTCCCTGGGGAGAAAGATATGAAGGGGACTCACTCTCACCAAACAACACGGCTTTATTACTACAAAGAGATACGAAGACCGTTCTTTCCTGACGTTAACAGCCTATTCAGAGAGCGGTGCCATTTGTCCTTTTACACCCCAAAATTAAGCAAATCAGTGTTACTAACTACAGTATTTTATTAAAATGCAATTTGATCATAGAATCATAGAACGGTTTGGGTTGGAAGGGACCTTAAAGCTCATCCAGTTCCCATGCCCTGCCCTGGGCAGGGACACCCCCCACCAGACCAGGTTGCTCCAAGCCCCATCCAGCCTGGCCTTGAACCCCTCCAGGGATGGGGCAGCCACAGCTTCT
>JAOXJK010000002.1:35039894-35057897 GCA_025774025.1 Xenus cinereus | reverse complement strand
GGATGGGGCAGCCACAGCTTCTCTGGGCAACCTGGGCCAGGCTCTCACCACCCTCACAGCAAAGAATTTCTTTCTGATATCTAATCTAAATCTCCTCTCTTTTGATTGCAAAGGAAAACACTACAACACAAGGTGTGAAAATTAAGGGAGGACTTGCCCTAGAGAGAGGCCCAGCACAAGGTTTTCAATAAGCTTTATGCCTTTTGTTGGCCCTGACAGTCACCCACAATTTTTACCGGTAAGAGCTGCCCACAGGTAGATACCAAGTTTTATAAAGCATTCCAAGAACATAAGCAATAGCAGGGAAACTTACATTGCCATAAAAAAGAGGCAATTCCTGAAAAAACCTCCCATTTCATTAAAACAAAGGGTCCGAGTTCTCATTCCATAAGGGAATTTCTCTCATTTCAGAGAATTTTTGCCTGGATCAAGTATGAAAAACAAAAACAATCCAAAACCAAACACAACAACAAAAGACCCCAAACTTCCCGTTGGCATTTTCATCTGTCAACTGTTACGGTACAAGCAAAAGCTGCTAGAAAGATATTATAAGACTGTTTCATTAATAACCAAAAGAAATTTCTGTTGTTAGTATGAACAGAAAGGAACCAAAAAAGAAAACCCCAAAATTTTCCAGCAGGATGGGATATGACAGCCTGGGGGATCCCGAACTGCATCACAGGGGGTGCGCTCTCCCGGGACACGTTCACAAAAAGACACATTCCCAAAAACTTTGGAGGCAACTTCAAATTTGTTTTAAAGATATTTAAAAGAAAATGATACATCTGCACCAGCTATGAGTTTATTGCATCTAAATCTGAACTATTTCTTTATGAATAATGAAAATATATTAAGGGGTTAGAAAACAGAAAGTACTTCTAGCCACTTTAAAATATTTTTCATTTTAAATTACAAAAAATTCTTCTAGTGCTGGAGCTGCACTGAGCACTAGGACACTTGAGTATTTTCTTCTTTGCTGAAGTATCTCTAAAACAGGGGAAAATCCAATAGGCTGAAGATAGAAGGCCTTAACGCTGCTGAGCTGGAAACAAAATGAAACACTATTTTGAAAGGCTCAGAAAAAAAAATTTAACCACATCTAATAAATCAAATATGGACGAAATGAAATTCTAATTCTGTTTTCTAGAGAAAAACAAAGAGAAACTCTTGGAGAATGCATACAGCGTGCACTCACGTTCTCCATTATCATGAAATAACTCAGGAGACAACGACACTCTGCTGATAGTACATAGGAATCGGGATTAACTAATACTAGAAATTTTGAAACACAGTTTATTTCAAGCTCCTGCTTCTTATGAGAAGCCTTTGAACTTATGAAAGCAATTGGTAATGACATTTTTAAAATTACTGTAAAAATGCTTTTACCATTTATTCTGAGAGGAAACTTTGGATACCAAGTTTATTTCCCATTTTTCAGTGTCAGGCTTCAAGAGGAAAAACACTGAAGAAGAACGTTTTCCATCCCCAAAATTCGGTTTGTTTTCATCTGGGTCATCATCTCTCTACTGGAAAGCCTGACCTCAATTTCCCTGGCACAAGGAAGACCTGAAAATAGGTCTCCCATATCCTGAGAGACCTGCGAGAGCTGGAGTCCCCTCTCTGCATTACAGCTCTCGCATCTCCCCTGCGTATAAAATCTGAATTCATTCATTAAATGGGGAAGGCAGCAGGAGGGGCAGAAGAAATGCCCCTGACCGGTCAGGAATTCCTGGCTAGAAATGGCGTATTTGGGTTTGTACCCATTTCTGGGGAGAAAATGGGCTTGGGGCACTTTCTGGTGCTCAAATGGCTGGAACATGGAAGAAGAGAACACTGCTGTGAGAAGCTGATGAGACAGGCAACAATCATTTAAAACACTATCAAAATAATAAATAAATAAATAGAAACCATCCTCAAAGTCATTTGTCTCAAGAGTATAACCCATGTTCCCCACAACATATGAAGTATTTACGGAGGAGTGGAAGGGCTCATTAATGACACTCTCTGGGGTTCAGAGGTAGTTTCCATCCGTGCTCTGTTGCTCCTCTTCCCCTCCAGACTCGCCCCCAGACTGACTCCCCTCTTTTGCTCTGCTGCTGATGGACCGGAGCCACGCGGCAGGTTTTACCCCACCAGGAGCTGGCACAAGCCCAGGATGAGTCGAGCTATATTTCACTTTCATCATATTTATTAAGCAAGCGTTGAAGTCAACCTAATTAAAAACTCTCCTCTTGGCTTTCCAGCAGTGGGGTCCAGCTGTTGCGCTAATGATATCATGCAGCATAACTGCAACCGTCTGCAGGAGTAATTATTGTCAGATATAGATGAAATAATCCTTTAAAAAAAACTTACTATGCTTCCTCCTTCTACCCAAGCACAGGCTGTCACCAACCTCATGCAGAAGACAAAGCTGTGCAGTTGGTGACCCAGAGACCCAGCTGGACATGGCTGCCTCTCCCTGTGCCTGTGCCAGGTCTCCGGCTGCCCGTATTCCTTACTCCTTTTTTACTGAAATCTATTTATTTAGCTGTGTGGTACCAAGGAGGGACCCTGCTCCAGCTGCCCATGACCCGGGGTCTCATTCTCTTTGCGTGCAGCCACACACACAACCTACAAGGTATGTGAACTACAAGATAACTGTTATTCAAGTGGGTTATAAAGTACAAAATGTTTAACTGTTCACATTTCTGAAGAATCACAGAACGGTAGGGGTTGGAAGGGACCTCTGGAGATCATCTAGTCCAACCTCCCTGCCAACGCAGGGCCACCCAGAACAGGTCCCACAGGAACATGTCCAGGTGGGTTTTGCATCTGTCCAGAGATGGAGACTCCACCATCTCTCTGGGCAGCCTGTCCCAGGGCTCTGCCACCCTCAAAGGAAAGAAGTTCCTCCTCATGTTTAGATGGAACCTCCTATGTTCAAGTTTGTGCCCATTGCCTCTTGTTCTGTCACTGGGCACCACCGAAAAAACTGAAAAAGAAGCATGCAAACACCTACGCTATACTCTTAGTATCATTAATTTCTTCTAAAGGTTTCCAAAACAAATTATTGCTTTGTGTTGCCCTCCTACATTCGAATTTTTTCTGCATTACACGTCTTCCTTCCCGCACATAAATTACCCCATTGTATAACTGCATTTTGCATCGTTTTGGAATGCTGAACGTAGCTCCGTTAGTTTGTGGTAACTTGCCTCCCATGGACAAATCTTTTTTGCAAATGAAACATTTTCATCTCTGCCACCCATGGCCTCCAGCGTAGTTCACGTGGCTATGAATAGACATAGTCAGTTCCCTACCTTCCTTAGAAATATGGGAAAGAAAGGAGGGGGAGATCTGGAATGTAGGGAGATGAGACACACGTGTGGCAGGGAAGCACATGTGTAATCAAGGGTTAGAAGATAATCTACAGCAGTAATTAAAAACACACTCCAATCCTGTTCAGCATATGCCTTCTTTTGTTCTCTCAGCACTTATTTTGTAATGACTAGATTGCAAAAGATTAGAAAAAGGAAAGAAGATGGAAAATGAGTCACGTTGTTGCTACAATGAAGCGGGAACTGTAACAGCAGAAAGGAAAGTCTCAGCATTTCATTTTTGTTTTCTGGAATCAGCTTGATGAACATCTTTCTAGCTTCTTACAAACTCGTATCATAAATCACGATCTTAATGAGCATTCCTTAATGCGTAAGTCCCAGAAATGCGTTAGGCGGCTCGAGACATTTTCTAGACTTATTTGTCACTTTCCCAAAGGTTTAAATCAAAGCTTGTAGAACAATAATACCAAATTTAAAACAAAGCCTTTATAATACACACACCGGCCATGGACATCGCCTTTGCCCGCTGCTAAACGCACCCACTTTTACACTGGAAAAGAAGCTCTAAACCCCTGCCGGGCCAATGCTGCCCGTCTTTCCAAAGGAAATACCAATCAACTCTAGTCTGCTTAGAGTAAAATTACCTTTTATAGGATTTAGCCAGGTGATCAAGATGACACGGCTTTCAGATGGGAAAAAAGGCAGCATAATGGGGAATTCAGTCTTAAAATGTTGAGCTGTCACCTGACAGCCCAAACAAAGCTATTTTGGGCTAGTAAGAGTGCTCTCTACTCCTGCATATTCCATTAGTCAATTTGGAGAACAAAGAACATTCTGGGGGGGAAAGGATTTCTTTGTTTTTTTTAAAAACAATATGCCTTTTCTAAAGGTTATTTTCCCAGTGTGTACCAATGTTCATGTATGTGTATTACACATCCAATCACACATACTCCCATGTTCCTCCTAGAAAGCTATTACAAATATTTCTATTGTTTCAATGGGTTTTTTGTTCACCTTGTGTTTCAGGTGACAATACATTTGAAAATAACATTCTGTTAATTGTCACAGTTAACGGTGCTCACCCCGGTGCCTGCATCTATCTCTCACACCTCCTTTTTCCACTCATCTGACTCTAAAGATCCTACAATTCTGAGAAGAGGGAACAAAGTCTGATTCAAAGGGAAGAAAGGTTTTTCTAGAAAGCTCCTCTTTTCTTTATTATTATTTATCAAGTGTTATGGACAGATTCTCCAATACTTTATTCCAGGAGGCAACAGGGTTTTTCCTCCCAGCATAGATAATGCCCAGCAGACACCGACTAATCTTCCAGAAGACATTTTATCGGCATCAGTTCCTTGCCTGTGCTTACACAAACACCTCCAGACAGCTTTACCTGCCCCAGTAACCTGCCCCACTCATTACACGCTTGTTACCTGTGTCTTCTAAGGGCAGCTGGGGTTTTATTTCTTGTTCTGCTATGTCTGCTACAACCGCTGCTGCCGCCGCTGCTGCTGCTTCGGGGGGTGGCTGCGGAGGTGAAGGTGGTGCCTTTACCGGTGTGGTGGACTCCGGGGTCTCAAAGGCTTCTTCAGAGTCAGAGCTCCTGGGGAAAATCAAACGAGAGACTGGTGAGCAGAGTGAAGGTTCATGGAGGTCTACTTGGAAACGCAGGGCTTTCTGAGCTGATGGCATCGACCTCAGCTACTGGGCTACCTCTGCATTTCCCAGAGGAGATTTGACACTGCAGTATGGTCTCCAGAGCACAATATGAGGGCTATGGTCTTCTCTGTGTATAAGTCTTTATGTCACTTAAGACTTCTTTGCATTACAAAAGCAAACACACTCAGGAATAAACCTGTCCTGCAGATCCTGCTTTCCAGTGGCTCAACCACACAGACACCACCACTGACATCTCTGTGTCAGTCTCAGAAACTCTCCTTGGCACAAGTGTAGCTAGATCAACTGAAAAAAAAAATAATAACGACCTCAACAGAATTTCATAGATTCATCAAAAACCCCACCTAAAACAGCATCAAATTTCTGTGTGTGCTCCCACACAGAGGTACCTGAGCCGCAGCAAATCCTTGCGCATCCTGCTCCCGCGGAAACAGCACATTCTGCTTATAGCAGAATTTTACCACAGCCCCTTCTGAACAGTAACCATGTGGGTTTGTTACACGAGGTAAGACAACCTGTAAAACGCACCAGAGTCCGGGTATTGTCAATAATCCTTTTCTAGCACCGTGTGATCACGCAGACACAGAAATTGTAGGGACCATGATGGGTTGGTGCCAGCCCAGCCAGGAAACAGCAGCACCCAAAACGGAGCCATCTAAATTAAAGGCAGCAACTGTGCAAAATGATGGGTAACCTAAACATTAAGTGAAGATCTAAACCACCCAGGGACACACCATTTGCTCTTATAGCAGGATACTGTCCTTCCTGATCTGAAAACTATAGATCTTACTTGTCCTTAAACTAAATTTTACCTAAATTACCTAAACTAAATTAGACTAAATTTTACCTAAATTTTTAAATATTTCTTCTTTTGGGGGCAAGGAATGCAGTAACAATGGTGTCATACTCAATATGCACCGAACATATGTTCAATAAGCATTTCTGTTGCTCAGATGGAGATTTTTCCTGCTGGTCTGTAATAAAGTGCATTGAATATGGCAGCTTCCTAGAGGACAGGACTGATTTGCTTAATTCCAGCGACTCTTTGCACGGCTGTGGTCCCCTCTGCTCCTCACGGCTGTCCCCACCCCCCACGCCAGTTCAATGGGGACAAAATTTGCCATGAAATTAAAAGCCATTTCATCCCCCAGCAGCACCCTACAAACCTCCCTGAATCAAGGACTCCTCTCGTTTTCTTCAAGTTAAAAGATAACTCCGAGCTGCCAGACTCCGTGGTTTCTCAAAGCTCGTGATTATTTTAAGCAGCTCGATGTCAGGAGAAGTGAAAGTACAGGATTTGCATTTGATTACGTTTGCCTAAATCTATCGCGCAGCATGAAGCCTTCGGGCAACTGGGGAAGAAAAGACCCCGATGTCCCCCCGACAGCTTGAGGAGCACAGAGGACCTGATTCTCCCTAGCTGTCCCCGCAGAATCCCAGTGAGAGCTACCACCTCCTCGCACCCCTGTCCCATCACCTCTCCTCCTGCTAAAGGGGTTTTACAAGCTTAGAATATTTGCCTTAGAGATTTCTGGAGATTGCTTTTCTCCCCAAACTTATGTCGCTGCCTGCAGAACTGCTCAAAAATACTGTGCTTGGCTTTCAATTAAATCCACTGCTGCAGCTCCCCAAAATTCCTTCTTTGTGCCATTGCTTAAACCATACTAATTCATCAGGCCACAGAACAGCCAAGCTGGAAGAGGCAGGCTGCAGCATTTTAAATTATATCCCTTCAAAGATGCACCATGCGTTAAGTTCAAAATATTTAAAGCTTAAGAACAGCTGCAAACAAAGAGCTTCTGTAAATAAAGCTGCACAATAGGTATTCAGCAAAATAACGCTTTCTCTTCCTGGTTCAGGAAACTTTTAATTTGAAGTATCAAAGAGTAGTGTGATATTTTCCCAGTAGAGAAATGCTTCTCGTGTCACTAAAAAACCCCCTAGAATGTTATCATCTAAACCAACAAAATGAAAGGTAATTCACATCTCTTAGGCTTTCACATAATTCTGCACTGTGCTGCACTTAATTAATGCTTTACTCTATTTTGAACCCAGACTGTTGTTCTGTAATATTGAAATAATAATGGTTGCACATGTTTAGACCCCTTTTTCCAAACTGTATAGCACATGTAACAGATGCAGTACATTTATAGACATATGTGGTCTAACTGGAATTGTAAAAACACTCTGTTTTCATGTCCTACTTATATTCTTAACTGCTTTGTAAAAACCGGCTTGATGGAGCAGTTCTGTGTCCTCCTTCTTTAAATGATGGAGAGACTCTGTGCGTGTTTATCCCCGTTTTAAATGAGCTGCCTTTGTTTACTTGGTCTCTTCCTTGGATAAATTGGGCATAAGCATTTGATGTAAAGAGAAATGTCTGGTCTTTTTTGTTCACTGTATGAGCCTCCACCTTGGAGAACCCCCCAGGTCTGTGGACAGAGACTTGTGGTGCCCAAGTTCCAGGACAAGCCTTTGTTTTCCTAATATTTAATAATCCCCAACAAATTCTGATGCAATACTCCTAATTTTCAGCTGCACCCCTCCATAAGCAGCAGTAGAATCAAGACAGAATTGTCTTAACCTTAATCCAAATGCTGCTGAGTTTATGAGAAGCAATCATGCTGGCAAAATACAGTATTTAACAAAGAAATATGAAGGGAAGCTGAATACCAGAAAAACATTCTTTGTCATAGCCTGGGATCTGGGAGAGAGCATAAGGCCTGGAAGCACGTTCCAGGACTACGCTCCAAGGTCTACAATACATATATCCTGGAAAAATGAGATCCTGTGTTCAGTTTTCCTTGGTAAGAACACGGATGTTCTCTCTTGCATAGGGTATTTTTAAGAATTCTTACAGTTCCAAAGTAGGACTGTAAAGAATTTCCCAGAACAACAGGATTTCCTGTGAAAAGGAAATTACATATTTCAGCCAGTTCTATTCATAATGTCTTTTCTCTGAGAAGTACACGGAATACGTGGAAAGAAAATAACGCTGTCGTGGAGTCCGTGGTGTTTAAACCAGATTGCCAAATTGCGATACGCCGTGAGAGTCGGCACCAGTTCAAAGCTGCGCGAGGAGCAGCCACCCTGGATCCAGCTCTCACGAAAGGCAGAGCCCTAGAATCATCTAGAATATTATTCTGCAGCTCCAGCCAAGGATGAAGCAGGGGGAGATGAGACACAGGGGTTTGAGAGACGGAGGACTCCTTTGCTGGCCCCAGCTCGTAACGTTGTGGGGTCGGGACATGGTAATGCAGAGTCTGGGTCTGCAGGACTAGTTTTTTGGGAAGGAAGTAAAGGCTACAGAAAGGAACATACATTCACGCATCCTTTTAGCTTGGGAAATTAGCGGGAGCTTGCCTTGATAGCGTATTTCACACCTTTCCATCTGTATCTTTTGGGTTTTGTACGTAACAGGCAAAAAAGGTGTAGATTGTAGAAGCTACAAAATGATTAGGTGACAGTAACAGAGTACAAAACGACTAGAACTAGTCTTTCAGTCCATCTCTTTCCTTTCCCCTCTCGAAAGATGCCACTAAACAGTAAATGTAACTCATGCAGATGGGGTCGAGAAGCAGGGGGGAAGCGAGAAACCCAGGAGTGATCCTAGTCCAACACAGCTCTGGCAGCATCACAGCAGCTCGTGGAGCAGGAGCACTCCCACTCTCCGTTGGGAACTTTGAGGTCTTGCTCAGCTCATTACATCAATCTCTGGAGGAAACACTGAAGGGAATCACTAGGGTTGACTTCTCCTCTTCACCTTTGCCCTTGCGGAAATGCAGCCTCATAAGTTACATTACCCTTTTTTTTTTTTTGTGAACCACAGATGCTTATAATTTTAAGTCCTCTCTGATTTCAGAATGAAAAATTGCCTTTTGGTCACCGTAGCTGGAAAGCGCTCAGTAAGCAAGAATGAGATTTCTTCGTTCCACTGCCTCCCCTCACTGTTTGCCCTCTTCAGGCACAACAGCCACCGAGGTGAGGTCATCCCAGTTGTCACTTGGAAACTCGATTCATTAAAAAGTAGTTTGCAACAGAGCCGTGACCTTCAGCTGCATCGGGAACCCTGCCATCTGCCTCGGGTGCTTCCAATATTTACACTACAGCCGTAAAACCAATGCAACTCTGCACTCTGGTTTTATTCCACGGGAATGAAAGGGATCCCTAGACCCTCTAAACTCTGCTGCTGAACCGCTGCACGTACGTGGTCCTGGCCAGTTCACTTCTGCATCCCCCTCGTTGGCCTTATCCACTGATGCTGGGCTCTCCTCAGGGCACCCACAGCTTCTTGCTGTGGACATACACACAGTCCAGAGGGGGAGAAAGACTGCTCAGTACACATTACATTTGAGGAGGTCTTTTCTTCTGTTTAAATAAAATTCAGTGACGGACAATCTCTTGATACCACAATAATTCACCTTGTGGTATCACTCAGATGGCAGTTACACAGCTCTGTAATGCACAGATACATAAAATCTTTTTTCCTTTTTTTTTTTCCTTTTTTTTTTTTCCTCCAGACTCTTTCAAACACAACTCTGGATCATAATTCAAAATCACCAAGAGAGCCCACATGGTAATTCCTTTCCTGGAGATCAAGTTACCAGTTCAGGCCATCAGCCATTAGCTGACCCCAGCGCCTACTCACAGGGACCAGGAGTATTCTACAGTTACAACAAAAGGTCATTTTTCCATCCCAGCACCAGGGGAGGATAATATCAAAGATGTGTCAGCTTTGTATGCCATCATTTTTGTACGGTATTTGCGTACTCGGTGACTTCTAGCTAACATGACATTCCACGTTAATTACCCTCTTGTAACATGGCAATTGTTCGCTATGTCACTGCTCACCTACAGGTTTTGAATATGAAATAACATTACATTTTAAAAATTTTGATATTCGATTTTTATGCATTGCCAACATATAGAAAACTGAAATAATGGTAGATTCATCTGGTTATTTTAGGTACTAGATATTAATATTTGGTATCTGAATTAGTTGACCTGTCAAACCCAGCATCCGAGGATGTTAAATGCATTGTATGAAAAACCAACCCCAATAGAAACGGTGAGAGACATAAACCTCACAAATGCTTCCCTTCTCTCAAATAAAATATACCATTAAAATGATAGAGCTTCTCAAAAGGACTCAACAGCGCAGGCAGCTCTGAAAACATTCTGCCCAGAGCAAACCCAGTAACCTCCACCTTGCCCAGCAAAGCTGAAGGGTCGGTGACTTTGCAGGGGCCACTGAAAGCCACCGGCCGTGCCCCCTCTCCCCCGTGGGGAAGGTTCTCAGTGCTGGATCTGATGCTCGTATCGAGTCAGGAGCCAGGGGAGGTACAAACACGCCACTTACATGTCACCAGACTCTATTTACAAGACGGATCCTTTAGGGACACATTTCTGACCATTAACTATTAATGGGCTTCTCTCACGCCGTTGTGAGGATACTCAGGGAAAAGATCATCTATCCTATAATTAAATAAATTCACAACAAACCACAAAATGGGTCACAAGAAGACGTTGCTGAGATGGAAACAGTCAGATCACCGACCTTGCCTTCAGCTCACCTCCTGCCCCTACTGGGCAACTATGTTTTGCATTAGTAGGTTTCTGCAGCAAAAGTCATATTCCACAAAATCTTCCTCAGTTTCTCACTCACCAGAGGTGTTTCACCCAACATAAGAGCAGGATAAATGTCACGTGTTCATTTTATGGCCTGAGCTACGAGGCGGCGGAGAAGCATCCTTTGCAGTTCCCACTTAGGAATAAAGCTTTTATCAAATAAATCCCATTCCACTGAAATGACAAAGACCTACTTTAGTGCAATGCAATCACACAAGAACTCACATTGACACGGCTGTGTGCAGGAAGCAGGGCAGGCGCTCCTCTGCAGAAAAGGCTTTTAATGTTATTTCAGCATAAATATTCCTACAAGACCCAGGGAAGACATGGCTCCTCAGAAAAATAATCGCTATTACATTGAAAGTGGTATTTCTGGGCCCACAAGTGATGCGCCGTGACAAGCAGGAGGTTTAATTCAGGGACACAAGGGAGGAAGATCATTCTGCATCATGTGCAGAGGCAGCCAGAGCCGTCCCCTGCTTTGTGCAGCTTTGTGCTTCTCCCACCATCAGCCCAAGGGTGAAACGTCCTCTGCTGCCCCAGAGCATCTCAGGCAGTTCCGCTGAACTGGTAATGATTTACACCACCGCAAATTTGGTGTGAAAGGGTAAATATGGCTCAGTTATATACTGCTACTGATGTAAAACTGCTGGGTGGCTTCACTGCTCTTCCGAGAACATTCAACCTCCAACGAAAGGTCCTTGGACAACTTAGTGCCTGAGCTGAGATACAAAAATACGGATTTTCTATTTCCACGTAGGTGAAATAACAGAAATAAAATGCTATGGCTTCCCTTTTCAGATCATTATGTGGGCTTTTAGTAATGGAAAATAATAGCTTGCGTGTTATCCAAAACACAGGTCAGTTTGGAAACGTATCTTCTGGAATCGATTGCAAAAAGAAACTTGTGAATCCCTTAAACATTAATCACTTACTATAAAACGGCCAATTTTTCCTCACAGGACGGTTATATTTAGAGAACAGGATTAGAACTGCAGTGGAGCAGAATTAAAATGGCACAATCACCTTAAAAATTATGTCGATTTTTGTTTTTTAACCTATTGTATTGTAAGTAATCTTCCTACCATAACTGATAGGGGAAGAAGGAATTATTTTTTCCTGCTTTTTCTGCTTGTTTATTCAGCAATTTTGAGAGCATTTTGTGCAGAAGCCAAATTCACACTCCCCCAACAAAAGCCATTTCCTGCTTTCACACAGCAACCAGAAAGAAATATCTCAAGCTGTGGGAAGCCACATCTGAAGGAAAAAAAGCCTGAGAGATACAGCATGGCATACTTACAGCAGCACTTCAAACTACTCAAATCATTTTTTCTAACTGATTAGCGAGAAGTTCCCCGTATTGCTTTAAATCATGTTACATTTTGCCTTTTTATTGCTTTTCCTGAGATCTAACGGGGTGTGTTTTTCAACACTGCTGAAATAAATGAATAATGAAACCAGCCCCCATCCTTTCTGGCCAGCCTGCCTTCCCTTTTACTGGCTTCGGTCTGAATAATGGAAACATCTACGTTACAGAAACAGGGCTCCAAATTGAAGAATTTTTTTTTAATCCCTCTGCACTTTTCAGGCAGATGCTTCATTCTCAGAGGAACAACAGGAAAATACCATTTAATTAAAGGCGCTCATCTTCAGCCATCACAACAGCAAATATACTCGTATGTCCCTAAATCCCTAGAGGCTGCTAAATATCCAAACACACAAGTCTCTGAAGAGACGAGAAGAAACAGTAAAGATGCTGGATACCCTAATATCCAAGATAGAAAATACCACATATACAGCTACAATCAGTCAATACACGATAATCCCAGTCAGTGCTGCACTTTATTCACCTGCTAGGGTAGGGATTGGTGTTTGAATTGGGAGCTGATTAAATATTTTATACCCACAGCAAATACCTTTCCTCTGCCTTTGGTCACAAGCTCTGAAGTTTTAATCCAGGAAACAACATCCCGTTAACTATCTCCTCAGAAAGCATCCCTGTGCCTGTGCTCACTGCTGTACAGCATCACGCGATGGCTTCCAGGGAAAATAATCAATAATTCATCAGGAGCCAGAGCCATAGGTTTGAAATTGCTTTGCTTATTGGAACCACCTTTTAAACGCAACGAGTCTCTCCAGAGCCACATCTCTGCTCTGTCACCCTGCTCAGAGGCAGGACCTGGGGACAAAAGAGCAACTGTGAAGTGCAAAGAGGAATACATGACACCCGTAATCCCTGGGGGAATGGTTTATCTTGTGAGGTGTGGAGAACAGTTCGTGAAAATAGTGAGATGTGGAAATAAGACTGTGTTCATCGAATCACAGAACGGTTTGGGTTGGAAGGGACCTTTAAGCTCATCTCGTTCCAATCCCCCTGCCTTTTGGAAAGGAGATAAGGACTATATGGAGGGTGGAGAAGAAGGGAGGTGGGGAGTCCCTGCGCTCAAAGGGAAAGAAGGGAGAGAATAGTCCCTCTGCCCCCGAGCTGCTCCATGTTCTGCCTATTTCACCCCCGCTCAGCCTCCCTGAATCACAGATCCTCACTGATGTTTATTCCCAGCTGCACGGATAGAAACACAGCCAGGACGCAACAGGGGAAAGGACAAAAACCATCTCAACCTCTTAACAACAACAGAAAAATCTCTCATCGGGCCATAATAATTTCATGTCCTGACTTGGGGGTGGGTACGATCCTTCTGCTGCCGCTGTAGCTCTGGGAGATGTCTCCTCAACCTCAGCAGAGCTGCAGTGTCACCCCTCCCGTGGGGCTGCTCCAGATCCCACCACAATGAACACCCCCCCCCCCGGTAGGTGCTGCCTGAACGCCCAGCTCGGGGAAGTGCCGACTCAGCACAACAGCCGGATGGAAAAAGCAATCCTTGATGTGTGATGGCACCTCACCAGCTGGCACCCAGCTGGCCTGCCCACAGCTCTGTGAGATGAGGAACATCAGTGCTAAAACCTTCTCTTCCCAGGTAAGGAAAAAGGGCACTAAAACCTTCTCTTCCCGGGCTCCTGCTTTGGATAGGGATGGTCCTGCACTTGGGAAGTTAAACAAAGGGATTCAAATTCCTTGCTCATCCTCCCCCTCCTTTAGCAACCAAACCCTTTTCCCAGCACGGCACTGGGACTCATTTCTAACGAGAGCAATGAACTGTTATTAACGAGACCAATAAGTGCAGGTTTCTGTGCTGAAGGAAATCAAAACTCAAAAGCAAGAGCTGATGTGATTCTAACTACTGCAAGGTTCCAGATACAATCTGGTCTGTATCTAGCCCTAGGAACAAGCTTCTTTTGTTTAGGAAATCCCTACCTTGTAAATTGGAATATAATTCTAAGGCTTCTGTTTAACCAGAACCAAATAAGCTTGAAATTGAAAGCCACAAATTTTCCGAAAGTTGACTTTTTAACCCAACAGAACCAGGGGCCCCAGTTCTTCCTCCGGAAAGGGAGAGGCTTCCCAGGCACCATCCATCTCCTTAACCGGTCCCCGTGGCAGAGGGAGAGGAGCTGCAACAAACAGTACTGTGGGGAAGCGACAAACTAAATCCACTGAGCTCTACAAGTACCCCAAGGTCTGTCTCACAGACACCTACAGGTGCTTAAACCAAAATTCAGTTTACACGCTACAGGTTTAGACAGTCTATGCTGTGAACTCCACTTTGGTTTCTGGAGCTAAGGAGGGATCTTACTGTCTTGTCCGGTATCAGCAGCAATGAGGGCTCTCGGGCCAAAACGTGCCTTAAAAGAAACCTTTGAAACCTCAGACTCTGGTGGAAAAAGGAAACGAACTCAATTTTTTTTCCCCATTAAGCAGGCTCTCTGATGCTACTGGAAGTACAAAACACGATCTCCACAGTGTGCTGCTAAATTCAGATGGTTGCTTCAGAGCATTTAAGGATCTGAAGGGAAATGACGCTTTCTTTTCTTAGAAGTTTTTCCATAGTAAAAAAATTATTTGTTTGTTTCTTACAGCAAACACACCCCCTTTCTCAAACAAAATGCAAACTGCATTGAAATTCTATCTGTAATTACAATTGTGCCTTTTGCCACCGAAAGCCAGGATGAAATAAGTTTGTTACATAGCTAAATGCTTTCAAGGCATCAGAGATGGATAAGGAAATGGTATCTAAGACGTTACCAAATAGAAACACTCTCTATAGGTGTAAGGTCTTAAAACAAAGGAAATGTGTTTATAATAGACACAACCACTTTTCCATGTACTATAATCACATTAGAGAAGCATTATAAGCACCCAGACTGTTACCTCTTGGGACACACGGGACCGAAGAGCATCTTTGATTTAATGTAACCAGCAGTTCCTTTGACTGCTGGGTCAAGCAAAGCGAAAGGCAAGAGCAGACAGGGAAGGGCTCCGAGCGACAGCCCCGCTGCACGTGCAGGAACACAGCCTTTTCATTCATGGTTTTTACTGCCTCCCATCAGTTTGTATCTTCCAATTTGCCCGTATGTCATAGCACATAATAGATGACAGGAGCTCCATTACGCATGGCACAGGGCACACCACTCATATCAAGAGCTTTATAATATACACGCATTTGCCAGATGTGAGGGATGGCTTGCTAATAGAAGGGTGAGTGATTCCGGGGTCTTTTTATTTTGTTTTCAAGTCTAAGTGTGACCTGCCTACTTCTAGTGACAGATGTAGTGGTTGATGTAATAACCTCTCCTATCAAAGGAAGCGCTGTCATTGACTTCAGAGATGAGATCCTTTGGGCTCAAATAAGGGAGGCTGGAATAAAAGACAGTGAAGATCGACAGGAGAATTTCCTGGTCTGTTCTCTTAAGTAAGACACCCCTACGCCTTCCAGCAATTCAGACTGTTTAGTAGATAAAACTAAGAGACAGAGTATGCTCGACTTACTGATGGGGATGGTTACTGATGAGTGTCAAGAAGAGGAAGAAGAAAACAAATTTGCAGAGAATGCTTACAATAGGCAGAACTATCTGTCAAGGGATTAACTCTGACTAAACACTAATTCAGTAAAAGAAGCCTCCCTTCCTCCCAAGACCCAAATTATTTTCAATACTTTTAATATATATATCTCCCACTCTTCCATGTACGTATTCATTAAAATGGTTTTCCTATGAATGACCATATAAAACTGTGCAAATATTTTACCAGATTAATTTCTTTCAAACTTTTAAGAACCATACAGTGGACTTTAAGTTTCGGAGATGATAGAAAAATAAAAAACATGGTAGCAAGGGCTGTGTTTTCGTATGTATGCACAAATAACTTTTCTATATATGTGTACACATACACGTGTACACACCGACCAACTGCTCCCATCTCTTATGCACAAGGCTGAGTCAATCCAGTTAATTTTTTCTGAGTCCTTCCAGCAACCAACAAACAAATGAAAAGACCAGGCAGCAGAAGAAATATTGAAACACAACCCACAGGGGCACCAACATCTTGGCCTGCTACCAATGATCAGTAACATTCCATTTCTTTTTTGGAGCCTGATCCAGCTCCCACCGAAGTCAGTGGGTGTTTCACCATCCATTTCAGTGGGAGCTGGCTCGGTCTTCAGTCATTTTCCTCTTGGATTGGCAAGGGATGAAAATGTTCGAGACGCAGCATGGAGAGCTCCTGATGGGAGGAAATAACACACCATCAGCCCTTTGGCTGATCAAGAAACGGGCACTGAACGTAAATCCTGTCCAGTTGCTGACAGTGACCACAACACTCCACAAAAGGAAGGTGTGGTTCGCGCTCAGGAGAAAGGAACCCTTTCCATCAGAGAAAAAAATAACGATTCACAGATGACAATTGGCTAAGAGCTACCAACATTTCAAAACCTACCATTTACAGTCTTCTAATCCTCAAGAAGCATTACCAAGAGACAGAAATACATTATTATTAAAAAGAAACCCACCGATATATCGGTGACAGCGCTTGGCAAGCTGAATCCTGTTCACATCCTCAGCAGGACAAACAGCACAGGCAAGGATATGGACACAAGAGCACGGGATGCAAGTGTGTACCCTCTTGCACACTAAACATCCTCACACTGTCACCTGCTTTTATTTTAAGTGAGCCCATTCCTATTATCTGATTGAATCGTGCCCTTGATTTAGCTAAGTCTGTGACCACACTGCTTTTATCCGCAGTTAACTTTTATTGTCATGGGCTTCCCTTGGGCTTTCCCTTTTTCATCATTCAAAATTGACTTCTTTTTTTTTTTTTTCTTTAAATAAAAGGACAGTTGCCTACTGCCAGTGACTGAGCTGCTAACAATCGACAATGAACAAGAGAATACCCCGGGCTGTCAGTATCAATAGTGGGTTTATTACAAATACTTTTACCTTGGCTGAAACAAATTTACATTAAAATTGGGAAATTGACGTACACATAGAAAAAGAGCATATTTAATCATGAATACACTCTAAAATCTTAACCTAGACCCCTTTTCAGCATCAATTATCATCAATTTCTCTCTACGACTTTTGCTAACATTTAGCGACAAAGTCCATTGTAGGACACTTTGGAGAAACTCCCAAACCAGCAGCTATTTAAGGGAATTGTTTGTCTCTGCACTTTTTTGATCTAACATAAGTCTATTCCAGTAATCGTTTCTGATTTACACCCCTCTAATCTAATGAACTCGGGGCAATGAAATCCACCTCTGCTTTCCTTTTGTTTAGAAGTTGTGTCCATTAAACACTCAGCCTCTGCTGATGGCTACAACGATGACTTCAGGGATGCTGTAACCGCATGGGGCA
The DNA here is from genome assembly GCA_025774025.1 of Xenus cinereus. Classification (NCBI taxonomy): domain Eukaryota; kingdom Metazoa; phylum Chordata; class Aves; order Charadriiformes; family Scolopacidae; genus Xenus; species Xenus cinereus. Next base: position 35,040,528 of record JAOXJK010000002.1, on the reverse strand, counting down.
GTTGCCCAACTCGCCAGATGTTTTTGCCTCTGAACTATCACTGCCATTAAGGAATTTGCCTGTGTGTGCAAAGTAACTTAATTGCAACCTCATTAAAAAGTGTTGGTACAAGTTATAATTATTAGGGTACAAAGTCAAAACCTCAGAGCAGAACTGACTGCCATGACATGCCATGAGGAGGTTCTTCTTTTGAGAAAACAGGCCCATACTTTCTCAAGGATAAGGAGATATCTCCATACCTACCTTATTTTAAAGGCTATGTAGTTGGAGTTAAGAAAATGGCACACTCTCTTAGGGATTTATTTAATACAAGATGAGTAATACCTTTCACAAACTCTTCCAAGGACATCAACAGTTACTGGATGACGCCTGTGCTAAAAGTGTATCTGTCGATTAAGTTGGACCTTAAAAGATCATATTGAAACCCCACAGGAATGACTAACTGCAAAAGATAAGTATATTTATATATAAAAGGAGTCATTGAAAGAGATGAAAATATAATTGACTCATGTGCCCCCAAAATATATACATATATGTATATATACACATACCCTGACCAATATGTTCTTCAGCAGAATGCATCCTTAAAAGGCTGTGAAAATCATATATAAAAACCACTGAACCCTGCTTTAGC
>JAOXJK010000002.1:35005700-35018771 GCA_025774025.1 Xenus cinereus | reverse complement strand
TGACCATGAACCTAAGCTTTTTCGATCAATTCACAAGCCCCTGCCTACTAGGAGTCCCACTAATCCTTCTCTCCATAAGGTCTTATAAAAGTCAAAGTTTAACAAAAAGGCGGCCACAAAATTAATTTTAGAAAGAGGCCAGAGAAAGCACCTGAAAAATAATTAGAATAAAGACAATAAAAGGCACTGAAATCCAAGTATTGCAAATTTCCTGCAATATTTCAACACCCTCAAATGGCTAAAGTATATTAACTAATTGCATCTTTTTCAGCAAAACCACAAGTAATCCAGCTGATTGAAGGGTACACCCTTAGAAGCAAAAAACATCTCAATGAACTGGTCGATTCGCCTACGTGCAGGACAAGTAGTAGGTTGTTTATTTTCTAGTAACCTTAAACCTACATCTGAAAATCACGAGCCACGTGCTTTTATGATGATATAAGAAGTGTTGCAGTGTGCCCTTTTAAAGAAGTCTGTGAGAAGTAAGTTAAGTATCTCAGTTTTGGGGTTTTGGTGTTTTGTTTGTTTTTCCCCCCAGACGGCACAAGTTTCAGAATGTCTTTTCTCACCTTTACTTTATCCACCATTGGTTTGTTCTCATCAGGGTCCGGCTCCCTCTGTCCCAGGGAATCCGAGAGGAGATCCAAGGCCTCGTCCATCTCTTTTCCTCCCTTACAAAGTATAAACACATTCGTGAACACAAATCGGCTGTGAAAATCATTTAATTCATCAAGCTAATGTAAGTACTGACTAATGAACTGTCAACGTCAGTGAACAATGAACAGTCAGCTCTCCCTCTGTAATTACAACATAGTGCAATAGCTGGGGAAAAAAATTACGGAGTACTTAGACCTACAGTAAATATAATTTCAAGAAGGGGTTAGGCAATTTATTTTGACAGCTCTTTTTTGTTACGCATAAGCCTACTGGATGTAATGAGAACAGCTCTATGAAAAGACTGGGTTTTGGCAATGCCATTCATTTTGGAAACATCATGATCGCTGCAGATTAGCTGCTAAGAAAGTGTCAATCCGAATTAAAACTTACTAACACTTTATCTTCACAATACGTATGGCTAATTCACGCCAGTTTTATTCAGACACTGCTGAGAAAAAAAAAAAAGCCCTTAAAACCAACTAGAACCCAAGTGGGAGGAGCTTTATCTTCCCCTTTCAGATTAGGCTGGAAACACTAAAGGGAGCTCCGGCCGCATGGAGAAGGGGGGCGGCAGGAGCACCGCCAGGAACCACAGGAGGGGAAGTTCTGGCATTAAAAGGAAGCGGTGGCACTGCCTGTTCCTCCACTGACCTCAACTGCTGCTCGGGAACACTCTCTCTGCCCCCTGCAGCCAGTGTTGGCAATACATTATTTAACTTTGCAACAGCCCCTATTGGTAAAACCAGATGGTAAAACCAAACCTCTCCTCCTTCCTTTGAGGAGAGGACGCACACAGGAGGCTCTTACCGAGGCAGCGGCCGCAGGAGCCGATGAGTGCACCGAAGAAACCGTAGCAGCGGAGATAACCTCCGAGGAATCCACGGGCTTCCCGCCCTCCTTGGTTTTCTGAAACGAGACACAGCATCATTAAGGACACAGAGGACCAAGGGAAGAACCTGCATCAAATTGCACCCATCTGAAAGGAAACACCCACAGAGTTTACTTCTGCGACATTGCTTTTCCCTCCGCATCGCAGTTTGTTCACGTTCACTCTTTCCCCTCCACTCCTGCGTTAAGCCCTGGCACAGCTCAAGTCAGAGACGGGTTCGGTGTGACTTCGGAGGAGCTGAGATTTCACCAACCCCATCTAAGCTCCCCAGTAACACTTAAAATTCTCAACTCTCAAGCATTACTTACACAAGCAGTTGGTAAAATATATGACAACTAACTTAGTGTTTTTCTTATTATTAAAGTCCTGCTGTGTTATTGCAAAAAATAGTTTAAATTTTTAATTTTTGAACTAACTTTAAGAAAGTTTACATAAACTTGAAGGGAAACAAAATCAATATCAAGATTATTGAAACAATTTGAAAACAGAACGGATTTTCAGAAATCAAATATAATCACCTTTGTTACAGTCGGTGTAGGCAACAGTGCAGATGGGGAGCAGGAAAATCCTTCTGTCAAACCCTCTAGAAGTTCATTTTCGCTCATAGGCTATCATCAAAAAGAAAAAAAAAGATGCTTTTGTAAGCCTTTTCATCTATTAAAAAGTGAGCAGAAAACACAGTCTGTCTGCATTTTTAAACTGAAGAATGGGAAACCTTACTGACATTTGAGCAATTAATTAATGAATGGAACATTTATCTGAATATTGACTTTTTTACCTGGGACTTTCCTTCAGGTTTTGGTAAGAGTGGCTTTCCATCTTTATCCTACAAAAGAAAAGAGGTTTCCCATCTTTATCCTTGCATTAAACTGAGCTGTCCTTCAACGTCGGTGCAATACAAGCGCCCTGAGAGCGTCCACTGAGCGGCACCAACTCTCACACGTGCAAATGACCCAACCGGTCACCTCTAGCACCTTCTGCTGCCACCCAAGGCGTCACCTAAAAAATCCAGCTCCTGTAACTCAGAAACACCCGAGTGCTGAGAAGTGACTCAGCATGTGGGATTCTGAGCTTCCCTATTTTGTGGTTCAGTTTCCATGGAAACAGCACAATTAAGAAATAAAACCCCAAGAAGTTCCAGAAGGGTAGCAGTACTCCTGGATGCAGAGAGGCCGTATCTTTTCGCACCGGCAGCTCTGGGGGGTGTCGTGCACGTCCTGCCATACCTGAGCAACCCATTTTCGTCAAAGGAGTTCTCTGGCCATGTTTGTAAAAATACCATCTTAAGATGCTGGGTTTTTTTTAACAGCTGTGACCAGTCACAATTTATTAAGTTCTAAAATTCAAAAAGCTAATGAAAGTCTCCAGTGCACTGATTTCAGCCCAAATTACTCATGTGTAGGTACTTGTGTCCAAACCATGTCTGTGCCCATGTGGGTATCTGATGAGAGATCTCCCATATTCGGGAACTGAACTTTATATACTATAACCGGAATTTTTATATACTATAAAAATGACTGAACTAAACATCAACATTTCAAAATGAAATGGAGTTTCTGTTCCAGCCATATTTTCTGAGGAATGAAAGAAAAGTAAGCCTGAAACAGCACATTAAATAAATTACTTTTGCCCCTGTTAATCTGTACTCTGGAGGAATCGTTTCTTCATCTTCACCCAGTTTTTTGCGTTCTTCTTGTTTGGTTTTCTCCTACAAAGGCAAAATAAAAACACTATTAATGAAACCAAATAACTACATCCCAACAGAAATGCATATGAGCAAGCTTTCAAGTCTTCACTCTACTGATTCAAATTAGTCTTTCAATCCAACTACCAGATAAAAATCTCAGGCAGATTAAAAGAAAGGAATATTTCAGAAGTGTAGTGCAGAGCATAGCCAGACAGCACCGACACAGAGGCATGACATGTGTGTGCACTAGAGGATTCTTTTGCAGTCATATTGAAAAGCATTGGTGCAGTATCTCTGCACAAAATGCCAAAAAAAGCAGTAGCTTTAATATGATTGTCTTACCTAGAAAGGCAAGAATCTGCTCCACGTCACGGGTGAAGAGAAGATGAGGGATAAGGCAATGACACAAAACAACAAACACCACTGAAATTCTTCCCTTGGATAAGAAAAGCCCGGTCCTGCTATGACTGATCCTCATTGTGAGCATAACCCCGTGCATTTTAAGAGTAGTATTTTTGTGTGTTATTAACACTATGTTGTTATCAGTTTAGGTCTGCCCAGATCACAGAGAAGTCAGCAGCGCTTGTTACTGCTGGAAGAGAGTTGTGCCATGCCTGTTCCAGACAGGAGCTAAAGCGGGGGTCCAGCTGTGCTGATATTAACCCCTCTTCTGCCCATCAGCTGCATCTGTGGGTGGGCAGACGTGGGAGCTCCTGCGTTTCTCCTGCCAGGACACCAGGGACCACCCTCTGCAAGGCTCCCAGAGAAGCTGGCAAGCCCCAACAGCCTGGAGAGGAAAGGAAGGTACAAGGAGAACAGGTAGGCTTTTATGTCTAAAGCTGAACAAGGATACAAAACAAAGGAGAAAGCAAAACAAACAATACTGACAGGAGTTAACTTGTGCTGCTTTTTAAAAAAATAAAAAAAAAATTAAAACCAACAAACACAGGCGAACTACCTGCAGCTAGACCGACTCCAGTTGACCACAGTGTATTTCTCTCTCACTTTCCTCCCTTTCAGGAGCTGAAAAACCTACCTATTTCAAGGCTAAATACTCATGGTTTGCAACTTTTTAGCAAAAAACCCTTGCACTTTCACCAAGGTCAGGATACGGAGACAAGAGCCAGATCCTGCAGCTGCTGCAGGGTCTGGGTGCCCTCACCCCTACTGGGCTCAGCACCAGCACTCCCAGCCTGCGCAACTGGGATGAAGCAAGGAACCCCGAGACTAACATTTGCACATTAACGGTAAAAATATTTTAAAGACAGAAGTTATGAAGTAGATCAGAAGAAAAGGTATATTATAATTAACTCGAAATTCCAGATGCAGATGAGAATCTGAACAGTGTGAATTCATCAGGTTTACAAGAAGCAGTAAATTAAAACACTCTTCCCGAATGTTTCCTAAGGTGACATTTAATCACAGACAGCTCGTGTGCTTTTTTCCCTGCAAACAGCAAACTATCACCCCAAGGGCAACAGTCTTCTGTTTCAGGCTGTAGGCCAGGGACCATACAGAAATCTTCCTGGCACTTTTGGTGTGAGTCTTTTTTCATCCCTCCGCACTCAGAAAGTAGCTCATGGCTCCACCTCAATTCCTGCTCCCTCTTTTCTAACCGCCTTGCTCCTGTGGCCAACAATCCATGAGCAAGAAAAAACAGGATTCCCAAAAACCCATCAGTAACTCAATTACATTTGTTAAAAACCAAAAAACACAACGCTTTGAGTAAAAACTTACAAGAACTGGAAGAAATCCACATCAGTAGCTTCCCAGTGTATGCTTCTCTACATCATCTTACCCCGACTGTAGGAAAAAGTTGGTTTCTCACAGATTCACTCAGCCAGCATTAGCCACTAACCAGCTTGGGGACCGATACAAAACCAGTATGGGCTAAAAAACAAAGTCACCCAGTATTTAAGGTGGATCGAGCAAACCACACGAGCTCCCTTCTGCCTTTGATACCGCATTACTGCGACTTTAGCTAAGCAATTTAATGCTAGCTTAAATACATTGTGTATGTTTACACTCCACTGAATTCACAGTAACGGAAGGGTAAACACACCCTACAAGGCTTTCTCTGCTGTTGCCAGTTAAGAGAAGCTCATACACCCAGAGACCTTGACAACCCAACTGCCACCAGTGCAAATAAAGCAACACTTTCCTCTCTCCATGCAAGTAAAAGGAGACAAAAAGCACCGTGTCCAACAAAGATGAGGTACCTGAATGGTTTATAATCAGCATTAAACTGTTAAGGAACTTATTACAATTAAAGAAAATGCCCAAAGGACCTTGTACTAATAAAATAAAAACATATATATATGCACCTAAAAAATTTAAGGGATATATTGCACCTTTGCATCATCTGACCCTCCTATGTGCCAAAGTGATTCAATCTACGGGAAAGATAAATGGTGTCTTCCTTTGAAGGTTTTGGTAGAGGGAAATTTAAATGCTGATAAAGATTTCCACTTGATGGTTGGACTAGATGATCTGAAAGGTCCCTTCCAACCGAGGCAATTCTATGACAGATGCTCCACCGACTACAGACAGGCTCAGCGAACCCATCAGCGATGGGCCATCACAGACATCCATCCATCCAAGGAGAGTGACAGCAATTTCTCATCTAGAACTGACCTCCATGGTCCCCCCACCCGCCTGCACCAGTAAGGAGCTGGGAGCTGCTTCCCACCGCTCCGGCGGGAATGGCTCTGCGCGGGGGCACGGTACCTTGCCGCAGTCAGCTCAGCAGCATCCACGGGGTCAGCATTTCCAGACGTCGCAGAAACAGCCAAGGGTTGCTCAGAAGGATGAAGGGAAGAAGCCAACTGTATGTCATCACCTGGCCCAGGAGGGCTGCGGAGAGAAGAGACACGGAAAAAAGGCAGCCTTAGAGGTTTGAATTATTGCAGGATTGCTGTCACCTGGCTGTCTGAAGCCCCCGCTGCTCAGCACGCGTACGCTAACTCGTGTGGTCAGGAGTGCAGGGAAAGTTGGGTGTTTTCAATATAAATTGCTTTTGCGCACAGCTTCACTGTTCCCACCAGCCTGAAGTCGCTGGATTTTCGTCTGCGTTACAACAGCAGGAGCCATGAGACAGTACGGTCCAACGGCAAACAAACCCCATTTTTGATTCTGATTTAAAAAAGCAAATGAAAAAATGAGCTACTGCTTGAACAGGAGAAATGGCAGGACTTCCTTGCTCAGAAACCACATAACACACGGGGAGCCTGAGCCTGGCTTTCACCTGCCACAGAGCAGAGTGTCAGACAAAGGTGTCACAGGGAGCACAGGCAGGGAACACCCAGCCTTGTCCCATACCCAGGGAAAGCAGGGAACAGCCAAATACCCGCACCACCTGGCTGAAGGAAAACAATTTGGAAACATACCCTTGAACCAATAGGGGAAGGAGCCTTGCTGAGGAAAGGGTTTGTTTGTTTTTAACAGACACCCCCTGAAAACAATGTTTCTGTTGCCTACTTCAACCTGACATCCCCACGTGGCCATCCAGAGACCAGGGCCCTGGATGTGTCAGTTTTCTCTAAAACTCACCAAAATCCTCAGGTTTTTGTAAAACATAAGATGTGACCTTTAATGGGCGTTCTAATTTCACATCTGTGGGTTCACCCCGCTGGCTCGGTTTCCAGGTGCCACTTTCCTGAACACCCCTCTGTCCCTGTTTCCAATACCACCACGTGAGCACAGCCCTGCACACAGCGGGATGGTACCGTGCACAGATGGATTTGAGCAGAAGTGTATAAACTTCAAACTGTCACTCAGCATTTGGACTTGCAGCTTAAAAACAAAAATCCCTAAATCATGGAACTCAGCTTTAACACGACACAATTACTTCCTTACCTGACCGCAAATCCAGCGGTTCAGTGCAATTCCCTAATGTAGTTTAATTTGGGTTCAAAGAAGATAACAAGGAGTTAAACTGCACTATAATCATGTCAGTGTTGTTCCAGTCACGACTGAAGGCCACCATCTGAATACACTCACATTTCACAACTTCTATCTAAAGAATTCTGCGAAGTAACACGTTCACGTGGAAAAATTATTTGTCAAGCTTGTTTTCTGATTTATTTTTAATTAATTACACCTGTGATCCTTTGTAAGCCAGCGTTCCTGCTTTTCGTTTCCAGTGGTTTCACAGCATCATTCTGCACTCGGTCCAGTTCGTTTGCCCGTGGCATCCCTGCCAAGCCAAGGGGCATCCTCCCCCCCGTTTCACCAACACTAACAAGGGCAGGGTTGAGCCACTCCACCAAGTGCAGGTCTCAGATGATGTCCTGGAACATTCGACTGTTTTTTTAAATTTACAACAGTATTTTTATTCTAATTACAATGCCAAGCAATTTACTGTCCACCTCTTCTCTGGTTTAACCACACCTGAGGGCTCAGCCTGTCGTAGGAAGCTTTGAGCCAAGATGTTTACTAAAGTCCTGTGGGTTATTAGTGTAAAAGGACTGATTTTCATTCATTGCTAAGTTACAGCACAAACTGGGATGCTCCCTCTGCTTTGCCTTAAAATGAGAGTTTAGAAAGTAGACCTTGGCAACAGGACATTGCAGCTCCTTTCTGATACACCTAAGGAGTGAAACGCAGATGGGCAAGTCTTCTTCTGGCTACTGAGAGAGCACCAAGGGTCCTTCCTGGGAACATATAGAAAGTCCAGCACAAGCCAAAAGTGCAATAGAAGCTGCTGTACTGGTGTGCCCCAACCTGGTGAGAGGGGCAGCGTTTGCCCGCTGCCGCTCACATCTCCCAGAGAGAGATTTTCATCCAGGCTCCGGAGAAGGTAACTTGAAACTGGGGCTCGGGGAGGTGATGGTGAAGCTGCTCCTTGCCAAGCCACCCAGTGCTACAAACAATGAAGCCATCCAAAAGCTGCTCAGACTCGTTTCACAACTGACATTCCTGGGCATCACAACCGCCTTTGCCTCGCGGGCGCCCACCACCAGGTCCCTGCTCTATGTCCTCTCCAGCAACAGGCCTCTCAGGCCAGTTTGTGTCAAGAATCGAGCTCTGTTTAAAAAAGGCCACGAGCGCTTTTCATTCCATTGACCGAGTTCTGGGCGAAGTCTGGGCAAGGATCTACTTAAAAAGACTTCCAAATTCTACTTGCGACAAGCATGACTGAAATACTTTTCAAAGGAAAATACCTCAGAGTTTAACAAGCAGTTGCTGACTAACAGCTGCAGCGAGCGCACTAAATTCAGCCCAAAGACCCAGGGCTTCACTCTGCTGTTAGTGTGGCACAAGTGAAAGACGTTGCCCATCAAGCGTCCTCAGGCTCTTGAGTTCCCGAATTTCACTTTTAAGGCCTCTTAAAAGGGATTTTCCAAGTCACTGTTAGAAGGCGGGTAGGCAAACAGCCAGTTTCAGACACACTTGTCATTAAATATCAATGAATGAATGGGAAGGAACTCCATAAACCTACGTAATTCCTTCTGTTTAAACACAGGAGGTCTGACCACTGTCTGTGAAAAACTATTTAAAACATAAAAAAGCAGAGCTTTACACAGGTGGACAGAGGAAGGCAGGGTCGGCTCCTCGGCACCAGCGAGGACAAGGTGCTCTCTGGGTGCTCTGGTGGCCCCATTTGTTGCTCTCCTACCGACACCAGCGAGATGCAAACCTTAAGCCCCCAATTTCATCCTGAAGTTTTAAAACATTTTGACGCTGGTGCTGGAGACAGAAGGCAGCTACGGGTCTTGGCATTTTCCTCCCTCTCCATGTTTTTCCAATCACGAGCTCTGGATGTGGCTCCCTTTGAACAGCTCCAAGTTTACTCCAAGGGGAAACCAATAAGCAGTTCAAGCCCTGCTATCTCCTAGTCCCAAACATTTGGTTGCTTTTAATGAGATAACGGTAAGATTTATAGATCCTGCTCTTACTCCAGAAATCTCTGGAAAATGGCACCAACAACCGCTCAGGATTGAGCTCTCGGCGCTCCCATCACCCGCTATTTCGTTTTCTTCAAGAAACGAGATGTTGCTCACTGGGTACAGCAAGGCTGGTGGATAAAATCCTCTCGATTTTACACTCGACTTTGTAACAACTTAAGTCAAAGAGTCCATTTTTTAAGCCTTGGTTTACACATGCATAAGAAAAAATATTAATTAACCACAGAAAATTATTGAGAGGATTTTCTATTTCCGGTAAGTTCTTACACTGCAATTCTTTGCAAGAGAAAGAGATCCAGCAGCACCTACATCAGTTCCCATTTGTTCTTTCAAACACATCGTACCTCGCAAAATTTCATCCCTTTTATTAAGGGGTTCCTTCATAATATGCATTTTTACCTTCTCATACTTTATTCTGTATATTATCTCCTACGTTAGCCACATTCATTGAAATAAACTTCCCGCATAGAAAATCCAACAATAACCTGCTATAGTAACTTTACTTTTAAAGAACAGAAATACCAAAGGTGCATATTTTCATGATTATTGAGACTCCCCTCAATATAATTCTGCGGAGCTAAGAAGCTATTTCTCAGATTAGAAATCAGCATTACTGGTATTCGAAACTAAAACTAATCTTGCTCAGGACTGCTGCATAAACAACCTGCACAGGATTAAAACCAAACAAACCCCTCTTTTTTTCCCCTCCCTGTACTACTTCTTGTGAGGTAATTTTAAGATCCGTTTAAATAGTAATAGAATTTTAGGAAATATATGAGATGCTAAGATCGAAATGGAAATTTATTTCCCAATGAACTAAGGGGACATCCATACAACCCAACAATGTCCCCACGGGGCAAGATCGTACGCCAGCAGTAGCTTTAAAAACTCAAGACACCACAAGAACTGGGGGTCACTGGTTACTTTTACTGGTCGCTATGGAGAGATATAACCAAGGCTTTACTTTTACCAGCTAAACACACACCCGTAGTCAAAAGTTCAAGTTTTGGGCAATACACTGCCTTTTGCAAACCCAACAAAGAGTTATCCATTTAAATACGTGATTTTGGGAAAATTTCTCAAATTCTTTCTGCACTCTGAAGGAGGAACTGAGCCTTAAGTGCCTCGCATCGGCACTTTGTCTTTACACTGCGGGACCTCCTGCCCACCTCAGCCAGGCTGAGTCCTGCTGAGCTGGGCGCTGAACAAACACAGAGACAAAGGTATCCAAGAGATGAAGTGGCATGTGTTAATTAAACAAATAAAACCACTGTCATACAGGCGACACATGAGTTTGATGTACAGTAACGTGAATGGCAGCATTTCTACACTCGGGAAAAAAAAGATATTCCCACCAAGATGCCAGAACTGGCTCCTGGGGGAATTATTCCAGTGTCTGAGATTTACTTGTTCTTCCTCAGAGCAGGACTCAAGCAGTCAGCAGAACGGGTCTGGACACTGGGTGACCATGCCCACGGTGACTTGGGCACCACCTGAGTCACCTCTGTCCCCAAGGAAAGGAACTGCCATCTTCCTGGCTGAGCAGCAGGAGCCAGCTCCATCTCCCAAAGGCTGTGGGCTGCCCACGATCTGTGCGGGAACGCGCCACTGCCTGTCTCCGGACACGAGGCTGTGCTTCCAGCAACAAGGGAGTCCCTTCTCTCACTGCAGATTTCCCTACTGAGAACGGAAAGCAAGGAAAACTAACTAAGTAACTACTAAGAAAGGAAAACAAACAAGGAAACCCCATTCTGGAGAAATGAAAGTAGCTTTTCAAAGACTTCCTGAAGGCAACACCCCACCTATGAAAAGCAAACTGCCCACCAGCAGCAATCCCAGCAGGTAACTCCCCGTCCCCACGCCGAGCGGGACGATAACACGATCACCGTCCCACAATCCACGCACGTGACGATGGAGAGCCATTCTCAGAAGCAATACTTTTCTGGCAGTGCCGGTGGAAATCCTGACAAGACAGAAGTTATCTTGGCAGGGGACGGCGTTTAGTCACACGTTACCTGAGGGCCTGGGCTTCCTCTCTCGCCCAACCCGTCTTGCTTAGAAGTACCTTGATTTTTTCTAACACGTGTATGCAGATTGGTCATTGGTGCGATTAGTCACAACCATAAAATAGAAAAATACAATTTTATTTTTTTCCCCCCCCCCGAGTATCCTACATGACTGTGGTCACACCAAAACCTAAAAGCTACGGTGAGTTATTACATTAAACAAATATAATTATTTTAGATTAAAAGTCTTAAGGGGACTGAAACACGCGTTACAGTATTACTTCCTTCGCAAGCTATAAGAGGGACAACAGAAAGCCACATAAAAGTGTGAGAAGTATAAATCACACCTGCTCGGGATGAATAAGCATATTTGCTGTAATAACTGTCAACCATTATAAAAAGCCCGTAGCGTCACCACCGTGCAGCTTTTGGAGCCTCCCAAGGGCTCTCAGTCACGTCCTGATGTCATTGCTTCACAATTTCAAAGTTTAGTAAACCTGAACCAGAAGTTTCCCGGTGCGATCACACGCCCGCACACAAACACACGCCACCCCCAAAAATCTCTGCACCCACCGACCCTCCGGCCGAGCAGAAACCCCAACCACAAGCCGTGGCAGGAGCCACCAAACCATCCCAGGAGCCACAAAACCCATCCCAGCTCTTTCTTGGAAGGGGGGGGGATAAGGAGAGTTAATCCTCTCCCGGAGCCGGAGGCAGCGCTGTGTGAGCGGGAGGGCGTTTTACTCGGCAGAAGTGTTACTTTTTCACAAAGTTGTTCAAAAGTGAAAAGAAAAGGAGAGGGGGGAAAAAAACAAAACAAAACAAAACATAGCCGCAATAATCTTTTTCAGAGAGAAAAAAAAAAGAGCGTTAAACAACAGCGAACTCTTCATTTCTGATAACAAAAGCAACGCGCGGCTGCAATCTGTATTTCCTCGGCGAATTTCAAACCACCACCCCCCCCTTCGCAAAGTGTCTACTTACCAAGGCCAGGAAATAATCACCAGCTTCCCTCTTCTCACTCATCCTGGCTTCCAACACAACAGCCCGCATCAGCCTTTTAGTTTAAAGCCCAATTCCCAACGCTTCCACCATCCCCGGGATGGGTGGATGGAGTGGGGGGGGGGGAAGGATTCGGGAAGAAACCAAGCCCGGCCCCGGGAGAAAGGAGAGAAGGGCTGGAGCGTACAAAAGGAGTAGGAGCTTTTTGGAGCTGCTTTCTCAGAGGCTCCTCCCATGAGTTTCCCCGAGGAAAAGGCACGACGATGGAGCCTGCCTCGCCCCGGAGAGAAGAGATGGAGGGGACACGCACACACACACAAACATCTCCTAGCCTTTTAAACCCCGCTTCAGCACAGCTTCGCTTCATTAGCTGTGTTCGGCAAGTTGGTTTTGGTTTTTTTTTTTTTTTTTTTTTCCAAAGTTTGGGGATGCAGGGCAAAGTTTTTAACCCCTTCCTCTGAAACTTTGGGTGTTGTTTTTTTTTTTTTTAAAGGTGTAAATCTAAAAGAAATCTTTATTTCTTTTGGTTTTTTGTTTGTTTGTTTTTTGTTTTTTTTTTTTTTTATTATTCCTACTCTAATTCTTGTGCTTAATTAAGGAGGGGCACGAAGCTGATCCAAGAGCTGGAGCCCCTCTGCTGTGAGGACAGGCTGAGAGACTTAAGGGGGTTCAGCCTGGAGAAGAGAAGGCTCCGGGGAGACCTTAGAGCCTTTTCCAACACCTAAAGGGGGATCCAGGAAAGCTGGGGAGGGACCCTTTATCAGGGAGCGGAGCAATAGGACAAGGGGTAACAGTTTTGAACTGAATGAGGGGAGATTTAGATGAGATCTCAGGAAGAAATTCTTGGCTGTGAGGGTGGTGAGACCTTGGCCCAGGTTGCCCAGAGAAGCTGTGGCTGCCCCATCCCTGGAGGGGTTCAAGGCC
>JAOXJK010000002.1:34972868-35005692 GCA_025774025.1 Xenus cinereus | reverse complement strand
CCAGGCTGGATGGGGCTTGGAGCAACCTGGTCTGGTGGGAGGTGTCCCTGCCCAGGGCAGGGGGCTGGAACTAGATGGTCTTAAAGGTCACTTCCAACCCAAACCATTCTACGATTCCAGCTCCTTAAAGTCACAGGGGTTTTCTTATAGGTTTCTTTACCTATAAGAAAATGGAGCAGTCTTAATTAGTTGCATGTCCCTTAGGTTTCCTATGGGTTTATTACAACACAAAGGAATGGCTTCCCAGGTAATTAGGTCTTTGGATTGAGCTACACCAAATTGCATACACAAGCTGCCAGCACCCAAGGAATTAACTGAGTCTCTAGCCAGGGAGATCATTATCCTGTTTATAATATGCCATACAATAACTATAGAGTAAATGTCTATACTATCTCTCCCACAGCAAGGCAGTTGGTAGATTCATCGCTTACCAAACACCTAATCGAGATATTTCAGATAAAATGCTGGAGCTACAGAGACTGTAGCTGAGTTGGAGTTTCCCAGGTGACTCCATGTGCGTTCTGCCCAAACTCAGGACATTCAGCTGTGCTGCCAGCTACGCCTCCTTGGGTGACAAAACCAGCTTTTCATCTTCAGAACTCAGTCCAGCTCTCAGCAGGACTGTGCATCTCCTTTTAGTGTTAGGGTACAGCAGTGAGACCAGCTGAGGCTCTCAAAGCATCAATTCACAACCGAGCCTCAGCTGGAAAAAGGAATTGATCAGTTTTGTTTTGTTTTGTTTTTTGAGCTGTTTCTCCTTCTAGCACTTGTTCAGTTTTCTATGAGCAAAAGGAGGGAACATATTATTGCCCAGGCACATTCCATGTGAATGTTCACATCTAGTCTGAAAGCAGATGACAGGGATTTCCCCTCGATATCCTCACTGCTGCTTTTAACAATTCAGATACCTGTACAGAAATAGAAGAATATACCAAATGATCCCTGGAGACCAAATCAGATACTGTAATGGCTGAAAATGCTGAAAACCAAGTAAACTGCCAACATCACCTGGGCCACAGGGTCTGGCTCATCGAGGGGTAAACGCCACGTACTGAGGCAATCCTGCTTCAGCAGGGGAGTTGGACTAGATGATCTCTATGGTCCCTTCAACTCTAAAAATTCAGTGAAATTCAGTATGCTAAATTATGCTGTGGAGACTTCACTTAGTTGCAGTACCGGGAGCCAGTAGCATCCACACTGACAGCAAGGATTAAGATCAGGCAGAGAGTTAAAGCTTCTGGGGGGAGAAGCTCTCTCATATCCTGCCTCCCAAGCAGCAGGAAACCAGGCATGGAAAAAGTTCCTGGGATTTCTGATACAGGTACAGGCATTCGGCCACCCTCTCGTTTAGGGGGAGGAATGAAACTCTTTTGTCATCTGGAAACCATTTCACAAATAGCTTCTGCAGGTACAACAGCCCTGAGGAGGAGGGGAACTCCAGAGAGGATAAGGTTCATTAAAACAAATTTTGATTTTCTTTGCAAGCAGCACTTCAGTCTGGCACAAAACGGTGCACACGGACTAGCTACATTCCCGCTAACAAAACCAAATTTAGCATTTTTGGAATGAATTTGTAATTTTGCTGAAATAACGTGCCTCTCCCTGTTTATCCATTAGTCTCTTGCTGCACCCAACCCCCCTCACCCACTGCTAAGCGATCTCAACCCACCTTTGTCACAAAAACATCTCCATTTTCTTCCTGGTGCCCTCTGCTACTTAAACACAGGAAAAGCGATAGGCAGGAACTCCAGGAACATGGTGCTAAGGTGTGCTTGATTATCTGATTTTCCTGTGAGAATTAATTGATCTGCGCTAATAGAAGACTCGGGGGAGGAGAGAGGAAACAAGCTGAAAAGCAACAGGAAAACAAGAGAGGAGCAACCTCCCGGCAAGGCTGGGGAGATAATTACAGGAGAGGGGCTGATTTGGGGCTGCAGCCTGCAGTGACAGCCTGTCTGTCTGTCTGTCTGTCTGTGGCTCGGAGCCCGCAGATCAAAGAGCAGCAAAAGAAAGTCTTGCAAAAGATTTCTCCGGAGGGCCAGAGCCAGAGAGGAGCGGTGAGCAGGCTGATGAGAGGGACGCAGCGGCAGGAGACATCCTACGGGATGGCTCCGCTGGAGTCCAGGCCCTTCCCTACCTCCCAGGGAAGAGCTAGCCTCAAGGAAAGGCCAGAGAGCATATATTAGGGGGTGGGATGGTGGTTTTTTTTAATGTAGACCCCAAATTTTTTTCAAGAACGCCATTATTTTGCATTTGGGTGAAGGATTTTACCTTGGCTAGATCCCCGCCGTTTCCTTTTCTCGTGGTGTCCATGAAAATAATATTAACCGAGCTGTATGGGAGAAGTGAGGTTGCAATCTCAGGGGTGGAGGAAACCCCGAAAGAAATAATCATCTTTTCAGTTTGGCAATGCTAAGTAGTTCATGACATAGCTACAACAAAGTTCCCGTGGCGACACTATAGTTAGTTACCTGACATTACACAGGCACATGGTGCTGGAAGGCACGCGTATATATTTATATATACACATCTACATACACTTCACCCCAGCTTCCATGTCACACACCGCCCCTACCTGAGGGACCGACACATGAATATTGTCCTCAGGCGCACAAGATTTTTACCCTACACTCAGGAAGACGGGATATTTAATTACAGCAAAATTAAAGGTGCTCAAGTTCAGTACCTTCAGAGGTGCTGGATTCCAGGGCACCGGTTTAGGTTGCGTTTTCAGGTCTGGACCATGACTTAAGAAATATCATCAGAGACCCCATCGCTCCAGCTGAGCTCCATGGTCAGGGTGTTTTCAGACTGCAGGTGGACACCTGGTGAAAGCCTCCGATGGACGCCACAGGAGTAGTGGTGACCCACTGCCCAGCTCCTGTGAACTCCATCTGAGGGGTTTTCCCATAAAACCACACGGCTTTTGCCAAACCGAAAGTCTTGGCGGGAGGCAGGAATGAGTCAGACCTCCAAAAAACTATGAAAAACCCATGAAATTGGCTTGGAAAGAATGTTACATTACATAAATGTAAAAGGAAAAAAACAAAACAAAACAAAAACACCCACACAGTTTTTCCTTTAAATTTGCATTCTGTTTTTCGAGACTACAGGAAGAACACAGATCAGATTGTCAAGTTCATCCCTGTCAGCATGAAAACAAGGTTCTCTCTTCTCCAGCTCTAAATTGACATTAAGATTATCACTGGTCTATAAGAAAATACAAATATTTTTGATAAACTTGCAAAAAAAACCCCCCAAAATAGTACTGCCTATGTTTGTTCGAACAATAAGGTTGCCCCATGAGACTAATCTTTAAGAAAACGGGGTGTGTGTGTGAACTGATCTTTGTGAAAAGTTAGTGCCCATTTATAAGGCCATTTGCAACAACGAAAACCATAGAAACATCCTTCAGTTTGTTTAAAATTAAAGAGGAGTTTCTCTTTTGCATTTCCTAATCAGAAGTTCAGAGTCAGACACTGCAAAGCTGCAGACCCCATGAGCTGCAGAGCAGCTTGGCTGAAGATATCCAAGTACTTCTGTAACGAACACCTCAACTTCACATTTCCACTACTTTCCACATAAAAATTGCCCATACAAATACCACCATTTGTGGGGGTTGAAAATTAGGTGTGCAATTCCCAGCAATTTTTATTGGTGAGGCTTAAGTTCCCAGACTTTTACCTTAACCTTCTGCTTTGAAATAAAGGAAAGTTTAATGTTAAACCCATTACATTTTGGAGGATCAAAGCGATGGGAAACTGCCATTTTGCAAATTTCCAAATAAATAAGTTTGATCTTTAGAAAACCCTTGGCCAGACTCAAAGCCTCTCAAATTCCAAAGATAACTTCTCTAGCAAACCAGTCTTATTTGGGGTTTCTACCAGAAGAACAAGATTTAAAGAATCACAGCACTCAAAAAAAGAAAAAAAAAAGAAAAAGGAAGCTATGGAAAAATCTTAGAGATATTCAAATATTCGGCATAAACTCTGTATTTTGACTCATTTAATGGCTCTGTTAAGAAGGGGAGATGGAAGTTTTAAGTGTCCATTTATTTTCATGACAGCTAATTTTTTTTTCCTTAGTTGTTAGAAACCAAGCAACGCATACATGCTTTTTGCTTTCATTCCAGGAAACAAATCCAATCTTCTCTGTCTGCTGCAGAGTTATTCTTAGCTGGCTTTGATACTTCTATCAGTGAGGAGAGCATAACAATGTTATCATGCTAACAAATTCCAAAGATTTTACATAAGCTCTTGAGTGCCTTAAAAAAAAAATAGAAAAAAAAAGGGCTTTATTGATTACACTGTTTGCGTTTCGTTAGCAAAGGAGCTTGGAAAAACAGGCTGACAAAGAATAGAAAAGCAGTTTGATGAGTTTCAGTTTCATGAAGCTCCTCTGTGTTTTTCAGAGCATCATTTACAAAGAGAAGCCAAGCGTTACAGGTTTGAGGTTGGAAAACACCAGGTAGTTCAGGCCAACCAAGCATTTAAATCCTATTTGTCTACCTACGGCCTATTTTCCTAATTTGATTTTTTTTATCAGTTGAAGCAATTAGACGCCCCCCTTATTTAAGCAAAGCAGGGTAAGTGGGAGTGCAGTGCTTGTAGGATGGTCGGGGTGAAAAGGGATCACAGGACTGGGCCATGTTCTCCCTGGCTGATCCCTGCGAGGCTCAGGGCCAAGTTCTTTGCTGATATCACTTCACTGGAGCAGAGATTTTGACCCAACATCTACTGACTTTAAGGGTAGGCTGCAGCCATGGCCTTTTCTCACACAGCTGCCTCAAAAGGCACGTACCAAGAAAGGAACGAAAGGAAATTAGTGAATTTAGAACGGAAACAACCTTGCAGAGCCTTGAGGTGCTTTGGGACCACTGGTGATTTTACTGAGGACGATGGATGAAAGGGGCAGGTAGGCCCAGGGAGAGCGGGGAAGAGGAAGGATTAAGGCCTAAGGCCGGGTGAACAAAGGAGAGTTCATCAGGAAATGCTGGGGCTGGGAGGAGATCCCAAGCATGTTTCAGCAAGGAGAACAAGATTAACATAACATACTGGGGCTGGTTCTTGACAACAGCACAAAGTGGTGGCACTCATCACTTCACAGGGATCTTAGAATCCAGAACAATGAAGCCTTTGATTGGAGCAATTAACATTTCTACACTTTACTGCAATTTGAGATGCAGAGATTCCTATAGGCCAAAGAGACTCTTCTATAAGACTTAACCTGTCAGGTACTGGTCAAGGGGAGTGTGGAGGAACACAGCACAAACAGATCCCTCTAACAGTTTTTGACTTTTCCAGAGTACCCAAATGTCAAGGAACAGTAATATCTAATTAAGCCCAACTTCCTATCAGCAATGTACATCTGAGCTTCCATATACCTGGAACAATATTGATAAGACGGGCTCCAAGGACTTTCAACATAAAACACAGCAGGAGGAAAAACAAAAAGTAAGAGACGGGGCGAGTACCATGGAGTTCTGGTTCTTCAGAGATGTCTCCAGAGGAGTCTCTGTTGAGAAGCAGAGAGTTCAATGCAAGCATGCCAAAACGCGGAAAAACTGGAAGGAAGCCACATCCAAGTCATGGAGAATATGCCTGTGTCTGTAATTGCTGCTCTTAGAGCTGCCCTCGGCAGGGTTCAAAGCTGGGGCTAATCCTGCTTTGCATATTCTATTAGAAACAGGGACAGTGGAACGAGCTCCGCAGTATTTCATTTTGCAAGAAGCCAGAAGAGACAGAGTTGGAATAGAGAAATTATGGGGATCTGTAGGATATGCAAAAACAATTTGGGGAAAATAGGCAGCTTGCTTGGAAGAAGCAAGGTTGTAAAATACATCTGGGGAAAGCTAATCGGGGAAAAAAAAAGTAATCTGAAAGCAATTTTTAACTTAATGAGAAAAGAAGACAAAAATTGATGCTGAACTGGCTGTCCAGACATTGGACAAAGTATCAGTGTTCTTGCTGAATTTCTTTAGCAAATGCCTACATTTGATTGAATAAATCTAATTTCTTGAGAAACGTAGAAGGATGTGTGAAAAAAGCAGCTCATGTATCATCCATCCCTGTCAATACCTACCTCATGAGTATGTGGCCGAGGTTCTCAAGAGCATTACAGAATGTTTTCAATACAGCAAGGAGTACCAGCAATTTGGCAGGACCAGAGATTATTTACTTATGTACTTTTATGCAGCAAAGGCATATGAAAATAAATAAAAAAATAACCATCACACTGTCACATACCTAGTTTCCCATTGGTATGTGCTTTGAGTACAACAGGGCATACTATCAAATCAACATTTTATAAATACTTTACACTGACTTAGACACTGCCAAAAATTGCAGTCAGTTCAGTCAATGGCATCCATTAGATTAGACGCCAAAACTGCCTTTCACTTCTTAGAAAGCACATGAGATGTCTCCTGGGTAAGGGTGAAATGATCTTAATCTTACTCTTCCATGAACAGAAAAATACCAAAATTAAATATCACAGTCTTCACAAAGACAAAATTCCCGCAGAACTCCCCATCCAGTTAATTTAGTTAAGGACTGCAGGCTGAGCTGTTTGCATCTCCAAAAGCACAACTGCACTAAAAGTTGCAGCTACTGAGGATACCAAGGACAGTAAGATGGGAGGGAAATAAAGAGAAAGAATTCAGATGCAAAGGGAGAAGGGCAGGAGAAGCAAATACCCTGATTCATTCTGTGCATTTTATTTACGTGTAAATCACCTTCAGCTGTTTTTCCCTTTGTTTTGTGATCCCCAGATGCTGCACACCTGAGTTAGCTCTGAAGTTAGAAAAAAAATAGGGAAATAAAGACAGCTGCATAATCACTCTTTTGATAAGTTTCCTTTTAACTCCAAACTCTTGTTTTCAGATGCTAACGACACAAAGCCCGAGTGCTCAAAACCCACTTGACTGATCTGAAAAGCAGTTCTACATTCCATACCTCATCCAGCAAGACTGTTAAAATATTTAATACTGTATTTGTTATGCAGATGAAAAAAAGACCAAGTCAGTATTTACTAAGGAGTGAACATTCTTTCCTGACTTATTGAACTTTTTGATGGCAAGAACAAAGCATGAAGCAAATCCAAAAGTATGTCTGGACCACCTTCAGAGTACTTGTCTGACCTCTACATAGGACATAAAGCATTTTCAAGTATCTTTGCGAATCACAAAATGATATGGGGTTGGAAGGAACCTCTGGAGACCATCTAGTCCAACCCCCTGCCAGAGCAGGGTCACCCAGAGCAGGTTGCACAGGAACGTGTCTAAGTGGGTTTTGAATGTCTCCAGAGATGGAGACTCCACCACCTCCCTGGGCAGCTCTGCCACCCTCAAAGGAAAGAAGTTCCTCCTCATGTTTAGATGGAACTTCCTGTGTTCTTGTTCTGGCACCACTGAAAAAAGACTGTCCCCATCCTCCTGACACCCGCCCTTTAAGCATTTATAGGCATTGATCAGATTCCCCCTCAGCCTTCTCTAGACTAAAAAGACTCAGCCTTTCCTTGCAAGAGAGATGTTCTAGTCCTCTCATCATCTTTGTAGTCCTTGATGCCAACTGCTGCAATATACTTCCTTGATAACAATATTGTTTAGATGTGTAAGTGATGTGAGTCAATGCGGCAGAACCCTCCATTCTCTAAAAAGCAATGGCAGCAACAGGAGAGCGCCTACAATATGGGAAAGGACCCTCCCAGTGGAGTTTCTTGCAGGGTCATAACTGTTAGGAAACGTTTGTCCCCAAAGTGGCAGTGTCACAGCCTGCTCGCCCTTTAGGGCCATCTTTATGAGCCACTCGTATAGCAAGGAGCAGGTCAAGGTACCCAGGAAGGAAGGTTCAGACACCACAGGGAATGGACGAGCACCTGCAGGAGTAGAGCTATGAAATCGTTGCCTCTTGTCTCTTGGTCTGCACAGAGAGGCTAGAATGAGGACTGCTTCTTCAGCGTGAGCTCTAGAAGATGACAATCCAATCTGCAGTTGCAGCACAAACTCTGGGAGCACCAAACCTGCACTGTGCCCTCCTGCACGGAGGCAGGTTGAAGGCACTGTGCCATCACTTGCACCCCCCTCACGGCTCCTCGCACTCTTCCCTCACCAGCACACCCAGCCCCGAGCCGAGCTCGGGAGCATCTCCGTGACCCCGGAGGACCCGAAGGCCTGCGAACAAGCCGAACATTTTGCCAAACCAACAAATCAGCGAACGACGCAGTCTGTTCTCCCTACCTTGCAGATGCACATCTGGGAATGACTTCACAGTCTCCACTTCAAAAAGCTCCCCTGGCACTTCTTCCAAGAGACAGCGGCAGTTTGCACGGAGCTGAATTACAGGAAGTTATCAAAAACCTCTGCGCCACCCCTAAACATCCCTAGAATTCTGCCGTCATTTCCAATTCTATTCCATGCTCTGTTCAACGTCTGCCACAGCCCGTGATGCAAACAGGAGCATTTCTGTGGCATAAGCTGTAAGGACTCCCTGTAGATACACGAACCTGCTTTCTCCATAAAAGAATGAAGACGTGTGGGTGTAAACATTAAAGTCCTGATTTTCCCTTCCAAGTAAAACTCAGACAGCAAAATGGAGTGGCTGGATGCCCAAGAGTAAGTGGGAAGGATCATTTTGATGCCGAGACGTGGCCATCACAAACACGGGTTTTCAGTCACAGGTTCGGTAGAGAGATAGAAATGTCAAAACCCTCAAAGAAAGGGTTATTTTTTACTCCTTTTCAGTGCTGAAAGGCAGGTTTGCCAAAATTCAGCCCTTCCCTGCCTCTGCTAATAGCACGGCTGTACTTCCACAAGGAAGCGGGGCTAATGCTTCACCCACAACCTCCTTCCCCAAAATAATTGCTGTTTTTACTGAAGATTGGAAGGTCAGTTACTGGTGCTGCACTATTGCCTCCCGACACAAAGGCTCTTCTTATTACTTGTCCACTGTCCCGTTCCTAAAGGAGGTGGGGGCAGGAGTCACCGCAGGCAGCTCTTAGAGCCCACCCTCCTCCCAGTGCCATAGCCACGAAGGAAAGAATTTCCTCTATTTCCTCTACAGAGAAACTCCTAACAGGGATTTAAGAGTCAGATCACACAACTTTGCCCCCTCACCCACAGTCTGGGGGGGGGATTTGACACAAGAGATGTTGTAAGACATGGAGTTGTACCGAAGCAGTGGAGTGGAGAGAAAACAATGCTGAAATAATTCAGAACATGCAATTTCCTTCTCCTAAATATAATATACTTTTTACTACTGCTTATTTCGAGAGCTGGGGAGGATTCTTTCTCCCTGAAGTTCTTTCTATCACCCCAAATCCCCACAGTCAGCTGTCAGAAACGTGCACCTTTTTTTGCACGGCTGTAATAGTTTATCCTCTGTTTACAGTTTATCCTCTGTAATGATTCTAGGGAAATAAACAACTGGAAACCACTCTGCAGCAACAATTGTTGTGACTGGAGTACGCAGGGTACGGAATACAGCTTGAAATTCAACTATATAAAATCGGTTTTAAGCTCAGAGGAAAACTGGACTGGTGTTGGACCCGCTGGAGACAGAGCAGCCTGCTCAACTAATACTTTCTACTTCCCTTTTGTATTATAAACGTATATTCCTCTAAGAAAGGAGCCTGACCAAAACAGAAGCTCCTCTCTACCTCTGAGAGCCCCCACTGTTTAAATCTACGACGTCGCAACGGAGCAGGGAGCCTCTCCGTGTGTGCGACAGCCCGAGAGGAGCAGCTGCCTGGTGACACCAACCCTCCCCCTGGAAAAAACAGGTGATAACGAATTCTTAAAGCATATGCAAGTATTAAGCAACCACTCCACGAATTGCCAGCAGCTGTTTCAAGAGCCCTGCCCTGCTTGCCACAGGTATTTATTTAAAGTATGATGCCTGCCCTGATACAAAACACATGCGTAAACACATTCACGTACTGCCCTGGAGTCCCCTAAGGCTTCTGAACCCGGCCACGCCAGCAATTTGTTTGGTAATTTCGAGTCTACCCGCTGTGAAGCTTCCCATCATAGAAAGGGAAACAAAAAGGAAGGAAAGGAGCTAGAGAGAAAGAACAGGGTCTAATTTCCTTGTCATTTTACAGACAGATCCTTAAAGTGAAAGTCACAGAGCTGATCAGACTTCCAACATTTCTAATAGTCTTCTAATCAACATTTTGCACACACAATTAGATCATCCTCAGCCTCCCTCCCAGACTGACGCACGCCAGGAAGAACTCCCCCACACCTTCACCACAGAAACGCTTCAGGTATTTTCACTTACAATATGGTTTTATCATCTTAACCTTTAAGGAATGTAGCACCGAAACCTCTTCCTCCCTTATCCAGCTAGTATCACCTAATTTTTTGGTAATGTTTAGAAAGATTCCATCTCTGCAGACCATTCCTTGCTGTTGTCTGAAATAGTTCAGTTTTTCTCTGTACCCTTTTGTTGTCACCTCTGGCCTTGGCAGTGACAGCTTTAGATGCCACCTCCGGACCAGGAAGGAGAGGGACAAGGTTCAAGAAATTAGCTGAGGTTACAGAGGAAGCAGAGACGTGAGTAGATAAAGGGAAAGCACCTGTTCTGAGGTTATAATTCTTTTGAATTAACTGCACATCCAACTGAGAATTCAGACAACAAAGCAGAAACTTGCCAAATAAAAAAAAAAAGTCTTAACTTTATTAAAGCGGTTGCTGCTGGGTTTGGAAAATGAAGAAAACAACAACTCTCTGGCTCCACAAATCCCAGCTAAGAAGAACTCGCATCTGAAACAACTCCGTGTCATTAGAAACACTGAATAACGCAGTGATCAAAGGCACTGTCAATACAATTATACTCTCCGGGAGGATAAGAGGGAGGCCGAGACAACTCACAGGGTGAGTAATTGGGTTACACTGGAGGCTGGTTTTTAAATACTGCAATCCACCGAGTGAACGCTGTGGGTCTCATTTAACTGGGTCACCAAAACTTCAGCAAAAGCCCACTAACTTAAGGCCAGGAAGCGCTGTTTGTTTGCCTAACTTTAGGCTACGAGATGCGAACACCAGGACGTGTAAGCAAATCTGTACAGGTAAGGGCAGGAATCTGGACCAGCAGATGGAACAGGTAAGAATTGTGCTCCTCAGCTTTTAGGTCCCCTCTGCCCTTACAGATTATTTCATTTTTCTTCCACATAGTCCTTATTTAGAAGCAACAGAAATGTAATAGAAATTTAAGAGGAGAGGAAGTGCCACATCCTCCCAAACCGCCCAGACAATGAGTCTCCGCCTCGGAAATTGTATCCCTGTCAAGCCCCAGGGTCCTGACAACCGTTTCATAGTAATTTAAAATAAATACCTTTCAGTAGGTAATCCTGCCGCAGCCACGGCTGGAAGTTCCTGGAGGTCAAGGTTCTCGGGCTCAGTTGATGCAAGCGGGGATAGCTTTCTTTTGGCATCCTCAAGTGAGCTTTCTTGCTCCGAATCCAGCTTGCTGGGCTGATTCTCAGCAACAGGGACATCTGCACACACACAACTCTCAGCCTGCTCCATCGCAGGAGGGTGGGTTTTGTACCGCTCTGTCTCCTGCTCTTGGGTGCTCGTGTTTATAGCTAAGGCACCTTCACCGGGGAGTAACATCCTTGCAGCACCTGTTTCAGGGATGTCTCCAGTTTTTTCGTTACCTGTTTTTGCTGTGCTTAACGCTGTGTCACTGCTCTCTTTTACACCTCCCTGGGTCATACTGCTACATTCTAGTTCAGAGTCAGTTTGCAGGCAATCACCCTGGCTTACTTCGTCTTTTAAGTAACCTATTAACCCATGCACAGTCACTTTCTTTTCTTCTTGGGCATCCTGTGGATTTTCCAATGTTTCCAAGCACTTCCCATTTACTGGATCATCCTGTATCCTCTGCATATCATTCTGAGACTCAATGTCATACATAAAATCACCGCGAATGTGCGTCTCCTGATTTCCCCCAGGTGACACATTAAAATTGTCTGGCAATTTTTCATGATTGTAAGATCCTCCCAGGACAAACGCTGAAGCTGCCATGTCAGACAAGCTCTTGGCAGCCTCTGGATCCCCGTACTCCCTTTTCTCCCATTCATTTGGCTTAGGATCCTGGCACTGTTCAGTAGGAAGACTCACGTCCTCTTCAGCTGAAACTGGTTCTGCACCACACTCTGTAATTAAGTTATTTCCCTCTGCAGTAGCAGCACCTTCTAAGTCTCTCTTCTGCACATCACCTGTGGAGATAACAGCTACAGCGGGTTGTTGCTCCTTGTCAGAATACGCAGGGAAGTTCTCAGCTGCTGGCCCATCAAATGAAGCTGGTCCTTGCTGCTTTATCTCTAAGCTCATTAGCGATTCAGGATCAATGCCACCAGCACACACGCCTGCCTCCCTTTCCATCTCACTGCTCTCTGGATGCTCAGTGTTTTTTTCTGTTTCTTGCAGATTTTCTGGAGCGCGTTCAGCGGGTGTAGCGCCATCCAACCTTGGGACCACTTCTAAAGAGCTACCAGGCTGCCTCCTTTTCTCAGCGTCCTGGAGACTTGCTGGAGGCAGCTCTGCCACTGCGTTTTCTTCTTGCAGAGATTTGCCTTTGGCAGCTTTGCAGGAAGTCTCGGTAGCTAAAGACAACCCTTGCCCCTCTGCTTCTGAGGTGCCCTCGGGAGCTCCTTTGCCTTCCTCGTTTGACTCTGAAAAGTTCTCAGCCCCACAGAGTTCTGCCGGGTCCTTGGCCACTGGACTCTGCTTGAAGCCTGCATGGTTTTCCGACAAAAGCTGGGGTAACTCAGCACTCAGTGTGCTGTGGACAGATTTCTTAAATATCTGGCTGATGTGCTCCCTGAAATCTGGGAGGCTGGAGCCAATGTCCAGGGAGCTGCAAGTCAGAGCCTCATGCTCCCTTCCAGAGTTCTCTGCAGACTGCTCGGAGATGCTGCTCCCTGCCCTGGTTACGTTAGTATTCTCTTTTAAAAGCTCTTCCATTTTTTCTGAATTCCCAGGTTTCTCTAAGATCTTACTGTACTTGTCATCAACGCAGCTATCGGTTGCAATTTCCTCATTACAGCCCTCTTGTTTACCAGCAGATGAAAGGCTCAGCAGCTTCCCTTCCAGAGTAGGGAGAGCTAAAAGAGACTCTGCTGAACTGTCACTTTGCTGCTCTTTGAAGTTTACCTCACTTTTTCTTTCTTTGGATTTAATTGCAGACACCTCTTTCTTCAGCTTCTCAGAATTGAACCGCGATGAGTTTCCCGTGCTCTGCCCCGCATTTGAAGCCTGTGGTGGGGCTGAGCTTCTGTCTCCATCACCCTGAAAACTGTGGTTGGGAACATCTTTTCCATTCATGCAGGTGCTCCCTGCGGAGCTGTTTTCTGAATTTGCTGGTTTACCTGTGCCTACCCTGGGTGAAGGACCTGAGCGTGCAGACACCTGAGAACCTGCAGCAATCTGCAAATTAGAGTTACTTTCTAAGGCATCTGGGCAGGCTACAGCTTCCAGCTCATTAGGTAATAATCCCCCCCCAGCACCGTTGTCCGTGCTGTTTCCAGGCTGCTGGCTGGGACGGCTGAGCACAGAGGTCCCTGCAGAGAGGGCTGTAAAATTTTCTTGACCATAACCAGGCTCCTCTGGTGGCTTTTGAATGCGGCTGGATTTATATGAGTTATTGGTGGGAATCACTTCCCCGTGTGCCCGTAACGGTGAAGGAGATCCTTGTGCCCCTGGACTTTTATCACTTTTCCTATCGCTTGTTTCTGTGGCAGGAGCACTGTCCTCACTACTTATCTCCACGTTTCCATCTTTCTGGATGATTTCCCCATTAGCATTCAGACCTTCAATCTTTTCTGACTTTTTTGCCACTAATGGCATTTCCCCTGCAGTTTCTGCCTGAGATATTCGAGGATCGTTTTTCTCAGAATTATCAGAAGCATGTGCTATTTCTGTAGCGCCTGGCAAAGCCTGCGATATGTTAGTGGCACTTGCTGAATCCTGTCCCCCTGGAAGAGCGCTTACAGCAGCAGCGTGGCTTTCACCAGCATTATCCTTTATCCCGCATACGCGGCCTGGCTGTTCCTCCGTGTCAGATTCTTTAGGAAACGCGTCGGTAGGACATGCTGCTTCACGCTGACTAGCCCAGATCAAAGAATTATTCTCCTGCTCGGGCTTGTCTGAGATTTGCTTGCTGCGGCACTTTTCTTCCGCCTCGAGATCAGTTTTGTTTTGCTCCTCGCAATCTCCCGAGCGAAGCCCGGTCACACCAGAAACATTTTGCCCGCGGTTCCCGCCGCGCGTGTCCTCTGACACCACGGCACCTCCTTCACCCACGTCCTTTTCTTCTGCTGTGTCGGAGCCGCACTGGAGGGGTGCTGGACCTGGCACGGAAGACTCTTTATTAAGGTTGTTTGAGATGTTTAGAGGTATTTCTGGTACGTTGCTGTGATTATTTAGGCCCGGTGGCCGGTCATGTTTTAGAGCCCTTTCTTTGTGTTCCTGATCCTTTGCTCCAGTGACAGTTGTCAGACTTTGCTGCTTCTGCCGTTCGAGTCCTGTATTTGAAATCAAGTCACCAGCAGCAGACGCTGACTCCTCCGTTTGCTCTGCTTGGGGAAGGGTAGTTGGAACACCTGCATTTTCCTGCAATTCTCTGATACTGCCCTCCAGGGCCTCCGGAGAGCCGCACGTGTCACTCTCAGGGGGACAGCTGATGTGGTTGTCACCCTCTCCCTCCACGTGAACTTGCCGAGGAGCGGGTCCTGAAGTACCGACTACAGCCTGGGAGGTTTCTGAACAAGCCATCTGCGTATTTTGGGGACTTTCTGCAGCCACTTGCTCCTGCTGAGCTTGCACCAGCGCAGTGAATTTGCATTCACTTCTCAGTGCCATAACTGTGTCCTCCACAAAACTCTTCACCGCAGTTTGGTGCTTCCCCTGGTGAAAACCCTCATTTTCTTTAGCACCCACAGCACTGCTTTGTGCAGCTGCAGGTTCTTGCTCTGGATCCCTGCGAGGCTCTTCAGTGATGTGACTGATCTCCTCTTTGGCTTCCGAAACCCATGAAGCCTCCTCAGTTTGGCCAGTCCCTGCCAACTCATTTAAGCCCTGGAGCTCGAGTTTGGATTTGGACATTTTTGCACTTTCTTCTGACTCACTACAACGCTCAGGCTTTTCTCGACTCTCACATTCAGATTCTAACACAGTTTCTCTAGCAAAAGCCTTTTCCCAGGATTTGTCCTGCTCACTCTGCTTAATATTATTGTTCTCAGAGCGTAGGAGCAGTGAACTGTGTGCACCGACTAAACAAACCTTTTCAGTCCCGGTACAGCCTGGCTGGCCCCAAGTTTTGCCTTCTCCTTCAGCATTAAAGCAATCAAAGCTCAGTTGGTATGCTTCCCTTGGAAACCGGGGTGAAACCACGGGCTCATTCTCCAGGTCACTGGTGGCAGCTTCTTCCTCTTTACTCATTTGTTGTTCAGGTTTACAACCAAAAGACTGTGAATTGTCCTCGGGCCATTTAAAGTTACTGTCTAAATTCAGAGGATCTGCCCCAGCTCCTTCCCTCAGGTCACTTGTTGAAGTCTTTTCATAGTCATAAAGACTGAATTCTTTGGGATTGTGTCCCAAATGGGTGTTGTCTGTGTCCTGGTGGTGGCCGCTAACAGAGTGCACTAGTTGTATTTCTGCCCCGCTTGACCCCTCAGGTAATTCACTGGTTTCTGTCACTCGTGCCTCCTCTGTTCTGATTTCAGTTTTTTCTGCTGTTAGATTCACATCGGTACCTTTTTGATTCAGCTCTGAGGATCTGCTCAGAGAAGTACTTAATGCATATTCTTCCAGTAATACCCTTTTATCTACCAGGGCATTTTCCTTGGTGGGATTGATAACGCTTTCTGTTTCAGAAAGTGTGGTGCTTTCTCTAGACACACCATCAGCTTTTATAATTTCATTGCTACTGGCTTCATCTTTTGGGCTTTCAGTCGTGACAGCTGATTTTTGTTCTTCCTCTTGCTTAAATGATAAAGGCACACTGAAATGCTCGGCACTAACAAGCTCATCCTCCTTTTGAAGCTCTCTTTGAAAAATAGGTTGGTTTTTTTCAGAGGCTGTTTTCACTGCTTCACTCCTCGCTGGATCTTGAGAGTCATTTCCAGGCAGATATTCCCTTGAAGGCTCTTCAGCCTTTGGTACCAGGAGGAGATGTGGAGAGTTCGAAGGCATCTCTGACATTAAAGTACAGGCTTCTGATTGCTCCCCTTTGCTTCCAGATAGATTTGCCTCATCCCCTTTAGCTGTTGTTACAGCCCCCATCTGTAGATTACAGACTTCACTCATCGCAGTGAAGCCCTGAGCATTCACAATTGCTCCAAATTTTTCACCGTCTGAGCCTCCTGTTGCTGGATAATTTAGGATTAAGGTTTCCTTTTTCATTAGCAGACCCTCTCCACCATCTGTGTTCTGTCTACCTTGTTGGGGCTGACCTATTTCCAAAACTCCTCGCTCCTGCTTGGCCTCCTGAGCAGTAAAATAATCTCCTGCTTCTTTACCCTGGGGCAACGTGCTGACATGTGGTTCCCTCCTGGCACCCAGCTGCTCGATCTGCCAGAGCGAGCCTAATTCACTCAGACTCATTTGTGTGGCCCCTTGCATTTCTGTAATCGCTGCGGGGGGGCTGGGCTCCAGGCTGGGGTTTCTGGGCTCATTCTCACTGTTTTTCACAGAAACGGCAGTGATACTGTCCCATTGTGGGCCTCTGTCCACAGGTTTGGCGTGTGCTATTCCCTCTTCTTTGTCATTCACTGGTGATGGCACTGCTGCGGTGCAATCTGAGGTTGGGAACTTGTCCTTGCTGCCTGTAAGACCTGCTGTGGCACCTTCTTTGGCACAGTCTGCCAAAGGCACTGAGATGGGCAGACTCCTCCCTCTCGCTCCTGCAGCCTGCTTTAGGAAATTAGAATCTGCTCGTCCTCCTTGCTCTTGCAAGATAGTGCTCTGTCCTGTCACCTCTGAAGACACCACGCTTGAATTTGGATGGGATAAATCTTCAGCACGGTAGCTACCGACGCCTTCATTACTGATGCTGCCAACAACGGAAACGTTTATTTGTTTCATGTCAATAAAGAAGCAAAGAATGTGAAGCAAAGAAGACAGACAATTGGTGCCACTGAGGTTTCAAAGCCATGCAGTACATGCACTGAGAAGCTGGTAACCTGCTATCAGACCACCAGCCAAAACCAGCAGACACAACATCACAGTGATTTAAATGCTCATTACTCTGGAAAATATGTTCCCAGTCTTACCTGACAGCCACCACGCTCACGGCATGCATTTTAACCATTCCAAACTCTCTCTTAGTTAAGCGTGGGGAGAGGGGACACACATCTAACAGGGAGCAACATGGGGAAAAGTGACAAAAATATTGGAAAAACCACTGGTCCCTCAAACAATGGTTTTTCGTTTCTGCTTCTATGAGAATACTCTGCAGAGAGCTAACGGCCATGCAATCCGCAGTAACTGCTGTTATCTGGCTGTACATTTATTGTGCGGCAGAAGATTAAGAAGGGCCCATCTGTTGAATGTTTTCTCCAAGTGATCAGCAGAGCTGGTTCTCACCAGAAGGTGAAAGGTCTCACGCTGCCACACAGTGACACACGCCCAGTGAGGTCATTTTATTGCACTGTTTGATTTCAATGCATATAAGCTATGACCGTTTGTATGACCCCTCTCCCCACCCATTAAAGATAAGACAGAAAAAAATGGAGAAGGAGATGATGTGAGTGCATTAACTGCAGAGAAGGAGGAGGAGGAGTTTTTGGTTTTTTTTTTCCCCACTGTGTGGACCTCAGTTTCCATACCTAGGTCTGTAGGTGATGGAATAGCTTAACCTTGATGTTTCCCTCACCTCCCCTATGAACCCCGGGCATATTTTCATTGCCTTAGGGAACACGGAGTGAAAGGTCAATTCAAAACTGAACGTGGAATTGTACCTAGGAGCAAGGGGCATCATTTACTTTAGCCGAAAGAATAAATCCCTCCCCCTCGCCCCAACCCAAAGCAAGATACACAGACAACACGTTGTCAAATGCTGGGAGGTCGGTGTGACAGCGGTGCTCTCCGGTTCCATCGCTGCACGAGGACAGGTCTCTCCTGGTGAGCCCATCACTGGAGCTTTGCCACAGCGTGGCTGTGCTACGTTTCAGAAATTCCCAGTGCCTTACAAACTGGAGTTATAAAAGATGCTTAAAACACCTTCTGGAAGGCCGAGCACAGGTTGGATTTTAAGTAATCTCCAGCAATCTGAGAAGCCTCTCTCCCCTTCTCTGCCCACACAAAATACATGGCTGAAAAGTGAGTCAGTGAGGAGCTCTCGGGTCCCTGCAGTTCAGTTCTGTGTTTACACAAACGCTTCCCCTTCGGTGACTCTCGAAGCAGCACTGAAGCTCTCGAGCTGTGCTACGGGACACAAACTGCCCGTCCAGGTGGGATCAAAACCCCTCCTTATACCGAGAACTGCCCAATGGAAGGATATCTGTATGAGAGGGCTGCACGTAATACTGAATGTGAGCCTGTCTTAGACCCTAAAAACCTTCTTCAGAGTCATTACAACAGAAAATAAACTAGTCTTTAAGGAGCTATTGAAATTTTCCTCAAATCTAAGGTAAAATATCTATACCACAGAATCTATAGCTTAACCAAGTTTCACCAATTCTCGGCATCAGTTCATACATTTAATTTATAACACAAATACATTTTATTTAAACGTTAAAAAATTATTTTGCCCCATGTTTTTTTCCCTAGCATCTTGAAAACACCCATCCATGTAAAACTTACTGATTCTGGGAACAACACAGGTGGCAACGCAATATCAGGTGTTTGTTGGATCCCTGACAACATGGGGCATGACAGGACGTGAGCAAACAGCAGGGAGGTGCCACGAGACTTTCTCTAAGGAAGGAACAGACTTTATCATTTGACATTGATTTTGCACTCAGGGACTCAATTAGAAGAGGAGGGGCAGAAACCACAGCACTGAATTGGGGAGGGGATGGAAAAGTGGGAGCCAAATGCCATTCCAGCTTTTCATTCTTGTTGCAGGTTTCTCTCCTGACTGATTCAATTGCTCGTTAGCAGTCCATGGGTCATGTCCAGGGGCTGCAGCCTGGCAGCGTGCCCCTGTCAGAGGTCTGGTGTTCAGGGGGGAACAAACGTGGGTGCAGGTTCAGGGTGTGTGTGAGGTTCTTTAACGTCTGTGAAACTGAGCATTGGAAAAAGTAGAAAACACCACCTACAGTTACAGTTTCTCCTTATCACTTATCTTTAACCTCTGATTCTTTACTCGTTGTTAATCCCCTATGTCAAGTGAGTTACGAAAACCAGAGTAATAAATGTGAGACTGAAGCATTGCTCATGTTCATCACACAGTCCATACATCATTATACATTTGCATTTTACAGATTTCAGCTGACTGAAGTTTTTCTAAGATCTTTAGAGTTATGACTTCTTTGTTACATTAGACTTCTATTTGCTATTTAATATGAAACAGTACCAAACGTGTCTGAAGTGGTTATGTTTTTTTGGATATGATTGCTAAAACCATGAACTACCTACTGCCAGGCTGGTAGCAACTTCGCAAGGAGCCACAGCAGTAAACCTGTGACTTGGCAGGTTCAAGGGCAAAAGACAATGCTATGAACTAGGCTATCCAGCATCATGAACCAACTAAAACAGTTTTTCTGGTGTTCAATAATGCTGAAAACCTGTTCATTTTACTCAGGAGCAGGTGAAGGAATTGGGACAACTTTGTAATTAATGTATGCTGAACAGACTTAAAATGACAGTGCTGGCACGTGGTGTGACAGCAACTTAAACCCCAACTTTTGGAACGTAGTAATACACATTCATCATCTGTGCTACTTCAGCTGCTTCAATGTTTTATTCAGGACATCACAGAGAATTGAAAGGTTCGAGTTTCCAATCATAGTAAGATACGTCCAGACTGACCTGTTTGGATAACTCCATTTATGTTTCTCCTTCTGATGTAGGTAACAAGGAAAACTATACAGTCAACAGAACCTACATCTTCCTTTGCATTTTCTGTAATCTTGCTTTTCTGCCTGCAAGGCTCTGTTGGGGTTCGACAAACATCTGTTGGGAAGGACTTAAGCACAGCTGATCCTGCTTTAGGGCAGGAGGATGGACTAGATGACCTCTTAAGGTCACAACTAGTCCCATTATCTTCCAACTCTTTTTAAAGGGAGTAACACTACAGGGAAATGACACCACATGCTGAAGACAATTCCCCTGAGTAAAACCCAATCTACATGAAAATCTATTAGCAATCAATAATTACCTGCAGGGAGCATGTATTTTCAGACAACCCATTCACTACAATCAACATGATCCTAAATGTTGGGGTTTTTTTAAAATACAGGAAAATAAAATGGGTTCTCTTTTGTAATTACTTCATCTCTTTTATTTGTAATCCGAACTAGTTTGATATTATTAAGGGAAAAATTCATACTGTAGGGTAATATTTAAAACAAAACATGCAAATGACAAAGCATGAAAGAACATTGGAGTTCCTCATAGTTCGTTTAGCGCTTAGGGTAGAAAGAGTCATTTTGCTAGGAATAATTGCTGCACATAATTGATGATATGTTAAAAAAAAAGAAAATGTAGCCATGCAAAGGCCTAGGTGCATACGTAATTTGAAATATTCAAGAGTCCCATGAAACTCAAGAGTTATCAAAGGGAACTCTTCCTTTGTTTTAGAAGGATTAGCAAGTTCAAGGCCCTACCATACTGACCAGATGAATGCCATCCTTCCAGTTACAACATCAAATAACAACGAGTTAAATCTTTATAAGTCTAAAGTGTTTGTTTTGCATCAATAATTACTGAGAAATTGCTTGTTTGGAAGCACATTGCAAATTTACTGATTAATTTTTAATACCTGTAGTTAACCTCTTCCACCTTCAGCATATATTGTGGCAAGGTCGAATTATGCTGGAACAATTTAAGAGCACTGCCCAGTTACTAAGGTGTTTATTAGGACGGCACTGCCTGGTTTGTGTTTAGGGTGTGAAGCTATAAAGGATGTTAAGAAATCAATGATTTATGGTGCATCTCCCATGAATACTCTGGATTAAGAGCCGTACCCAGTCAACCAGCCATTAACACTTGAGGTCGCAACCTGAATTACTCTGTTTCACCATCCACAGCAAAGGTAAGGAACAGAAGATAAAACCAGCAGCAGCCAGACAAAAGCTCTTTGGGAAGAGATGCCCAAGGATGTTAAGCTTACTCGAGAAACAACAAGAACTGATGATCCAGCAACAGAAAATTGTAGGTAATTTAAAATTTCCTTTTATTCCTTTGCTTTCCTTCTAAAACATGGAGCAGTTGTTGAAACGATGGGCAGCTTTTCGCACCCAGTCACACTTGTGAGGGAAAAACACCAAGTGCTGAAGCCCGTGAAACCCAGAGGTCACATACGGCGATGTAACTCTGAGCCCTGGTGATTATATTCCCAGGAGCCTGAAATCTGAGGATGAATTTAGAAAGCACCGAAAGGGACAGATGCACAGCCAGCTCGGCAACCGTGGCACACGTAGAGCTGCTTCTCAAATGTTTCTGTTCTGTTTCCCCTGACACACCAGAGATCAGCGTCTACATTTTGAGATTACACATTTGGACACACCGTACCGGAGGACTTGAGTTAACTTAAAGAATCCTGCACTTTAATCAGTCCCTAAGAGGTACTGAAAGCTAATTAGGAACATGGAAATAATTTCCACACTCCCTTTAAAAAAAAAAAAAAAAGTCAGAGTTTTAGAGGCAGAGCAAGTCACTATTTGAACTTTTCAGTGTAAACAAGCACATGAGAAATCCATCATCGTTAAAGGGCTGCGAACAGCAGCCAGCTTCCCCCACCCTCCCTGTACGGCTGAGCTTTCAGGAAAAAGTGAAGCAGGAATAATGATCTATATGATCCTCCTGGGAACTGTCCTGCCCTTCTCCCCCCACCCCCAATCACTTTTCACCTCCTTGTTCCATACACAGAATAAAACGCGGGGCCGGCAATATTTTAAGTATGACCCAACTACATTATTCCAACATTAAAAAAGTAAGCTGTAGTACTGCTGCAGCACGCAGACGTGGCTGGATTTTCAGTTCCAGTCCCACAACCGGCTCCTGGTCTCCGTCCCAGTTATCCGGAGAGGCAGCAGGACGCATGGCACCGCGGGGATGGCCCCACAGGATGCGTGGCAGCTTCACCCTTGTCACTCTGCAGCGGCTCTGTGGATCCCACGGGATCTGTGCGCGGCTCTCCAGCCGGGAGAGCGGCCAAGGTCATCCATGAAAAGCATTTATTCCCCCGAACTGCTTCTGGCTGGGTACCTTTTCTTGCTAAACCTGGAAAAAATGCCTCTCCGGGGTAGAGTTGTCCAGCTCAGGATTCCCCAGGCGTTTCCCTCCGCGTGTGCGCCAGGAGAAAGGCACAGGGACATCTCCGCAGGCACCAGTGCAAAGCGTCAGGCTTCCTCACTATCCTAGTACTTCAGCATTTTTATTTCACACAGGCTAATTTACAGATTAATTGCTGATGGTGTCACATTTCAGAATACAGAACTAGTGAGAAACAGGTAAAAAAATTGGACTGAAGTACGGTATTTTAAAATAAGAGTCACAAATGTTTTGGATTCCAAAACATAAGAATTGAAAAGTGACTGAAACAATTTAGGAGAATTTGTGGAGGACGGGAGAAAGCCACCCGGAAGACTGGAAAAAAGCAAACATGGTAGTTTTCCACACAGAGATACTCCAGCCGAAGATGGCAGGTCACAGGCTCCTAAGACTGTAGGAGTTCATTTCAGGGTGGAAAAGATGCGTCCCAAGCAGCACACGGGAGCGAGTTAAAAATAAACAGCCTGGAATCTGAAACTTCAAAGATTTTCCGCTTATTGTCTTTGTTTCTACTTTGGCAGGATATAACTTAGAAGCGACCAAACGAGGCATGTGCCAGCAGTTTCAGGAGTAAGGCTAAATAAAAAGCAATTGAGCTCCTGCCCATCTAATAAGTTTCCTGAAACAAGAATCTTATGAATCCCTTGGAGCTGACTCATCTGACGAGGTTCCCCCTCGTCCTGTGGCTCCACTCCCTGATCAAGAGTCCCTCCCCATCTCTCCTGGAGCCCCTTGAGGGACTGGAAGGGGCTATAAGGTCTCCCCGGAGCCTTCTCTTCTCCAGGCTGGACAACCCCAACTCATAATGCCTATGCTAATATTAAAAAAAAAACCAAAACAAAGAAGCAAGACTGCACTTGCTGCAGCCAAACCACAAATATTGAAAACCCAAGATAATCCCACCCCACAGTCTCCGTTACCACCGCTCCATTCTAACCCTGGTTTGGACAGCTGAGTGTGCTGGGCGGGTGACAGCGTAGCCTTGTGTTAATTAACTGTACTCAGTCCATTGTTTCAAACCACATCGGTGTGTAACTACTCGCTCCTTCGGTTAACGCAGTTTTCCAAAAGGCCACGTGCAAGAATTGCTGACGCTCGTGTAAACCACCACGCAGCTCAGCTCCAGTGCCTGTTATTTTTCAATTCATGCTTAATCCTCCTGTACCTGCTCGTAGCCGCAGCCTGGAATTGTGCCTCCACTACAATCCAGACCCACAGAGAGAAAATTATCTGGCCCACTTCCTTGTCAGAGGACTTCTGGCTTCAGATCAGGCTCCATTAACCGCTTATATCTACCATCGCTACCGGAGGAAGAAGAGAGATACTCGCTACTTCGAGATTAAAAAACAAAATGTATGGAAAAGCTGCTGTTCTGAGCCCTACAGTGTGCTAAAACACCATGACGAAGAACAGCAGGTTTGGAAAAAGAATAGCACGGATACAATGATTTGAGGGTTAAATCCTGCGACACCAAAGTTGCCAAACAAATCTTTCTGCAGTGAATTCTCCAATCTTAAAGAAAATTCATGAAAACACTTAAAAAAGTACCCACAGCTTAAAATCCTAGACATTGATCAGCAAGTTACGGCTACTCCTTCTAAGTTGTATTTATCATTCTATTCCAGGTAACGTTGATGATCTAGAAAGTATAGAGCCCTATGTTAAAATCATGCTGGTATTAGATAATTTCTGCACTGAAGCAGATGAAAACCCTAGTTGCAAAATTCAAGTATTCAAGAAAAAAAGCATTAATGCTTTGGACAAAATATTCCCTTTGAGATATTTAATAAAATCCAGATTATGTTACCCTCTGCCATTCTTAATAGCACTGAAGAATACCTGAACTCTGAAAGCAGTCCTATTTATTTAGTGTCAGGTGAGTTTTAAGACATTTAGAAGAGTGCAATTAGCTGGGTTGGTACTTTTTAGTGGGATTGTTATAGAGCCGAGCACAGCATTTTGCAATTGTTTACAATTACGTCTTACTTCACGATCATATATTGCTACAAAAGACTCTTCAGTGTTTCTCCATCTCGGATGAGAGTTTATTAGTACGAGCAAAAAGCATGGGAAGTTTAGGTCAAGGGTTACTACAACAGCTGGGGTCCTGTTTATAGTTACGCAGTGAGGCGAGAAAGGCAGTTTGGTAAACAGTAAGTAGTCACGTTTTGTCAGGTTATTTTGACGACTGGACCATCATCATCCATCAGGATGATAGATTTGGAAAATCACACAAGATAGATTTTGCAAAACACAAGAAGTGAAACGTAACAAACAGCCCCAACCCTCACCAGCAGCAGGGCTTCCACTCTACCCACAGGAAGAAACTTCATTTCTTACCTTGTAAGTCCTGGAATTGACGGGGACACGCTCCCAGCCGGTGGCACAGCAGCGGGAAGAAGATCGGAGATGTCCTGACCTCCAGGCCTTTCTACGCTGTTTTCCTGAGGGCTCCTTTTTAACCCGTGCCCGTGACCAGGAGGTTGGCCTAATTCTGAATCTTGTGGAGTGCTCTAGAACGAAAAAAGAACAATTTAAATAGCTACTGCTATTTTGGAGAATACACGAGCTTCAGGAGTTTTGTTCTGCCCACTCACGGACAACTTCTGCGGTAGACTTCACTACTTCCATGGAACTTGCAGGTTCCAAAGCCAAGCCTTTTTTTTTTTACTTAATGACAGAAAAACAGAAGGAAGTGGTTGATCCAAAAATAAATACTAGGAAAAGAAGAGGGAGAGAAGAATGCAACAATTGTTTTAAAGCAGCCAGGGCCTTTGCTGACCCAAGGAGGGTATCATCTTCTCTTTTTCCAAGATTGGCAATTACTTCCTTGCTAAGCAAGTTTAAAATGAGAAAGGATGGAAACAGGCCACAAACTTTGACATTCATAATATTAGCAGTATCTCTGGAGTCAAGTGAGAGATAAAGCCAATGTCAATCAAGACCCAGCACTTGAATCCAAGTCCAGATTCCTTCCCTCCCTCTTCAACAAAGCTCAGAATGCCTCCCAACTGAAATGAAGGGCCTGATTCCTCGTCACACTGCCCTTCTATAACAACAGCTACAGGGAATGCTGCAGTTTCTGCAGGAATAGCTACAGAAATGCTATTACACAAATGTGATAATGATGCATTACCTCTTCTCACAGGTAAATATTTGCCTGGGATCTTCAGATCTTCCTCCATGGAGACATGCCTTTACATGAGTGGGGTTTTTTTTCGTGTGGGTTGTTTTTGTTTGTTTGTTGTTGTTCGTTGTTTTTTTTTTTTTTCCCTATTGCAAACTATTGTTTTTGCTCCAGGGAGGAAGAGAATCCTGTGCCAGTGCCAGGGCTGTGACCTGCGGTGTGCCTGCAGATCCCTGGGGTTCTACAGCACCCCCGGGGGGCTGCTTACAACAGGTCGTGGCACCTTCCTGCTGAATTTATTTTGGCAGAAGAGCTGGTAAGAGCTGCTTTGAACAGTACCTGATGATGTTCTTCAAGCACAACAAAAGAACTGGAGGAAAACAATTAAGTGTAAAGCGAAAATTATGTCTGAATGAAGCAGCTCCATTTCTACTCCTCTGGCACATCAAGCATCAGTGAAAGAGAAGGAAAACTGCTTCATCAGATCACCCTCAACACACAGTCACTGTTGTTTTAATTCTTAACTGTGAGTAAAAAGCCCAAGGCACACTTAACATAAAGACACATAAGTGTATGTACTGACGATGGGAGAACCACTTCGGAATAACATCAGAGATGAAAAGCAGAGTACACAATTCCGATTAAGCTCTTGGGTTTTTTCACTCTCAATTTTTAGGTTTATTTTGTTCTAGAAGTGGTCAATAAATTGCAGAAAGCTGTTGTTTACACGATCACGCTTCTCTGTGTGAACACGGTGTGCTCTTACACAACTACAGGCTGCTTGTGACCAGAGCCAGGGATGAGAGACACCCAGTGGACAAGAAAAGCCCATGTAATGAGCAATTGAAAAGGTCAGGGCGTACTGAAAATATAAGAAGACTTCCTTTAGACTTAAGGCAAATTTGATTAACTCTCATATCCTCTGCCTTTCCCTGGAGGAATGCCTTCACTACCGCTTTGTTTGCAAAAGTCTCCTTTATCACACCGCTTTCCGCTGGGATAGACCAAGGGCTCTTGGTTTCATGATTATTAAGCACTTACCCAGCATGTGCTGACATCTGGCATTTGGAATATTTATCTAAGTATATATGTTGGCCCCGAAACCACAGTATAAGGCAAAAAAATACTAGAATGTCAAGATTTATACAAGGAAATTTGTCTCTCCCAGCCAGAAAAAAAAAATAAAAATAGAGCTTAGTTAGCTTGCAGGGCTCTGATTTGCTCTTGGTGCTATGTTTTGGGCAGCTTTGCTTTTGTTTGCATGAGAAAGTTTGCCTGGAGAATTTATTTCAGCGTGCATACGTGTGCGCGGGGAGAAAGAACTATGAAAAAAATGCATTATTAAATTAATTATCAAGGAAAAAACCTGAACCAACTAAAACAGTGACTTCTGGGGCCATATGTGATCATGCTGGAGCCTGTCCATGGCCCAGTCGCCACTCAGAGACCACCAGTATCACCCAGAGCCCACCCACTTGCCAGTTAGCATTCAGAAAATGCACCAAGCCGAGGTGGGGTTATTTATATCTTGGCAGAAGAGGAGAACTAGAATCATAGAATTTTCTAGGTCAGACGGGACATTTCATATCATCTAGTCCAACCACCAACCTAACACAT
The DNA here is from genome assembly GCA_025774025.1 of Xenus cinereus. NCBI lineage: Eukaryota > Metazoa > Chordata > Aves > Charadriiformes > Scolopacidae > Xenus > Xenus cinereus. The sequence goes on along the minus strand of JAOXJK010000002.1, from coordinate 34,978,504 downwards.
GGGACTAGGTGTCCCCATAGACAGTCTTCAGAGCTTGCACTGGCCTTGACCCAGCAGGGAAGGAGGAGGTTGGTAAAGCCACAACAAGCCACGCGAGGTGGCCACAGTGCCACGCTCTTACTTGATCAATGTGTCACGTCTTACTGCGAGAGCTACAGTTGGGTCAGTCTGGGAGGTGAACATAGTGGCAGCCAAATGAAGAATCATTTTCAGGCCACTTGCAGACAAAAATGATCACCTCTCCTTTCCCAGCAGGGCAGGGAGGGGAGGAAGAACCACAAGAAGAACCCCAAGAAATTAGGCCGATTTACAAATTTGTCCAGAGGCCTCCAGCAGTTGGCAAGAGCTCTGAGAACTAATTCTTTATTTTTCCTCCTTTCTACTACCACCATCTCAAATTTTCTTCAGCTGATTTGGGTTCTAGGCAGGAAGAGTACCTCACAGCTCTCTTCAGAAGATGGAGAGCTGCATGTTTCGTCTCCTTCTTCTAAAGCCTCCGTCATCTCCCATTGGCAGAAAGGAACCCAGCAAAGAATGAAGTCATTAATCTACTGCACTCTCAGTACCCACACATTGCTTCTAATTAATCTCTCTTTCACAAGATCGGCCACTTAACTCAAAGGGCGCCTTTAGGCTACAATCCTCTGTCCTACTGACCTGCAGTCATCCCACTTCTGGATCCAGAGTGTAAGAGAGGTGCCTCCTGCACACAAGTTTGTAAAGTAAAACTCCTCTCTGTGCAGAGAGCCAGTATCCTTTGGATCACCATCCAGAGCCAGGAACCCCACGATTAACGATAGTTAATCAGCAACATGGGCTCAGTCATGATGCTGTAACTGACAAGGAAACACTACTCACCAGCTTGTCATACAACAAATCTGATAGCTCGTGGCTACCAAAGCTCAAACAGGACTCACAAATACAAGGAGACCCAACTCAGAGGTTACATCTGTGGGCTACAAGGCAGTGGCACAATTATTTCAGGACAGTTTGAAACTGTAACATGGCATTAGGCTAATTTCTCATTGACTCCCTGAGTCTGACACTTCACAGAAGATTTTGGGGCCAGAATCATTTTGGTAGAAGTTTGCTGCATTTTACTCTCAGTATTCATCTCCATAGTTCACAAGTGAAGTATGTCATACGGAGAATTCGTGCCTGATATACCTGAACGCCTCCTCTCATCCCAACTGGGATGTTCCCATACGAGACACAGGGAAGGGCCCGTGTCCCAGGGATTTTATCAGCTGTTACACCACGTCTTAATATCTGAATAAAAACACCCGGGGGGGGCAAATGGAGAAGGCACAGAGAACGATCACAACAAAACAGGTTAGTTACCTGCACTGTTTTAAAGACTACTTTTAACATTTTCCATAGGTTGGTTGGGGGGAGGGAAGGGGCTACTGGTGAGGGGTTTTTTGTTTGGTTTGTTGGTTTTGACTTATTTTTTTTAAAATAGTTTTGGGCTTTCAGGGATCTAATGTTTAAGAAGTTGTAGTTCATCTCCCAGTTACCCCTAAACAACTGTCATAGGCCACGGAAAAATCTTGACTCTTGTTCTTCCAGTTCCAGACATGACCAAATTTAACATATATTAAAACAATCTTTGTAACGTTGCTCCTGTTGGAGCAGAGAGAGAAGTTTGAATTGTTGTCACTCTTCTCTCTTTCCAAGCTGTCAGGTGTATAAATGATCAAAAAGGAAAGTAAGGCAAGAGCACACATGGCCAGGAAAGTATATTTTCAAAAGAACCTCAAAGGAGGATTTTAACAATAATCTAAAATAAATCTTAAGGTAGTTATTCAAATGTAAAAGGAACTACTAATATTCCAAGATACAGGAAAACTTTACATATTGGTCTTCTACATTTAGTGAATTAATTTAACATCACAAAAGAACATGTTCTGTGAATCTATGCCAGCCAGCAGAAAAACGTAATTCAATTTCTCTATCAAATTTTTCAAATTTAAGCTAGTTATGCAAATCAGGTGCTGAACTAGCTTTGCAGAGCATGCTTTTTGATTTTTAATTAACATCTGTGAAAACAATTAGAAAGACCATGTTTTGTTCAAAAGTATCATCGGAAAGCTGCTGTTAAATAAATTACTTTGGAGGTTTCAACACATCCAGCCTCTGAAGTGATTTACTGCAGAAGCTTGCAGCTGAATTTGCTCCATGTTTGTTTCAAATGTAGCACACTCCTTTTCGAAGAAGATTCTGAGATTATAAAAAGCTACTTAATTGAAAGACTTAATGAAATAATTATATGAAAAATCAGAACACAGAGGTTCTAAGCAGTTTTTTCTTTAAGTCTACGATAATTAAAAGAAAACAAGAACAAACAAACCAAGTTTGTCACAGAGAGTGTACAAACAAGAGAAGGAAAATGAAACAGCCTGCACTTTTTTTCCTTTTAGGCAACAGACTATTTAAATGCACAGAACAGATTCTCCTGAAACGTGTAATGTAATTTGCATTAAACCTTTCCAGAAGCATTGGATTCTGCAAGAACACAAAGTAAATCTACAGGATCACTTTATTTTCCTGAGCAGGAGCTTAAAAGTTTAAAAAAAAAAAAAAGAACTCCATTGACACTGTAGCCAAAAGGATTACGTGCGCTGCTGTACTCTGGCTAAAGTTATCATACCAGAGAGAAATTCCTTTAATGCTAGATGGGATGGGAGCCTGTTCACAGCCAAGCTCCCAAAACACAGGCTCCCCTCCTGGTTCAGAGCCACAGCACCAGCCCTGGGCCCGGCACAGCCCAGTAGCCTCCTGTTTCCCAACGAGCCACCAGCCTCCTGCTCACAAAGCACAAACCACAACTGGTTTTAACACCCAGAATTCACACCCAAACCTCTCCAAATAACTGAACTTCCCTCGATTCTCCATTCTTGCTTCCTTTTACATCTGCCCTCTGCAACATTCCTCCATTATACACACATCCTTTTATAGCCCTCGCTGAACATGCCAGAGCTCTGACTCGCTCAAAGTCATCTTTGAAGAGTTACATTAAGTTTCCATTCCCACTAATTCCCTCTGGTTATTGGGAGAGGGGAGGGGGGAAGCTGGAACAAGCCTTTACAAGTCTCAATCAATAAACCAGAACTTACCTTTTATTTTTCTCCATGTTTTCCATTACAAATTGGTGGGATTTTTTGGCTTTTTTTTTTTTTTAGTTTTTTGGGGTTTTTTTTTTGTATTATTATTTTTTAAATCTGCCTGCTAGAAGTGCTGGCTGTTACCCCCACCCACTGCCTCCTCGATGGGAGCGGGCAGCAGCGGCGCAGGTGAACTCCAGGACGTGGAGCAAAGTCTGGACCCGTGGTGCCCGAGCTCTGGTTTCGGAAGGAAACCTCCAAACCAACTGCACCGGGGGGATGGAGACACGGTCCCCATCAGGGCCACACTTCTCCTCGGTCAAACGGCTCCCGTGTGTGGGGCTGAGCACACGGGGCTGTAGCATCATGCTAAAAACCATGCACACAGTGCTCTTTGGAGAGGTTTCACCACCACACGATGCAGCGACTGCTCATTTCGCTGCAGAACCAGCTGCAGGGAAAGGGAGTGAAAAGTTGGCCATCCACAGCCTTAATCAATAGGTCGTTCCTTGTTATTTTTATTGTAATTCAGCATTAAATCCATTCCTTGAAAACGGAACTGAGACGCCAGAAAATAGCTTGCTGTGATTCTTAAGACAATCAAGTTAACACAACAGTCTGCCTCCTACCCTGACACCTACCAGCAATCAACACCCATGGAATACGACTAACCCCGTCTGTATCAGAAAAGTGAACAGAAGAAAAGTTTTCAAGGTTACATTTTTCTAAAACCAGACTCGTGCAGGTCACACGGTTGGGAAATCATATTTTTTAAATGGTGGCTGTATTTTTTTTAAGACAGAGCAGGTTTTAGGAGCTACATTTTTGCTCTTTCATTTTTTTTTTTCCTTGCTGTTCTGCAGGTAGAGTAATTGAGTAGTAAATTAGATTTTTCAATCTTTGTATCATTGGAGAACCATTATTTCTCCATTGATTGGAAAAATGGTACCAAAATAGATAAAAATTAGATAATGAGTGGATATTGCTTTAATAACCAGAACTTTCAATCAAATCAGCGTACACTGGTCAGCAAAACTACTGATCCCGGGACAGTAACAAATTGGTACCTGACATACTGGGCCAAGCTTTAAGTCCATGGGACAATTAAGATCTCAAGAATTACACTAAAATTTAGTTCTGTCCCATCACAAGGGAGTTAAATGCTGATTTTAATAAACAAGTTGTGCAGCAATTGGCATTATCCAGCAGCCACCCCTTGCTGGGAGCGGCTGGAGCACAGCAGTTTAGAGGGTAATGACTGTCATGGCCTCTTCTTGGTTTTTTTCCCAAACATCACGACTACTTAATTAATTGGATGTCATTATGACACGATCAGATGCAAAAAGCAGACTCTTTCCTTAAAGGAGATTCCATATAGAATTTTGCGATTATAGTAGATTTATTATTATATTATTATTATTTTTTTTTTAATCAGTACTGGTGACATTTGCTATTGCTGCTTGCTTGGTTTATTTGTCTCTTGCAAGAGTAGAATTTTGAGTTGATGCCTTTTCTAATTAAAAACCTCAAAGGGACAGGAATGCAAAAATTGGCATTTGGTAGCAGTCTCATTTAACCTGCTGTTTACAGATACAAGAAGAAAAGTGTGATATTTTAACAATGGTATTTTTGAAAAATTCTGGTTACAACATTCTATTGCAAGTACCTACAACCTTTTCCTAGAGAAAAAGGGTTGCTTTCCCTCCTGGGAAATACCTCCTGAAATGACTCTGGCTATGACCCTAAAAATAAACCCTCGTGTGTGTGTATGTGTATACATATGTTTATATATAGTCACCATCTCATCCTTGGCTTAGCATTCTCCACAGAGTACACAACTTCCTCTCGGCTACAGCAAGAGCAATTCAAATGTTCAGGCTTCATTGTTTGTGTTTATGACCCTTCCGATCCACTGACAGCACTAAAGTGTTTAGCTTAAATCCTTGTAATGTCAACATAAGTGTCTTCTTAACAACTTGCTGCTACATTTAAGCTCTAGTCCATTTGAACGTACGTAGCATGAGTCTGCACTGGGCTAAATGAAGCACAGACACAATTTCGGGCTCTGGGTAACCTGCTCTTTCCATCTGTTTTAGTGATCTATGTTCAGCAGGCAAAGGAAAATTCATCGTTACCCTTGGAACTCCACTAGTCTTGCTGCAGCTTCTTGTTTTCCTTTGTCCCTTTCCTGACAATCGGAGAAGGCCCGATGAGTACCTGGATTATTTCATTAAGACTGGCAGGTGTATGAGACACAGCAGGAGAGAGAAAGAATAAAACTGATGATCTTGGGAAAAAAACCTTCATCACATAACCTGCAGTTTCCAGTCAGTATAATTTTAGCTGAAGCAGCTTCTGACGGGTGGTTCCTAGCAGCCTAACGACGGAACGCTTGAGGAGATGCTCTCAGATTCATATGAAGTGCTGTTGGGAAAATTGTCTCCAAGCTGAGTTCTAAGCTCTGTGATGCTCCCCGGCCGGTGGTGTTTGTTGCCTAGTAATTTCTAACTACCCACAGCTGTGGAAAATGTA
>JAOXJK010000002.1:34952275-34970220 GCA_025774025.1 Xenus cinereus | reverse complement strand
CTGTGGCTGCCCCATCCCTGGAGGGGTTCAAGGCCAGGCTGGATGGGGCTTTGAGCAACCTGGTCTGGTGGGAGGTGCAGGCCCAGGGCAGGGGGGTGGAACTAGATGGTCTTAAAGGTCCCTCCCAACCCAAACCATTCTACGATTCTATAATTTTTTTTCATTTATTATGGCCACATAGATGATTATTAAACATTTGGCTGTCCAGAAAAGTCAGGGAAAAGCCTAAGGAGAGATCTTGCCATTCCTCTGTACTACCAAATGCATTTGGATGGATGAAGAAAGATGTGTCTAATGGGCAGCACAATGGCTGAGACCTACCTTCTGGAGTTCCATAAACTGTAGTACTTTTCATAACCTCCCATTAAAGAATACTTCTTTTACTTCCCCTGTATTTTCCCTGCTAAAGGCTGCTCAAAGGCCAAACTGGGTCAAAATATATGCTCTTCTAGATCGGTTCTTTTTCAATTTAAACACATTTCTCCTCATGTGGAGTTTTCCTTTTTACGCAAAACGCATCTTAAAAATAGCTTATATTTCATTCAGCATAAGCCCAACAAGCCATGCCACTGACAGAGCCCCCTTGTTTGGAAGCCACCTTTGCCATTCTAACAGAGCAGGGCACAAACCTAAAATCTCTCAGTAGTTTGGACATGTGCTGTTACAGCAAAGCAGAATGAGGTTAGTTCATATAAAATCACATTGTTAAATATACTGCTGGCCTCAGCCTCATTTTATTTATTTATTACCTTCACTTATTTTGGCTAAATTTAGATTATATTTTCCTCAGAGGCTGGCATTACAAGACATATTGGGTTTTTACTTTTTCTCTAAGTGCATAGTAGCACATTTATTCCACAGATCTTCCCTCTTATTAAATGAGTTCTAAACTTAGCTCAGGCTCTCCTGTCTCTAATGCAAACCATGTGTACGGCTTCCAGATGACTCAGCTGAGAGCCAGAACTGGGCAAGGGTGTTCTCTGATAAATACATAAACAAAAACAACAACTCATGTCAATTGGTACTCAGCATTAGAACAACACCCACTGAGCTATTTTAATTGTGTTAGAGTTGGAAGAACAGGCAGGATGCAAAGAGGGTCAAAGACAGGCTGTTTCTCTAAAGCATAGATTGCTACCAAAGGAAAAAGTTAAAAGAAACCAGATTTTTTTTTTTTTACAAGTTGCTGAAAACTTAAATGTAAAACTTGTGAATTTGCAGTCAGTGTCAAAAAAAACAAAAGCCAGAAGCAGATGCGTAAGAAAAAGAGCAGCCAAGCTTGATGCTAACGTTCTGAAATGCAAACCATGCAAACCAGTTTCATCATTCACTACCTGCTGTCTTCCTTGGCTTGGTGGGATAAGGATGACTTTATTTGCATTGGGAACTTCTGACTAAAAATGAACATATTTAAATGTTTTAGTGGCTGTGTGAATTTTCACTATTCATTAAGCCACACTCGTTCAGCAGATAAAGTGGCGTTTAAAATTTTATTACTACTTCATGTTATTTCTGTGTTAGTAGTGACTTTTAAAGTAATTTGGTTTTCTAGCATTTATTTTGCTTTGGGGTTTTTGGGGGGGGTTTGGAGGGGTGTTTCGATTTGTTTTGGTTTTTTACAGTCTGAAAAGGAGACCAGAAGCTTACTTCCCTTATTAGAAGAGTTTTTTATTACATTTCTTAATAAATTCAATAACTTTTAAGGAAAGTCTGCTCAGCCTCAGGAGGACTCCTGAAAAAACACGAAGTTTGAAATGACTTTCCAAAACTTCCTAAGTGAAAGCTGTATACATTGGAGAAGAAATGCTCGTTCCTTAGTTATAAGAATTAACACATTCGCCTCTTCCCAACCCCTGAAAACAGTTGGGACCAAATCTTAGGCGAAGGATACAACTTGTCCAGAACAACCAAGAATTATAGAAGATTTTTCTTTTAAAAAATCTGGTTAATTCAGAATACCGATTCCCTTGAGTGGGTCCACTTCGCAATGCACAAGGTACAGCAGGTCTGTATTGGGTATTTACTATACCGGGTATTATTAAAGTAAATACCCAATGCCATCTGAGGTGGAAAGGCAGAAAGAACCCTAATGCATTTTATCATCCACCATAGCACATGGAAGAAGAGAGGATGAAACATGTCCTGGTATTTTAAATGTTGAAATAAATAAATTACAACTTTTATTCAAACTTACATCAACATAATAACTCCTAATGTAATTGTACACAACTAGCCATAGCATATGGGTCCACCTTCATTTCAAGAATTTAAAAATAAATCACTAAACAACAACATGCATTAACAAGGCACCCTTCTGGAATGGCTATAAATTCCTGGATCTGCACACACGTGTTGCAAGGTCATTTCTGAACAGGGAGAAGCTACTGTGTGTCCAGGCTCTGAGGGCACCGTAGGCACTGCCTGGCTCCCAGGGCCTCTCTCATCGCCCAGGACCCCGTTTCGGTTCCCCTGAGGACATCATGGGAAGTTGGTCTCCTGCCAGCCCTGCTCACCCCGGGGGGATCCTCCGCAGCTCCCGTCCCCCAGGGAGCAACCACCCGCACAGCACCCTGATGCTACGGGGCAGTGTCACTGCTACGAAAAAACAAACAAACAAACAAAAAATTGGCTTCAATTGCCATTAACGACAGTTAAATATGAGCGTAACTGGGAGCAGAAGGTAAATGTGGGGTAAGCAGCCCACAAAACCGATTTCTGTAAGGTTTGCTCTAGGCTAGTAGGGGAGGGAAACACAACCACACTGTCACACTCACCTGGTTTTCTGCACTACTGTTCTCATTGCCCATTTCGACGCTGACGTCCAGGATCACACAGCAATTACAGAGAGATCACTGGAAGAAAAGAAAAAGCTCTAAGACTTCCATTAAAACAAACAAACAAAAACTAAAATTGAAAATTTGGAGGAACATCATCTCAGTCACCCTATCAGCTGCCCCTCCTGACAGTCAGTCTGACAATGATGTTAAGTCATAAATCAGGGACAGAGAACTCCTAATGCTTTTATTTCATAACATCTCTCTGCTTTCTTCCCCACACTGGCTCCACTTACGCTGAGACACACTCCTTGAAACTCAGCTTCGTTGCTCTGTTTCTGGATTATCCCGTGTCGTTTGAGCAGAAAGGCATTTTCCTTGCCAAAGTTACTCTGGACGCACAGCCCCTCCGAAAACCATGTTGGTTTAACTGTATTCAAACCACATGTATGTCTTGGAGACCCTGGACTGAACTACATGCTCACACTGTCAGGCCCACAATGTTAAACCTGACCGTTACTGTGACAGAAACCATTTTCCATATATGCTCTTAGCTTTAAGAAAAAGTGGATTTTTTTATCCTTATCACGGGAGTTGTACCCTCCTTTTCCTAGGCATTATTCTACTTCCAATTTTACGAGCTAAACGCATCTGCTTTGCGCTTAACAGGATCTGCCTGTCTTAATTACTATTGGTTTTATACTAGTTCAACTCTTAATTATTTAATGTTGAAAAAATCCTCAGAGCATTAGAACAGTAACCAGCAGGTCCGTAATTAGCGTCTCCCCAGGCATCATTCAATTCTGTATTTTTTTGAAAAGGATACTCAACAGTAAACGTACACAATAGAGATTCACTTATAGATATTGACTTCTTTTTCTAGACGTTATATTTTGGAGCTGTGGAATTTAAATTCCCTGTATTTATTGTATTATTGGACAGGTGAAAATTACACATTCTCTTCAATTTTTTTTTCTTCCCAAAGAACGTGAGATTGGTCTGCGGCACATGTCAAGGAAAAAATCCATTAAAGTCAAGCTGTAGAAGAAAGACCGTAGTTTGTTAGCCAAGGAAACCATAGAAGCTTTTAAGGAATGTTATTCCTTATTACTGCAGTACACTTTTCTAAACTGGAAAGATTATTTTTCTTCACAGGCGGCTTGGAGAGAAAGAAGTTTGGTATTGTGCTTTTAAACTCCGCTCTGTTTAAACTTGAGTGTCTTCAGGGGATATACTGGTGCTTGAACTCGCTCCTGTTGAAAACACTGGGGCCAGGATTGCATTTTTAGTGATTAATTAGCAACACTAGGTTTTATCTGCTGAGATCACTGCCAAATCCTATACTGTTTTAAAATAGCACTGAACTAAATTAAAGACTGAATGTAATATTTTTAAAATCACTATTCCCCGGGTATGAAGCGCTCTATCGTGAAGCCCTGTGCAAAACCAAATCTCTTCAGGTGCAGGTCAGTGAAATGTTCCAAGAAAATAGGTTAAGATTATAATATTTTAAGTATGTATTGATATAAAACATCCATTCTGATGCTGTTAGAGCAGCTAAGTAAGGTTTCAATGGACAGGAAAGAAATAATAGCTTTGCTATAGCAATATGCTTCCCTCAACAGCCAGCACATTTCCATAGGAGTGAAAATACTGGTATTTCTGTGCCACTGACCTAAGGAGATTTTCTCTTCTCGGCTCTTTTTCTGTTCCCACAAATATCATGTGAAAACACCAGGAAATTTTCAAGCTCTCAAAACTCTCCCCTCACAAGCTCTTGCAGTCATAATGTAAGATGGGGAATGCATGAAACTTTCCGAGTGCCCATGGAGTTGTTTGGTTCATTGGGGCCCATGGGGTCTTATATATCGGTTGTGGAAAATGCAAATTCTGCTTATCAAGTTCTCAAATAGATTGGCTACTGGGGGACATAGTGTTGCTCCATGTATTTTAAACTAAATTCACTCCGGTGGATAATACACGCTCAATGCTCCTGCACCAGCTCAGTGACACTGACTGTTAAGAAAAACAACTGCTAATAGAGGCCAAATTTGTAATATTCAGTTGAAAGAAAAGAATACTTTATTTACAGTTTTTTATTCAAATGTACAGGAATCAAAATAGACAATTACAAAAGCACGGCAAAAATGCTTTGTGAAAGCTAGCTATCACCAGTCCCCACTAACACAGCATATCATGCTGTCTACTTACTCTTTTCTTTCCCTAGAGTATGAAATTTCACAATTGTCACACAATTGTCACATTACCATTTTCTTAATAATTAACATAAATGCCATAAATAAGGAATAAAGTCATTTTAGGTTCTCCAATAATGAGACAAGTGATAATAATGCATGAATTGCATTGCAGAGTAACTAAGATAATTTTTCAGATTACAATGTTATTGTAATCCTTTTTACATACGTTATTTCTAGAACACTTTCTCAATGCACAAGCATTACTTAGGTAGCAAACTACAAGCGCTTTATCATATGTATAGAATTTCAAATGAACATTAACATCATGCTAAAAATCCATTCATTAAATAAACATAGCTTAAATGAAAGATAATCTTTCTCATCGTTCTACACTATCTCTTACAATTTACATGTCATTATTACAATTATTTTAACACTACATATCTCAAAAAACGCTCACGAGTACCAAAAGGGTCTGATCAGCCTATGGAGATTATTGTCCGTCCACAGAAAAACAACTGCTTTCCTGAAAGGGAGAGAGCAAGAAAATGTTTAAATTTGCACTTACATTCCAGGGTTAATCTGGCAGCTCTGGATTCACTGACACTTTCAGAGCACGTCTTCAAACCATTCCTTCCATCTTCACCTCCCAAGTTTTCTCCTTATTTTCCTCCTACTTCTCCTCAGACTGACATGAAATATAGGCTTTCTTTCGGGGACCCACCTTCATAACCTGCCGAACAACCAACTTGCCTCCACCCCAGGGCGAAAAAGAAAACAAGTTCTGCTTCCTCCACCCGGGCCTCCCCCTGCTCCTGGGAGCCAGCCGTGGCTCTGCGCGTCCTAAATTGAGTACTAATGCTTTTTTTCACAAAAGTAACCCCAGAGAAAATGGATTCTGCTTAAAACATATTTCACTTCCAGCGTTTCTTGGCCGATAGTGCGAGCAGGGCTTCTGCCACTACAAAAATTGTTCAAACAGTATCAACAATACACTGAAGTTATGCAGGTGTTTTCAAGGGAAAATTCATCTTGGGGGGAATATCTATTCAGTATTTTGCTTTCAAGTTTGTTTATGTGTTTAAGTTTGTCTTTCATTATATTTCATTTCTCATATTACTCTTGGAAGCTCTCAGAAATAGCTGCTACCAAATGTTGACGTTCCTGTTCAGGTTAGGCTGAAATCATTTCCCATTTAATCATCCTGAAGGGTGGAGACATGACAAAAACCCTTTGAAATGTGATGTTGCAAGAAGTACTGGTTTAGGGGTGAGCTAATTGTCATTATTAACGCTCCTTGTCCGTTCCAGCAATGCCTTCCACAAAGGGGTGCTCAGAAAGACAGCTGATAACAAAAGACAGTGTATTTATCATTAGTGGCAATTCCAAGTGATTAACAAGTTTCTGTAAACACCGGTGGTGATATTTGGTACCACATGGCAAAAGGAATTGTCAACTGCCTGCTTCTATGCTGACCCGAGCATGGAAAATTCATATCCGACAGGAATAAGAGGCAGGATTTCATAGGGTAGGATTTTGTGCTGTCTGCTGGCTTTCCTGGGGTTGTTCTCTGTTCCACAAAGTCTTGGTCTACAAACATCTGGCTTGAAAACATCAGGCATGTGAAGAGCTGGAATGAAGAGTTGCAGAGCTGGGGATTACAAGCCTTTTTAACCTTTCTTTTTTTATGAAGTTGGTGATCCAGCAATCCAAGCCTCCAGCATTATTATACCACCTTAAAGCACTGTTACTGTTAAAAAGGATTCCACGGATCAGAAATAAATTATCCGTATTCCCTGAGCTTTTTCAGGTTATAAAGTAAAGTACATATGGGTGGGTTTGGTGGCGTGTGGGCAATACGTCGCATAAATCTGTGCTATTCCTCTATGAGTTCAAGATGGAAAAGTCAAGATCTACAGTGAAGCTCAGAAACTAAAAGATATGAAAAGGCCTGTCATATCCCCTTTTCCCCAGCCCACTTCAGACTCCAGAGAAGCTGAAGTTCATCAAATCAAAATTTTAGTGTGCTCTTCCTTAGGACACAAAATAGGGCCATTTACAATGAATAACCGAATTTTACAAATTCATTACTTATAGACACCAAATTATGCAATGTTCTTGTTTAGGCCCTCTGCCACGAATTTAAGAACAGGGGTCCTGTGGAAGCTCAGGAAAACACAAGCCTGGTGTCCTCACTTCTGCTAGCCGCGTTATTTCCTCATAAGCAGAAACTGAGCTCATATTCGGTGCTATTCCATTTCTAAAGCTAAGGCCAGAAAATGCCACAAAGTGAAAGCGAAGAAGCCGCCTTGCAGAACAATTGTCTGGCACAAACTTCAGGGAAAATGACCTGCTGGGAGTTGAACATGATTCCCAACTGTATATTTTTATCAAGACATATGCAAAGGAGAATCCCTCTGTTTGGCAGACCTTGTGTGAGGTTTGCAAAGCCTCGCAGACAACTTCCCTGCTGCCAGAACCACAAGTCACGTGAAATGCGGGGAGCGTATTTTTTCCTTGAGCTCTGGATCTAGAACAACTCTGACAACACGGGCGTTGTATCTTTGGGTCAGTTTTCTGACCCATGCTTGTGTCCAAATCAGGATACACTCAGGTCCTATCCCAACTATTCCCAAGCAACACCTGCTCACTGCAAGTTGTTCCCACCTATGCAGATGCTGCTCTTCTGCTCCGTTCCAGCATGAAGTCAACTCAGTTTGTGTAAGCCACCAACTGTGAGAGCTTTCCTCATCCTCTGATGTTTCGATTTATTCTCTTTGATTTTATGACAGAACTGGTGGGAGAGAAGATGTACTCACATCAGGTTGCTTTACTGTTATTTGCTGGAATTCCCCTGTGGTTCCTCATCCACGCTTCATGCTCATCCAGGGAGAATGCCTTTTCTTGATCAAAAGAAGATCTAACCCAGGAGGACTGGAAGACTCAAACTAGGGGAAAACACAGCTCAGACTTAAAGGAAAGCCATGTAGCGGGTTAATGACTTAGGCATTTCAATAAGATCCAAGCAATTTGTCATGAGTGATCAAATTTAATCCTAATATATACAGTACTTGGTATACTTACCAACCACACACCACTCAGATACGTTAGCTTCTTATATATTGAATACATGCTACCTTAGGTATTTATATAAGACAATTTAGTTTGAGCTCATTTCGCTTTATGGTATAAATATTGCCAAAATAAGACAAAATGTTTTTATGTTCCTTACTTTCATGTGATTGATAGTACACATAAAGCACTGTGAAGCTCTGCTGGAGCACAGGTAAGAGAAGAAAGGGTGTGTGTGGGTGTGTGTTTGTGGGTGTGTGTGGGTGTGTGGGTGTGTGTTCAGAATTTTGCTCTTCTCTTGATCTTGATGTAACTAATGCAAAATCAGTCTTAGTTTCTGCATATTAGAACAATATCATAGAAATCTACACGAATTACTTCAAGTCCTTCAGCCCTTGTTTTCTCACAGATTCTAACAGAGAAAATATCAAGATCTGGGAAGGAAAACATAATCCTATAATGAGAATTAGTAAACACGTAACCATTTAAAAGTGCACAACTTGATGGGAAAGGTGTCGCTTAGCAACCTCAGCAGCTGGATCTGCTGTAAAACCCTGATGTTGCTCGGCAACAAAAAGCTGAGCTGGCCTTTTGTGAGAGTTGTGAAATGGTATTTTGCTGCCCTTCCCCCAAGATAAGCAGAAACGGCCTGTCGGGACTGCGCCGCTGAATATAGGGTAGGACCGAGGAATTAAAGGACGGTGAATGAGACAGCTCTTTGAAGCAGCCCAGCCTTGGCTGATTTGTTCCACCTAAAGTGCACATACAAAAGAAAGGAAACAGGGAGACTCTGAGTATCTGCCACTAAGAGACAATAGAATTTTTTTTAAAAAACAAATTAAGAAAGCACAAAAATTATTCTTCCCATTTCTGGCTAATTTTCAATCAGTGGAACAACCTGATCTGGAAAAATGCGATCTATGGCACACCTCCACCTCTTCTAATGATGCCACTCCTGGGCCAGGGATGTCAGGGCACCGTGGAAGTCTCACGGTGGCACCAGAGGTGGTCAGGCTGAAAACCACAGTGTTCAGGGAGGAAGGGAAAGGGAATTATTTTGCTACAAGGTGTAACCTGGAAAAAAAACATCGCGATCCAAAAGTGTTTTGACTCCTGATGGGGTTCAACCTCCTCATACAGCTAAAGGTAAAAAGTTTTAAGGTAAAAACTAAGGAAAAGTTTTATTCACACTCCCAGTAATGAAGTACATCGATGTGGCAGTGGTAACAATTAGGAAAATGCAAAGGCCTTATTTATACATAGTACCATTAGAAGTGATTTTAGAAAGTAGTGAGAGACATCAAGTGCCTGCAAGACTTGACCTCTTGTTTTCGTCTCTGTACAGAGAGTCCTTTCTCTCTCCTCCACATCTTCTAGTCTAAACATTCATGGAACAAAAGTTGTAGAAGACAACACATATTTCTCTGGAGATTAATCGATTTGCCCAAGGTAAAAAAACAAACACCAAGTGTCAGAACTAGGATGTCAGCACTGGCTTCCTCATCATGCTCCAGTTGCCAGACCGTGCTGGAATTTGAGTTAATGTCACTCCAACCTCCATCAGGGTTGCTAATCAATTTTATTTTACAGTTTATCTAGGAATATTTTCCCAGTTGAAAAAAACAAGTCTGTCATTTCAGCATTTAACAGGACTTCGGTAATACTATATAGTTTTATGCAATAATAAGTAAAGTGATTCTGGAAATCTTAGGTGGGATTCTGTTCCCTAAAAGATACACCTAGTGTCACACTGGACACCTTAGGGTATCCTGCTCATCCCTTAACTGCCTCTCTGGAAGACATGGGTCTCAGAATCAGAAAGTTCTGTGTTTTATCTGTCATGGCCACCTTAGGGTGTCTAAACTGGTGCTCAATGCCTGTATCTGTCCATCTGAATAATCTTCCTCTTGTGCATTGAGCATTAAATGTTTAGAGCACGTGTATGTTCCCTTTTCTTTGCACTGACTGCAAATGTCAAAGTAATGCGGAAGACCTAGTCTTTAAAAGTGATGCCAAAAGCATTTCATAAAATATATATTATCCAAAAAAATCACATCCGAGTATTGGAGCATTTATCTTTCCAAACCACATTTATACCAGCAGTTTTCCACCACATTCCATATGCAGTGCCGAAGTCACTGGGGAGGCTGTTGATCCAGACAAAACACACAGCTCTGTGCGGTGGCACTGGCTCGCTCTCTGTCCACATGGAGCATGTGGCTATGGAGAGCTGGAGAAAGTTTCGGAAGGAGCGGGGGGAATGAAGGGTGGGTTTTCAGAACCTGCTGGCTCTCTGCTCCCAGAGCTGGTCTGCCCACTGTGGTGTCCAGTCACAGCACTGGGGGTGGTGGGACACAACTCAGAGAGACAAAAGTCCATATTGAGTTGAGGCAGAAAAGGAGACATAAGCAAAGTGGGAACCGGTTGGATTAACAGGTCTCTAGAGGCACATATAAAAAAGCACGGGAAAAATGTGTCACAAGGTGAATTATTTCTTGCCTCTTTGCAGGTTCTTTCTCTTTCAAACTATTTTCCTTGCTGTCCCCTCTGTAGTGTTTACCTGTTTCTTCTCTCCATGCATTCCCTTTTTTTCTCCTCCCTTTGGCCAAGATGCTCAGTGGAAATACAAGGAGAGCGAAGAGTTGCCGTAAGGTCTGGTTTTCTGAGAGCTGAGGAGAACGGCAGAGAAGAGGCAGGGGGTAAAGCTGCTCAGAAGGTAAGAGATGCCTTCCTCCTTGTTTTCCTTTGGCTGTGGGGTCTGTCAGCAACTGTCTCTCCCTAATTGCGGGTGGCAGCAGTATCTCATCCACTGCTCCCTTGGCCTGAGGTGTGTGTTGACATGTCAGAGTTGGCAGGTTGTAGTTGCTTCTCAGGCTTCGTGTGAACACACCCCTCCTGCCCACACAAATATCACAGAAGAGGAGTTCTTCTTCTTGGGCTTCTCCAAAGCCTCTGCCACTCTGAGGCTTCCCTTGGCCTGAGGGGTGGATGCTTGTTGATTTTTTGTGCTGGCCCAACACAGGCACATAACCATGTATACACACACTCACACACACATCTCTATATATTAGATATTAATTGTATATAAACGCATATATCCTGTACAGGTTATAACCTTCATCCTCAATTAGAGACCATTTAGCCTGAAGCTGTTTTTCATAACCTCATGGTAGTTGTTTGATCACTGGGTGAGAACAAATTAGGTTATAAACTCAGCTACTGACTATTTAACAGTGAACAATATTCTCACTCCAGCTGTGCTGTGTTTTATCCGTAGCGATCCACAGCAGGCAATGAAAAGAAGTCTCTCAGGAGACTTGCACCTCAGGACAACTCGTTACTAGCCAGACCAGGGTTAGGTTTCAGACTCCAGCCCAAACAATTACACTAGATCTTTGCAGGACTAACTCTGGGAACTGAGTCACCGACCACTGGAATAACTTTGTAGTCAAGATAGTGCTCATAAAGCTGTGACTCATTGTTTACAAAGATGCTGAAGGTGGCTGAAAAAATATTTACTTTGAAATGAAACTGGTCATTTCTTCAATCTTCTGCACCTTGAAAATATTTATATTAAGTAAGCACAACACTTACGTTCCTGAACTGTAAATATTTAGGTAGGGTTACTTATGGAAGTTCTTCAGCGATTCACAAAGCAGGACAACGCTGCTTTAAAATGTACAATGCTGTACATTTTACAAAAGCAGAAACTGAGGCAGAGAGGGTTTGAGTGATTAGGCCACGAATATATTGGGTAATCCTGGACTAAGCAGGAAACTAGGGCTGGTGTTCAGCCCTCAAAATATCAGTACAGAGGGAAAATGATCACGGATTGGAATTGTCATTGCTGTTCAAAAAAGAATAGGTTATATTTTACATGGAATATATAGTGAGCGAGGGACTTTTCTCAAGGATATTACACTGACTTAGCTTTGCACAAAAAGATCCCATCACATTTTAAAGCTAATCAGGACTGAAATACTTCATTTGGCTTATTTGTAAGGGTCAGCCAAGAACATTTTTTTGCACAGCAACATCACAGAGGTATCATTAGAGATATCATAAATAAAGAAGGAAAGAAAAACAGTAAAGTTAAAACCATTTTTATGTGTTTTTTTTTCCAAAGGATAATAATTGCATAATAATGAGACTGCTTGCTTACTGAAGTTACCATTTTCACCACTGTTATAATGTTTAAAATTAATGTAATGAATGAATGTTTAAGGTTAAAGTAAATTATAAACCTATTTTCCCCTTTACTCCTTTGATTCATCTAAGCAGACACACAAAACAAGATTGAGAAGTCAGTTAAAGACAGTCCTTAAGGTTTTGAGGATGATCTGATGACAATGAATGATGCCTAAACTGCATTATCCTACTCTAAATTGAAGCTCTTGATGTTTGCCTTAATGGTAGGGGCTTTTTTAAAAGATGATCTCATGCCATGTTGTGGGAAGTGGTCCTAGTGATCCATGGTGGTTGGTGGAGATAAAGTTAACTAAGCTGCTCACTGTTGTTACAGATGGCACAAGCCTTCATCCTTTTGACAGACATAAACCTAATCAGCTTCTCCTAACGACAGATTTAAACTCATATAACATATTGCCTTGCCCAGCTGGGTCTACACTATTTATATTCATGTTATCATCTTCCACTAATATAAACAATATCCAGTTTCAGAACTTCACTCTTAATTTACAGGTGTATTTTCCATTTGCATTACTTCATTGTTAGCGAGTATGAGTATGTCAGACACAGGCTTTGCAGTACTTTAACTCAGTCTCAGTTTTGCTGTTGTACAAAATTAGGCACTATAATTACATTTGTAAGCAGGGATTGTAATAGTGAATGAAAATTTGGGAAGAAAACCTTCAGAAATCACCTGCAAATGGCTGCAATAACGGCTTCCTGAGTCTGCAAACAGCCCCGTTTGTAAAGATGTGAATTTCCCCTTTCATGTCAGTAAGATTTTAATATCAAAATCTAATTATTTGTGTTGAACATAGGTTATAATTATTTTTGTTTTGGTCATTACAACAGATGGAACTTGACAGATGAAGAGATGACATTTGATTTTGTGGTTGGTTTCTATTTATCTACTATTTATCTATTTGTCTGCTGTCATTGAGCTATTCTTTTAATCCCTAACAAAATAACAAATGGCAATAAAGTGAATGAAAATGAGCAACACTCCTCTAGTTCTCCTGCAGCAACACCTGTATGTTTATAACCTTAGCACCCAGTGCGACCGCTGCAACCCAGTGACTGGACTCATATCTGGATGTGGACTCAAAAGTAAAAATGGTAATTCATTGGGGTGCAAAATCCCAAGAGTCAGCACCAATATTTTAGGTGATGGCAGAAGGCCAGTGCAATGGGAAAAGTAGCACTCGTGTTTTTAGCTTGACAGATACATTTTTTTTCAGATTTCATCTTTCAGATGGGAATATTACATGTTTATGCAAGCCTTATGAATCTCTCTTTTGGATATTAAAGATCCAAGTGCCTTTTGGTACAGCACGTCCTTGACTTGCTGGCAAAAAACCACCTTTGCCTGTTGGAGCAGGAGCTAACATGAAAAAGAACACCTCAGCTGATGCTATGTGCAAGCTCACAGATGGCACTTTTGTCTCCCAGTTACATCAATTGTTTTTTTTAACTAATCACAAAGCATTCTGAGATATTAGTAAATGGAAAACCATAAAACTTCTACTCTTAACATGAAACAATGACAGAATATAGGGAACTGAATATCAGTGACTAGTACCCAAAAATGGATACTAACCATATTTCAAGTCAATAGAATGAGCACAAAATAAGGCTTACAATTGTTTCTCCAGGTTAAAGTTCATGTATGATGGGAGCATATACAGTACCAACTTCTGTAATTAAAGGGTTAAAGTGAATCAAGATGGGTTTCTTCTTGTATCCAGATGTGATTCTTTTTTTGTTGCATGAGCAAACTCTTAACTGTTACTTGGTGAAGTCCTGTACATCTAGAAATGAATAATATTCTTCTCTGAAAAGTCTAGAGGTTGAATCAAACTTCTAAACTTCAGATGTAGGAACAGAACTTGCCATAGAGAGATATGATGAGACTGTAGGATATATTAATGCTTAAGCACAATTTCCAAATCTCTTGAAGTCTTTTTACCAATAGAAATGGTTTAATGGTGCTGTGGTTCGAATATTGGTTTGAGGCTGGCAAGTCTTCATGCAGGAACTAAATATTGTGTGTCTGACAATTAAGAAATGCTAAGGCTTGCACTATTAGAAGGCAAGAATATCTCCATGCTCAATGCTCCTGACACACAGACCCTTTTGATGTGAACAGTGCAATGAGTTAAGAGTCTACCAGAAAATCTGAAAAAAACCCCCAGCTTTATGTAGACCATGAATTTAAACCTCCTGCCCCCTTGCATCATGCAGAGATTTTCATATGGGTTTAATAAAACTCTGCAATGCTCCAAATTTGTGGGTAAAATCAGCTCTTTCTCATAAAGAAAGTGGTTAAGTATAATTTTCAGTTTACAGTTGGAAGTGGCATGGAAACTGTGACTAACTGACAATGTAACAAGTAGGCTTGCAACTTACTCCAACAGTTAATAATAATTACTATCGTTTCAATTGTATCAATAGGCTGTATATTTAATACATAGGCATACACAGAAATATAAACCCAAAATCTTTACAGTTGAATCAACAGCTTTTTTGTGAGGATGAAAAATAGGTCAACAGCTTACATTATACTAGGATAATCATAAGAATAGGGGGAGACAGCTATGTATAATACATCACACACATATTCCTCCCTCTGAAGTGTTGGAGGATTCACAGTTTATACCATGCTAAAACCAAAATGGAGCACATTAAACTCTAGGCATGTGAGGTCCAAAACTGTGCTGTAAAAAGTAGGATTTTGATACTCATTAATTGTTTTTTTTTTTTCCCCCACTTTTCTCCCTTCCCTTCCTCCAGCAACCTTTGTGCTTCTGGCTTCAACTGGGGGTTGCTCACCATGTCAGAGTGTGCTAACAGCAAAAATTGGTTTTGCTCCAGAAGATCTAGACACATTCTCTCTGCCTCTTTTGGAGGATGAGTGAAAACCTGACTCTGAACCTTAAGTGCAAGAAATGGTGCTGTTTGGCTCACACTTCACAGAATCATAGAAAATAGGGCTAAGCGTCAAATCCCTTCTCTGTTTCAGTCTGTATCTCCCCAAAATAGTTATAGTTTTTACATATCTGCTGGATCAAGCACATTTTGGGAATGAGAGAAAATGTTCTGAAATCATATTTTCCAAAGAACTCCTTTGAAAATATATGCCATTTGGCCTAATTCAATCAATTCCTCAGCCAGATCTATTCTGCAGAAACAGCTACTGTGTTGGTTCCCTAATAGTTTCCTGTTTTCTTTCATTGTCCCAAGGGACATTATCTCATGGTCCTGCTTTCTTACTCACAATTATACTGGTCCTGTTTCCTTCTAAAATATAGAAATTCATAGAAAAAAAAAAATTAGTACGATACCTACCACATTATGTTTTCATAGCAAGAAAACACCCTGTCAGGTTGCCGTGAACCAGTGAATCTTTTCTGATTGCTTCTACCCAGAAAAGTAAATTTCCCCGAGGTAACAAAATAAACCGTTCTTACCTTTTATTTAAGTACAGTCCTATTAGAGTCCTATAAAATTCCCCGCAGCACACCGCTGCTTACACACGAGGTGAACAAACATATCCTAACCCCTTTGCAAGGACTCAGAGCTGGCTGAGTCTTGGGTTTGACCAAGAACCAAGAGCGTGAGCTGGATCATAAGCTTGCTGTGAAACCAGAGAAGTAAATGAGTTTGTCAAGTCCTAACTAGCATTTTATGACAAATTTAATTTGGCAAGAATATACAGTTCAGTATTTTGTCAAACTTGTTAAGGCTTGTATATCCTGTATATGTATCTTGACCAGCTGATATATTTCATAGTATCCTGCATTCAAGAGCTTCTAATGAAAACATAAAAAAATTAAATCAAACTTTGTTTCTCCATGCAATTTTTAGAACTCAGTACTTAAAAAGGATTATGTCAAGAAAAATAAAAACTATAATCTGCGATGGCTCTACTCTTATACTGGCTGCCAGCAATGCAACTCTCCAAACCATTACTTTCTGCAACTGAATATAGAATCAACTGAATTTAAGCTACTCATTTAGCTTTAATCCCAGCTCACAGATGTAGGGTAAAATTTTACTCTTTTCAGACTTGCTATGGACTTAATGGGCTTCTATAAGCGTTGTTCCACTGGCATCAGAAAACACAAAAGCTGATCTGAAAGTTTTCTGCAGCCTGTGCAGAGGCTCCAACCTCCCACAGAATGAAGCCCCATCTTTCCAGACAAAAGGTCGGTGGTTGGTATGAAGCTTGGTTTGACTCCCCTCGCTGAGAGAAGAACCACAGCACTGACTAAAAGCTGCCCAGTGTTACAGCTCAATCCCTCTCTAATACTGCCATAACATCATTCTCCAACACTGCCCTTCTCTGATAAAAGATGATAGATGTAAGAGAATTTTAAAGAAAGCTTCAAGTGATAAGAAAGGAATATCCACAATGTTCTTCAAAAATGCCTTTCTCCCATCCAGCTGAATGGGAGTTGCCAACGACGACAGGGACCCGGCCACAGCCTGCAGGAGATTTCACAACACGAACCTTCCCAGAGACGTCTCCCCCGTCGTCCCCCCTCCAGCTCCTGCCTATTCTGGAAGGTCTCCAAACTATTGCTTCTATTTCTGTTTCTATCCTGCTTGCTTTGTATCGAGCCCCACAAAATAACAAGTAAGCAATTTACAATGTAAATTATTTGTTGTGTAAGGGGGAAATGGTCTGCAGGCACAGGTGTGAATATGAAGGGTAAGGTTGGAACTGGGGGCACTTATTGTATTTCTTTTTTATTTTTTTCAGTAGGCTGTTTGACTGGCTTTGAGCAGGTTTCCTTTCTAATCAGCCCCACAAACCAGTGTCCGTGTGACAATCCAAGCACATCCAGTCATTGACAACTTGCTTTACTGGTAAAATAACCAAGCTATAATATAACTTAGGTCAGCTTTTTCCTAGACTAGCTTGCTTTCCACAGCTTGCCTGGGCATTGTCCCAATGCTTGGTGAAGAACACTAACCAGATAATTCTGGAGCATGTGCAAAGTGACAACTCATCTCCCTAAGCCAGAGCACCCAAGCCTGTCACTGTCACAGATCTCTGTTCTAAAGATGGAAAAACGCATGGATGTAGATGTAGATGTAGATGTAGATGTAGATGTAGATGGCAGGGTATTGAAAACTAAGCCAGTGAGGATTGGTTCTTCCATCCATAGGACCATCTGACATTTCTGGCCAACTACCAGCCCTTCTACATTTCTACTTTCCTAAATCCCCTTAAAATAAGATTTATGGATATATCTATTACCATCTACTTAATTAATCTCTGGATTATAATTACAAAGCTTTGACACAAAGGGATGGAGTTTTTTTTCTTAACTCCTACATGTACAGCAGGTTCCTAACTCATCTCTTGGGCTGTGTGAAGTGGAAAAGGCCTACTCCTAGGTAATTAGCAGCTTGATCCTGAATAACTGAACAACAAGAAACAAATTCAAGCTATAAGGACTCTGTTTTTTGGATAAGATCACATTTTGTAGGAAATACCAATTTTATCATACACATAGAAGCCTGATTGTCTGCTGTTGTCATCCTGTGTCTGTCAATATGATTTTAAGTTTCTGTCTGAAGATAAACCTATCTTTTTAAAGACAGTTACTTGAAAAATAGTTTCCAAAACATATAAAACATACCAAAACATTGTGGTAATATAAACCCTGTTCATTAAAAATATCCAGAAATAATTGGAGTGGCCACG